>OW240916.1:209180285-209291576 GCA_933207985.1 Pelobates cultripes | reverse complement strand
CCGCCTTGCTGATGTCACAGCCTTGTTGGAACAGGGTGGCCATCCACCAACCATCCACTACTCCATCCATCTGGACCATCCAGGGTTGCACGGCACTCATCAGTGAACAGGACTGTTTGAAAATTAGTCTTCATGTATTTTTCTGCCAAATGCAGCCATTTCTGCTTGAACATTGGTTAGTGGTGGCCGAATAAAAGGCTTATGCACAGCTGCAAGACCTTGGAGGACTCTACACATTGATGTCTGTGGGACTCCAGAGGCACCAGCAGCTTCAAATATCTGTTTGCTGCTATGTAATGGTATTTTAGCAGCTGCTCTCTTGATCAGATGCATGGATCTGGCAGAAATCTTCCTAAATGTGCCTTTATCTGCACAAACCCGTCTGTGCTCTGAATCAGCCACAAATCTCTTAGTAGTTTGATCACGCCTATGTTTTCGTGAAATATCTAATGTTTTCATACCTCGTCCAAGGCATTGAACTATTTCACTCTTTTCGGCAGCAGAGAGATAATTTTTCTTCCCCATATTGCATGAAAATGGTGCTCTGCTTAATAATGTGGAACACCCTCCTTTAGTAGTTTTTCTTTAAATTGGGCTCATCTGGCAATCTAATTATCACAGGTGTCCGAGATTGTTTTCAGTGATCAAAAGAGCTAAAACTGAAAAAACAAAACTGAAAAACAAAATATTTAATCTTTGTGACACTTAAATAGAATTTGCATAATAATTTGGAACAGGGTGTATATCACATTTTTGTGGGAGGGCTTTTGTCCTTCCTTCAATATATGTAATGTGGGATGGCCTCCATCCCTTTCTCATTAACCTCTATACCTATAAATAATTGCCCACTATTGGTAGACTTACACATGGCTAATTTAGTGCCACAACTTAAATATTAGTAGTTGGCATGCCACATATTTGAACCCTGATGAAGATTTTTTGATACAAAACTATAATCAGGCTTTCCACCTCCTTTTTAAATCTTATTTTGTTTCACATATTGGGTAGCACTTGCTTGCTCCCTAAGAACATTGCCTTTACTTGGTATTTATAAGCAAACCTGGTTGTTATTCCCATATGCCAAGATATATATGGCCAGGCTAGGTCAAGTAGTGTTTAGTATTTACATGTTGGCTGCTCTTTAGGGTGATCTTTGTAATAAGGTATTATAAACACATATGTTTAGCTCTGCCCAATGTCTTGAGGTGTAAGGTTTAGATATGACTGGGAAGTTATTTTGCTTTAATACTATACCTTCCTTCACATTACCTGTTCCTATTAGTACCCTCTACTTTATGCATTTTTTCCTGTCACCAGCACTTCATGTCATGTATCTAGTATTGTAGGCAGGGGCGTACCTAGGGCATGTGGCACCCGGGGCGGGTCCTGGGTTTGGCACCCCCCCCCCGCTTCTCCAAAAAAAAACCTACAAAATTTTTAAAATGTGTTATATTTTTTTAAATGTTTTAAAAAATGTATTGAACAAATTTGTAAACTTTTTAAAACCCCTGCCCCCCTCTACAAAATCCCTGCACCCCTCACACACAGTTACAGACAGTCACACACAGTTACAAGCAGATAGTCACACGCACACAGTCATATGCAGACAGTCACACATATAGTCACAGGCAGTCATACACACAGTTACAGGTAGAGAGTTACACACACACACAGTCAGTTACAAGCAGTTACACACAGTCACGCACACTGTTACAGGCAGTCACATATACAGTCACACACACGTCACAGGCAGACAGTAATACACATAGTTACAGCCACAAACACACACAGTTACAGGCAGTTACACACACAGTCAGTTACAGGCAGTCATGCACAAAGTTACATGCAGACAGTCACAGGCAGACAGTAACACACAGTTATAGGCAGCATCACACAGTCACAGGCAGACTGTCACAGACAGTCACACACACAGTTACAGGCATGCAGTCACACACAAACACACAGACACCCAGTTACAGGTAGACAGTTACGCACACACAGTTACAGGTAGGCAGTTACGCACACACACACAGTTACAGGCAGACCGTTACACACACACAGTTACAGGTAGACAGTTATGCACACACACACACACAGTTACAGGCAGACACTTACACACACGTACACACAGTTACACACACACACACACACACAGTTACAGACACACACACACACACAAGACAGACAGTCACACACACACACACACAGTTGCAGGCAGTTTTACACACACACACACACAGTTACAGACAGTCACACACACACAGTTACAGACAGTCACACACACACAGTTTCAGGCAGTCACACACACACACAGTTACAGACAGTCACACACAAACACACACACACAGTTTAAGGCAGTTACACACACAGTTTCAGGCAGTTACACACACACACACACAGTTTCAGGCAGTTACACACACACACACACAGAGTTACAGACAGTGTCTCACACACACACACACACACACACACACAGAGTTACAGACAGTGTCACACACACACACACACACACAGAGTTACAGACAGTGTCACACACACACACACACAGAGTTACAGACAGTCACACACACACACAGTTTCAGACAGTTACACACACACACACTATTATACTTACAGACAGTGTGGGCTGGAGGAGTGGATTCATTGAAGTCCTTCCCTGGAGCCTGGTAGGTGGAGGTGCAGCAGGGATTTCGTCTTGCTGCACCTCCATGTGCAGCATTAACAGCAGCCCATGCTCGCGGTTAGGCTCCGCCCACAAATATCCGTAGCTCCGCCCCCTTTCCTCCCGTGCGGCCAGCTAAGCTTGCTGGTCTCTGTGTGAGCTGTGTGACACCCCAGCTACCATGGGGCACAGCTCACACAACTCCCTCCAGCCCCAAGACCAGGGTGAAGGCACCCCCCTAGCAGGTGGCACCCGGGGCGGACCGCCCCCTCCGCCCCCCCCTTAGTCCGCCACTGATTGTAGGCACATATGGACAATACTCCCATGTGCTTAGGCTTAATGGTTGTTCTCAGCATTAGGCTTTGGTTTGTTTTTTAGGGTGATCTATATGAATATGGCATAACAGAACTCTATTTGTTATGGTATCTAAACTTTGGGAAGTGATTCTCTTATTATTTCTTCTTACCTTTTCACCCCCATCCAGAAACTTTCCTCTCTACGCATGACCTAGTTGTCTGTTATTTTACTCTGTTATACTTAGGTGCTGTTTTTTTTTTTTTGTGCCCTCTTGACGAGACCACTAAACATAACTGTCTATACTCATTTGCCATTTTACCATATGGGACACACACAAGTGATGGGGAAAAGATGGGCTTTACTACGGGCAGAGTGGTCACACCAAGAGATACTTTAGTTAGTAATGATACCATTCTTACTCCATATGTAGCAGTAATTGGTGTGTGTCTTTATGGTTTGTGGAGATAGGCCCATTCTTTACATTTATCTTTTATCTGTAATACTTGATTAAAGATTGACTTTTTTTTTTTTTACTTTGAGTTTTTTTATTGGTAAATATGTCAAAAGCAATATAGTGCATCATATACAGCATGGAAATGTGGCCAAACAGACAATCCTAATTGGCAACATAGGGTTTATAAACATTGAGAATGGTTATTTCATAGTATTAACATAGCTGTGCTCAAATATGTAGCTCTGGGGTATAGTGCCTCGATCTGACATCAGTAACATCAACATTGAACCAACTTTACAATGATTTAAGACAGAAAGAAAATGTAATATAATGTAGGAAGAGATAAAAAGAAATAAGAGAAGAGTGCAGTGAGAGAGAAAGTGCAACAAAGTAAGGAAAGGTATATCAATTAAGATAGCGTGTCTCTCTGATGTGACTACAGAGACTATGGGTCTTAATATTCCGTCTGTAGCCCAAATTGTGCATCTCTGAGTGTTCCCTCTCACTGAATGTAGTGCAAACATCTTCATTTTATTTTGCACATTCTAAATCTCTTGGTGTGACCAATTTGCTCGTAAAGCCTATATTTTCTCCTGTCCCCGTACGTTAAAATGGCAAATGCCATCCTTTCATACATCTCATTAATTGAGACTTTGTGTAGGATCTCCTCCCTAGTAGGTACTGTAACTGAGTTCCACTTTCCAGCTATTGCCAGATTAGCCACAACCATAATGTGAAAAGTGATTTGTTTATTTTTTTCTTGAAACATTTCCAGGAAACATGAAAAGCAGGAACATGTCTGCTCTCTGGATAGTTTGCCCATAATCTTACAGATGATTTCTGCAACCATATGCCAGAAGGGCTTAGTATCTAAACATTCCTACAAGATGTGGCTCATTGTACCTCAATCGTTCTGGCACCTCCAGAATGTACGGGAGTTTGATCTTTTACTATAGGCTAGCCCAAAACATCTATATAACCTTTGGATAAGTTCCATGTAGAATGTACATAATGTAAAAAAAAAGTGAGAAATAGATACCCAGTGTTTGCCGGTGCTCATGTATGCTACTGTTCTTTCACAATCTCAAGCAAATTTCAGATAGATTAAGTGTGTTTTTGTTTGCATTGATATTTTAATTGTGTTTTTGAGGAAGTCCACACTTGTGGCGGAAACGTGTTGGACAAATTTTAACATTTAGATTATTCATGATATTATTTTAAAAACTTAATTTGCACTTAATAAATAGATTTAAAGTGAAGTGGAATGTATTCCAGCTTTCTTCTAATTTGAGGACCACATCTTCAGCAAAAGGAGCTAAAAAGAAGCACCCCCCCCCCAGGCACAGACTTTCAAACACACTGTGAGTGCATTTCAAAAGCGCATATTTTATTGCATCCAACTATACTTCATTATGTTTGGTTTATCTTATCCTTTTTAGATGCTTTGCTGATTCCCAAATATCAAAAAAGTCCAAAAACAAGTAAAAAAAAAGGCACTAAAAAGTATACAAAAGATAAAATTATAAATCAAAATGTGAAGCTGCACCTAAAAATGTAACAGATATATGAAACCTCAAATGCCACCCCACCTACAACTTGTCCAATCCTCTCTGTGCAACTGAATACAGCCCCTCTGATGCGCTGATGTTACCTCGGGCTGTCAGTGCTTGGGAATTCTTGGGGGGGGGAGGCGAAGCTTCGTATCGGCACTTGTGATGTTGTGACGTAATTACGTCATATAACATGATGATGCGTTTAACACTGCAGCTTCCTCAGATCACTTCCATTCTCCTGCTGTTCCTCTTTATATAAGTCCAGCCAGAAGGGTGTGACTAATTACAAATTCCAAGTTCATTGGCTATTGCTAAAAACCAAAAGGGCTATGGGCAGTATATCCTTATGCAAATTCCAACATACAACACAACCTTTTTGGCATATCACCTACATGATTCCCAAACATCGTTTCTATTTCTTTGATGACAAAATCATCATTGTTATTTATGTAGACAAGTCCATAAAATTTACTCCTTTAAAATCTATAACTCCCCTTCTGCCTTTGATTTCCTTTCTGGCACAATTGAGATCCCTTTCAGTAAAATTATCATTGTTGCTGGACTCTACCGCCCACCTAGCTCTCCGGTGCATTTAAAAAAATCTCTTCAAATCTTTACCCAAAACTAGGAGCCCTGTACAGAAACAAATCCTGCCTAAGCCCTACAGTAAGGAAACAGATAGTGCAACAAATGCTAATGCAGGTCATTGATTATGGGGATGTAGTGTATGCACCCGCACCGCAAACCCACCTTAAACTTAATACATTATATAATTCATTCTGCCACTTTGTACTAGAATGTAATTACTTTACCCACCACTGTGACATGTTAAATGAGCTAAACTGGCTGTCGCTGGAATCCCAACACACTCTTCATCTTTCCAGCATTGTACATAAGAGCATTTCTAGGATGCTCCCACTCTACTTGAGTAGAATGCTCTCCCCAGCTGTTCCCACTTTCTATAACCTCTGATTCAGCAGTAGCATGATATTTAGCATACCCCAATAAAAAATAAGATGGCTCAATCCTCCTTTTCCTACAGAGCACCGCAATTATGCAATAACCTCTGGTACACAGCCAAATCTTCATTCAATCTAAATTTTTTTAAGAGATCTAAGGCAATATACCTCAGCACAGAATGCACCTGTCATGGTATTTATTACCTGTTATGTATTACATTTATATATGTGTGTATGTGTGTGTGTGTGTGTGTGTATATATATATATATATATATATATATATATATATATATATATGTGTATATATATATATATATATATATATATATATATATAGTTTGTATATTGTATTTTTTTAATATTGTATTCTATTGTAACAATGCAATGTTTTGTGGACCCAGGACATACTTGAAAATGAGAGAAATCTCAATGTATTCATCCTGGTAAAATATTTTATAAATAAATAAATATTTGGTTAAATTATAGTCCTTTGTTAACTGGGTGAAGGGTAGTAGTTTACATATCTGGTAAAAATATTTCAAGCCCTGCCCTCCCATCCTCAAGAGTAGGAATTAAATATTTGATGCAACTGATGTGGGTAGCAAGGGATATGGGACCCCACGCAAAAATCTTAGGTGTTGACCCTATCCAACTGATTCAGTGTTAGAGCAGTAGTAGGTAACATATTAGAGTCACTGGTCTCGCTTTCTTAGGGAGTTTTAACAGTGTGTAAACCTCTTCAGTCATAGACTAGTTTACTCTATCTCTAAGTATTTTCTGTCACTTTTTGAGACCCAATAGCTTAGTTAGCTTAGTATTGTTGCTTGGTCTCCCAGTCCACCATCTATCATCTTCCTTTTTGTGATTGATAGAAGTTTGTGTTGATTAACTTGTTTATGAGTTACAGATATTGTAGTTTAGGGAGTAACATCATTTTAACAGCTGCTATGCAGCATAGCCATGATATATTATTTTCCTCTCCAGTTCTCTAAGCATAGACAAATTTCTCTACCTACCTTAAGGTAGTTGACTTTAAGTAGATCTTTGTTTTTAATGCCTAAATTCACTATATATTCCGCTCTCTAATCATAATGAAACTCTAATTGAGATTGCAAAAGATTGACTGATTTTAATCTTTTCTCAGACTTTTGTTAAGGATCTTTTTGTTATTGTTTTCTGTCTTTGATGAAGTCTTCCAGGATTACCCACTTATTTTTGATAAAAAAAGGTTTGGCAACCCAATCCTCCATAGCCACATATCTATCGATGTTTGACTTATTTGATTAGTGTATGCTGAATAATACGTTTTTTTTTCCCAACATTTCTATTTATCCTATAATTTATAACTAATTTTTCAATTCACGCAATTCAGTTTTTGACTAACAAACCACTCTTTTATTCACAATTCAATATAGCCAAGATCTGATGCATCTTGATGGTGCATATATCAAACCTTGCTTGGTACAATTTATTGTTTTCAATTGCAATCAGGGTTAAATACATTTCAGGAGCAATTGTTCCTTGTCAGGTGTCATTTAGAAAATGCTAATCCCAAAACAACACAATAGCAAAGTATCAATTGCACCAGTGAGCTACATAACCTCCTTCTAACCATTTGTATCTCAGTTTTCCAATTCTGTCTTTCTTCAACTCATGAGTATAAGCTTACACATGAATTGCTTTTCATTTATATGCATTTAATGTCCTTCATTCACCATGTCCTTCATTCACCATCTCTAATCTTAATGAAGACTTTACTGAGTCCAGCAATTTATTTTTTCATGTCTGTTATTTGTTGTTGTGAAGTATTTTGACCAAATCTTCTTGTTGAAAAATATTATTTACTTGCCTGGTAGGCAAAAGTAAGGTTTCTACTTTCAGACAGAGAACGTTATTAAAAATAGAAATGCGTGTTTTAATGGCAACAATGTGAACAACTTCACTTGGGCATATGACCCTGGGGTTCAAGGACACCTGAAATGGTTTTAGGAGAAATGCATTGCTGAACTTTGAAAAGCTTGGCACTAAATTAGTGCAGATCAGTTCATCTTTACAATCCCGATGTTTGTTCACATGCTATCGCTTGATATTTCTTGATTTTACTCAATGTGAGAATAGGAAGAATATTGACATAGATTAATAAGGTCTCTCTCAAAGAATCCAGCATAGGGCACAGATTGATAGAGGTCAAACTGTCAAGGTCAAAATAGTAGAACATACACATTATGTGGAGGAGTGTGTCAACATCAACTTTGATTTTCTCTAGATGAATGACATAACCTTACCATAAATATTGTCAGCACAGTTTTTCTGCTGTTTTCCACTGTGATTTGTTTTGTTTTTTTTGTACTGGAAACAAGCAAAAAATGGAAATAAATGAGAACAGATTGTTAGGCTATATTCACATATCTGCATCACCACAAAATTGGTGCTGCATAGATCACCTTGGACTAACTCTCACCTGTAAGATTAAGAGAACTGCAGTGATTGACAACATAAATGCTCAGTTAATTAAACAGTTACTCAAACCACTTCACATGCATTCTTTGTCTTGATTTAGCATGCCCTATTGGGCACTGCTAAATAGCCCTCTCCATTAAATACTTAAAAATGTAGAATAAAACCTACCTGAAATCCAGCACCAATATTATAGTCATTTTCTTTTGGAGAAATCACATTTTTTTTAAAGAATAATTGCTTAAATAGAAAAGAATTATGATTTTAATTTGAAAATCATAATTACATTAGATCAATAAATAAGATATTGGGTGTTTTTATATTGATTGTTGCACACGGAAGTGGGGAAGATTAAGTTCAGTTTCATTACTCTTAAATACTTTATATAATTATTGTGTATAATTATATTTATATTTTTTTTTTATATAACTGGATATTTTTTGTTATATTTTTATAGAAGAATTTTATCATAATGAATTCAATAAGTTTACTCAACTATATTTCCAGAAAATATATATAATTCATTGTAAGTGTTTTAATCATTTTATTTTGTGTATTTGTGTCTTTCTATGTATTTAAACAGCAAATTGCCACTATCAATAATTTTTTTGTGAGCGGTTTCCGATTTCCAGGACTATAACGATTACCTACTATACATATGGCAGTATAATTTCTCTTTTTAAACATGACCGAATGTTAAGATCCGGTATGGCATGGCGAGCATGCAGCAGCGTCTTTTCCGGGTAAGTATCAATGGGTAATACCAATAAGGAAACACGACTGAAACACAAAAGGAAGTGACAGTAATACTCTGGACACATCACTTCCACAAGGAAGATTGGATGAGTGAGAACAGATTGGATGAGTGAGAACAGAGAAATTAACGCCCCTCAAAGTGGGCACAGGAACCAATTGGATATGAGACTGGGATTTAAAGGAGAAAAAAGAATGGGGGCATATTAAATTAAATTGCAAAAAGCACAAAGACAAAGCGAAACACGTCTTGAGAATATTATGAAGCCTTCTGGACATTTTTTATTGTTTTAGATTCTTTTATTTACTATTTTATTTATTTATTTATTTTATTCTTTATTTTTGCAGTGCAAATAAGTGTTACAAGCAGGCAAGAGGTCCCCCGAAAGCAGTCCTCATGTTTTTTCCACGTTTAACATGCGGGACATATGATTGACATGCACAATTTTATTATACGAGTTGAAGTAGTGAGCATGGGCACAAGCTTAACCATCGTGTCTGGATTATATGTAGGAGTGTGTCATCATTATAGAACTAGACGTGGTGGTAATCTTACTCTATTGTGTTAATTAACAGGTTTGTATCTCACAAGCTATTGTATAGGGGAGAGGTATGTTCAGCATATAGAGTGAGAGCATATACATGTGTAAGAGCCTATACATGGGTTGTGCCCCCCTGACAAGACAGCCTGTTCTTGTGTAAATCGACCAGGTGCGGTGCTTGAAAGCAAAGAAATGAGCAGTTAAAACCTTTAGATTGGTAAACAAGCTTAGTACGTAATATACTGAACCGGGGGCCCAAGAGGTAGAGGTCATATCTGCTTAGCGTTTGTGAGGGTAAGGGTAAGTTGTTGCTAAACGGTTATGCAGTAAAACGTATTTACTCTTAGTCTCTTAAGCCTTCCCAAGCTGCTGTCCTCTGCTTTTAGGTGACAGTCCACATATACAGGCCTATACATTTCTGCACCCCTGACCTGCAGCATCCTTGATTGTCAATGGGGTCTGTCCCAGCTGGGAGTGGGGAGCGTCTTGACTCCGTGTCAACATCAGTCGATGCCCCGTGGGGGGTCCCCATGTCCCGAGGTGATGTCTGAAATGCCCTCTGGGGCATATCTGGGTGGGAGTCTGCCTCTGCACGTTGCCACCGTGCAGGGTTTGGTGCAGTCTGTCCAGGCCCCCTCAGCTGTATCCAACTCGGAGCGTTATGTAGGTGCCGTGGAGTCACTATGCTTTGCCGGGTAAGTTGTTGTAATTTCGCCTGGCGATTACTGTGGCCGGTTCGGTCGCTTGAGTTTGTTTCTTCTCTGCCGTCCGCGGCTTAGGTTGTGGGTTTTGGGTGCTTGTGAGGGAGAGCACCGGTAATTCTGTAGCAGTGTTATGTGCCCCAGTTCGTTTCTCCCTTGCTGTTATTTTCAACTAGAACTTGGCAAATATCTCTTCAAGCTTGGCCTCGAAATCAGGTTGCTTAGTGTTGCGGGCGCACGTGGCGGCGGCCATGTTGCGAGCCTCGTGTTTTCCGGCTGCTTACAGGGTCTTGTCTCTGGGGCACTTACAGGAAGGGTGCCTCTCCGGGTTGGACCGGGATAACCCCCGCCGGTCCTGGGGGGGAGCAGGGCATCAGTGAGAGCACACCTCCAGTGCATGGGCGAGAAGAGCGGTCGCCTCTCCCTACTTCCACCATCCACAGGCCGCAGCCTTCCACCATGTGTCCCCGATCTTCCAGACTCTCGATGTGGGTATTAGGCTTATCACCAGGACGCCCCTGCTGTAGGTAGCGGATCCCGGTATGTTTTTGATTTAGTTTTCTGCGAGTTTCTGTCGAAGTTTAATAAGTATAGCGGGAGCCCAGCATACATGCGGCTTCTCGGCTTGCTGCCTTGGCCCCACCACCTATTTGCTATTTTTTACGTCAAATAAATTAATCAGTTTGAATTATTAGGTCCTATTGGCTACATATTCCATCTGCCTACTGAAAAAAGGTTCGCCTCCTTTAGTGTGTAAACCAGGTTTTATATTTAGCGCCAGGTTCTCCTTTGGCTCTTGTCAAGCTGAGCAATATTAATTTGTTGCATAACACATTTTGTTCTTGTAAATACTACACTAGGACACTTGTCTTTCTGTTTCATTTGAGCTTATCAAAAAAAACAAAGAAGGATGATGTGATTTGAACCAGTCCTTATATTTGGCTCAAATTTATGTGAATTTGTCTATTTATTCTCCTAACTGCCCATTTTATTGGACATACTACACTATATATTGTTTCCTTCCCTGTATTTAGCACTGGATTTTCTTTACACCCCTTTTGTAAGGGTTTAAAGAATTTTGTTTACAACCCTTTTATAAGGATAAGTGTATTTTGAATATTAGCGGTCCACTAAAGGGATTGGTAGTGGAATTAACTTTCCAACCCTTTATTTCACTGTGTGCAGGAATTTGATCACCTGATCAGCCAAGATTTGAAAAAACAGCTGTTCATAATGAATGACTCTACAAGTCTAGGTACTTCATTAACAAATTCCACTTTAAAAACAAGGCTGTAGTATGAATTGTTGAAAAGTAAAATGAAAAATTAGCAACATGTATATCTTTATTTCAAGGGCAAAGAGGACAAAGCCCACATTTAAATCAACAACTGTATTGACATGAAAATATTAGCTGTGATGTAATTATCTTATGGAATAAATAAGAAGATAAATAAGTCACTGCAAATTCCAACAACAAACTTTAAAGGGACACAATAGACACTCAGACCATTTCATCTCATTACCGTGTCCCTTTAACCCTGCAATGTAATCTTTGCAGTTTCTTAGAAACTGCAAAGTCTACATGATGTGAGGAAGCACCTTGCATCACAAATCTGCATTGTGATTCAAGGTGCTTCCTCGCATCACAAAGAATTTAAAAACGTGAAATGATATTGGACCACTAAGATTTTACTATAGGGATTCTGATCACTTCTGAGTAAAACTCTGCCTGCAACAATACTACTGAAGCACTCAATGTAGGCACGGTTCACTTGTGTAATAAAGTGCCTCCACATACTGTGTATATTACTGAGGAAAGAAGCTTGCAATTTCCAAAGTACAAGCAGTGTCACAGAAGCACATTGGATAAATAAAACATCTCTAAATTAGTGAATTAAAGTGGCACTGGCAGAAGCAGGTAAGCAAGAGGGAAATTAATTATTTTATCTTTTTTCTTTCTTTTCTGATTCATCAGATAATGAGGTTTCAGACTGCTGTCCAGCCTACTTCTGGTGACTGTTACCGCTATCCTCACCATTCCCCCTGCTCTGCCTAAGGGTAGTGAGGATATAGCTCTGGCAGTAGGTTGTGACAACTTTAAAGAACTGAATACAGCACCAGTGGACCTCCAAGCTGCTGCCAGCCCTAGAGCTTTCTTGTTCTGCTGTTTCCCTTACAAATACGTATTTTTAGGTGTTTTTGGAAATGTTTCTTCATACCAGCACTAGTGAAATGAGCCTTCGCTTGCCACCTACTCGCTTCCTTACTGCACACATTGCAGTTTGCAAGTTAGCCTTTTAGGAGACACTCAAACTTTCTTTCACTGGCACAATACAGTACCCTCAACCCACTGCATCAGGTTTATTTGCATCTGTTACAGTAGAAGTTGTTACAGAACTAGCCTGTATGCTAGCACTTGGTTGAGTATTGCTAATGTAAATGTTAATGGTGGTGGTACTGGTGATATTGATGGTACTTTTGATGCTGGTGATTGTAACATTGACAGTGGATGAGATACTTGTGCCAGTGGTAGCAGATGCAATTGAAGTCACAAATGTCTCCTTTGGATAAAGCAATCTAAAGTAGATAGAGATAAACTTTGACAAGTTGGAGATGTAGGAACCAAGTGCCCACTAGGTTCTGGAGAAAATGCTGGGCTGCTGCTTTTCCTCTCCACACTCTCCTCTTCTAATTCCTCTGGCTCATCATACTTGTTCAAGTAACTCCTAGGCCAGGGGCAAAGTGATATGTCTATACAAGTAGGTGAAGTAGAAGTTATCACTTCCATCACCACTAACACCAGTCCTTGCTAAGTCTTCACTAAACAGTGGCTCTGATGACCACCACAAAGTAGATGTATTTATTTATTTATTTATTATTGCCATTTATATAGCGCCAACAGATTCCGTAGCGCTTTACAATATTATGAAAGGGGATTTAACTATAAATAGGACAATTACAAATAAACTTACAGGAACAATAGGTTGAAGAGGACCCTGCTCAATCGAGCTTACATTCTATAGGAGGTGGGGTGTAAGACACATTAGGACAGGAATGTACAATCAAATAAGGTGGGCTGCCCTTTAGGAGAGGGCAAGAGATGGGTATGTGAGGTAGGGGTTAGTCTTGGAGGCCATAAGCTTTCCTAAAGAGATGGGTTTTAAGGCACTTCTTAAAAGATGCAAGACTAGGGGAGAGTCGGATGGCGGTAGGCAGGCTATTCCATAGGAAGGGAGCCGCCCGCGAGAAGTCCTGCAAGCGCGAGTTGGCCGTACGGGTGCGGACAACGGACAGGAGGTGGTCATGGGCAGAGCGGAGAGACCGAGAAGGGACATACCTGTGGATCTGTGAGGAGATATAAGAGGGGCTAGAGTTGTTCAGTGCTTTATAGGTGTGAGTTAGTGCCTTGAATTGACTCCTATAGCACACAGGAAGCCAATGTAAGGACTGGCAGAGGGGTGAGGTGTGAGAGAACCGACTAGAGAGGAAAATCAGTCTAGCAGCAGCATTCATTACAGACTGTAGGGGTGCAGTACGGCTTTTGGGAAGACCAAGCAGGAGAGGGTTACAATAATCCATGCGGGAAATTATTAGAGCATGGACAAGCTCCTTGGTAGTATCTGGTGCAAGAAAGGGGCGGATGCGGGCTATGTTTTTAAGATGGAATCTACAGGATTTGGCAACATGCTGGATGTGAGGCTCAAAGGTGAGACCAGAGTCAAGTATGACGCCAAGACAGCACGCTTGCAAGGATGGGCTGATGTTGGTACCACATACTTGAAGGGAGAGTGAAAGAGGAGGATCAGTATTAGGAGGAGGAAAGACAAGTAGCTCAGTTTTTGAGAGATTGAGTTTCAGAAAGCGGGAGGACATCCAGTCAGAGATGGAAGAAAGGCAAGCAGTGACACGTTGCAGGACAGCAGGGGAGAGGTCCGGGGAGGAGAGATATAGCTGGGTGTCATCAGCGTACAGGTGGTAGTGGAAACCAAATGAGGTAATAAGTTTGCCAAGAGAGGCAGTATAAAGAGAAAATAGAAGGGGACCAAGGACGGAGCCTTGGGGGACTCCAACCGAGACAGGGCGAGGGGAGGAGGTATCATTAGAAAAGAGACACTGAATGAGCGTTGGGAGAGATAAGAGGAAAACCACGAGAGGACAGAGTCACAGAGACCAAGCGATTGCAGAGTTTGAAGAAGGAGAGCATGATCAACGGTGTCAAAGGCCGCCGAGAGGTCAAGAAGAATTAGTATGGAGTAGTGGCCTTTGGATTTAGCTGCGATTAGGTCGTTAGTAACTTTGATAAGGGCAGTCTCTGTAGAGTGGAGAGGGCGGAAGCCAGATTGAAGGGGGTCAAGGAGAGAGTTGGAATTGAGGAAATGAGACACACGGGTAAAGACGAGTCTTTCCAGAAGCTTTGAGGAAAAAGGGAGCAGGGATATGGGACGGTAGTTAGAGGGGGTGGACGGGTCAAGGGATGTTTTTTTTAGTATAGGTACTACAGTGGCATGTTTAAGGTCAGCAGGGATGATGCCAGAAGAGAGTGAGCAGTTGAAGATGTGTGTTAGAGAAGGCACGAGACAAGTGGAGAGAGATCTGATAAGGTGAGACGGGACAGGATCGAGCGGGCAAGTGGTGGGGCGAGAGGAGCAAAGAAGAGCAGCCACCTCTTGGCCAGTGGCTGGGGAGAATGTCTGAAGGGTAGGAAAGGCATGATCAATGTGTGGTTGAGAAACAGAAAGGCAAGGAGGGGAGAATTCTTTCCTTAGCTGTTCAATTTTGTCAGTGAAGTGAAGATGACAAAAGATTCTGCTGCACTCTCAATTAGTTGCTTCTTTGAGTTGGTTGCTTCGAGATGGTATAAAGCTTGAACCTTTTGCTTGTTATGGTGGTAGAAGCAAAATGAACTAGCAGTTTTTGCAGTATGTAAAGGATGGGAAAAACAATTTCCTCTTGGGTGTTGAATCAGATGTAACAGGCATGCTACTAATCCCACAATCCTTAGTCTGAATACAACTATTAGTGCTGATTGCAATGGTGGTTGTAATGGTGGCAGCAGTGTTGATCAGCAATCCTAATGGCCAAGGAAGAGGTGTTTAAACAATCGGAAGCTATGACACTACTCCTGATGGTGGTTTGGCACTTGATTCCTACCTCCTCCTACTAATAGCCTTCCTCAATTCTGTTCTTGGATTAGTAATACAGATTAAAGAATGGCGCACACATAAAAATACAGTTTTAATTTTATAAGGTTACTTAAAATCACATATCTAGCAAACAAATATAAAGACTGATTTCCACCATATGGCCATATTGTGTTAAGTCTACCTCTATTTCACAGTAATTAGTGACCCACTGATATTGGGGTACTGTGAAGTAGTGGCTGGCAAACACAATTTGGCCATATGGTGGAACTGAATTCCCATATTTGTTTGCTTGGATAGGCGATTTTAAGTATTCTTATAACATTTTAAATTGTATTTTTATATGCGTGCTATTCCTTAATCAGTATTATGTATAAATTATGGTCTCTACGGCAGCACCATTCTTGCGAAATGCCTGGTCCAGGTTTGCCACCAATTCTCTTTTTGTCTTTACTTTGGTATTAGTATGTAACATTTATAATATCAGGTTTCTTTTTCCTTTTACAACAAATTTGTGTATTGTATAAATTAACATAATTTTGTTCAGGGTTAATATGTGTTTTTGTTGCAAAGTGGTTTGGTCGATTTACTTTAAGAAACACTTGTGAGTGCCAATTTGACACACCTTGGCAATAAGATTTATTTGTTTTGCTTTTTACTGAACACCCTTTCCACACAAAAAAAGACAATTACAAATACATCTTCTTTCAAAAATACTTTTAAATTGGTTACCTACTTGCACACTAGGATCATGACACAATGATAATCTCCTATCTACAACTCACAGTTGTGTTAAGTGCCACTAACTATTAGCTAGGTAGATAGATAATAAAAATAAAATAGCATTATGTATTATGTAGTGGTCCTATGACTCCCTTGGATGTTTGCTTTAATTAATATGTGCTCCTGATTTGATTGACAGGCAGACAGACCTAATATGATAGACAGGAAGACCAACAGACTGACAGACCAACAGACTTACCAAAGACAAATCAACAAATTGATAAATTATTTTTTTTTTTTAATATATGTTCTGTTCCTATTAAAATTGGATCGATTTTAGCAGCCATTTGGATCTATTTTAGCAGCCCACCACTCCTTTCCCACTTAGTTAAATGAAGCATGGAATGTACAGGTAGTAATATTTTACTCACTATCTTGACTCTGTAAGACGTGTGAAAGTACAATCATCATAGCTGCATAGCAATATTCTAAACACACATTTATTGTCATTTGAAGGAGAGTGAAGCTATTATTTGATCATGTCCTTTTGATTATTATCACTGTCTTATAAGAATAAATCAATAGCTTCCCAAAAGATTGTATTTTTTTCTGGTTATTTCAAAACTTTTTCTGAAAGTTATTGTTATGAAAGTACAGAAAGCCTCTGAGCCCATGCAGACCTGCTTTTATGTTGATTAACGAATGCATATTTTATATTCTAAATCTGAATACATTTCTCATTTAAAGCATTATGTACTTACTGTTGCTAAATTGCAGAACATGTTGGAAATGAATTGATTGCTGGGCTGCAGCAACTAATGTCAATCACAGAACTCAGTTAAGCAAAAGCAATAATGTTTTAAGTATTGAATGTCATAGTTACTCTTAATGTCTGTATTATTCACATTAATTATATGGGGTATTCATTAAACGATATCACGTTTAAATATGTTATGGAATAAAAAATATAGTGAGATAATGAGTCACATTTTACTGTGTTTCTGTTTATGGGAGCTTTGTTTGTTTTCTATACTGTTTTAAATGTTTCTTCTTTAATTAGAATTTCCAGCAGATGAGCATAATATACGATGAAGGATACAATGAGATTTATCTTAATATTAAGTATGTCCTAGATCAGGTTTAGACAACACCCAGATCAAGGGTGGACTGACTGACATTGGACATGGACAAGGCCCAAGACAGTCAGGAGCCTGGCCGCACAGCCATGCTCCAGTTGGGGAGATCAAAGATCTCTCCAACTGAAAAGGCAAAATTCAAAGTAATTTATTTCATCCATGTGTTGTGGGGTTCCTGTAGATGTGGAGGACCCCAGCAATCATTCGCACAGCATATTACTCCACCTGCTAAGTGAAACCTGGCAGTATAGCTGCTCTGTTTGAAGTCTCATCTTTGCGCTCCTGTGTGGTTCTCTGTGTGATAGAGAAAGACATAGAAAGGAATTGACATCACATCTTCTCTCCTTTCACACAGAGCACTCTTGTAGCCAGTGAACTGTGAGCAGCAGCCTGGCAGAGACAACAGTTATGCTTCATTAAAAGGGAGCATGAAGAGTGGTAGGTAGAGAAAAGGGGAGGATGGGGAAAAAAATTAAAATTGGTGAAAGCAATCGATAAACAGAAGAGAGTCAAGTAATACTGTGGTTAAGAAGAGAAAAACAATGTACAGAGCTTGGAATAGATCTAGAAGAGCAATTAAAGAAAGAAAATCACAGAAAGAGAATGCATGATAATTAGTGATGTCCCGAATGGTTCGCAGAACGGTTCGCCACGAACGGTTCGCCGCGGACTCATCATCGAGTAAACTTTGACCCTGTACCCCACAGTCAGTAGACACATTCCAGCCAATCAGCAGCAGACCCTCCCTCCAGGACCCTCCCACCTCATGGACAGCATCCATTTTACATTAATTGTGAAGCTGCATTCTTAGTGAGCTGTCCAGGAGGTGGGAGGGTCTGCTGCCCCCACCCTCAGGGACCCCCTCCCGCCCGGCTCTGGGGAGAGGAAAGGGGTTAAAACTTACCTTTTTCCAGCGCTGGGCAGAGAGCTCTCCTCCTTCTCTCCTCCTCCGTTCCGCCCCGTCGGCTGAATGCGCACGCGCAGCAAGAGCTGCGCGCGCATTCAGCCGGTCACATAGGAAAGCATTCATAATGCTTTCCTATGGACGCTGGCGTGCTCTCACTGTGAGAATCACAGTGAGAAGCACGCAAGCGCCTCTAGTGGCTGTCAATGAGACAGCCGCTAGAGGATTAGGGGGAAGGCTTAACCCATTAATAAACATAACAGTTTCTCTGAAACTGCTATGTTTATTAAAAAATGGGTTAACCCTAGCTGGACCTGGCACCCAGACCACTTCATTAAGCTGAAGTGGTCTGGGTGCCTAGAGTGGTCCTTTAACATTTAATTAATGCACATATATTTGGCCTTCAAAGGGCTTGGAATGTAATTTTGCCCAAGGGCCCCAAAGGCTCGCAGTCTGTCCTCTCTCCATATGCTGTGGACAACATCTCACCTGATGCTGTGCCAGCATTATGGGAGATGTAGTCCACAACATGGAGTGCTGAAGGTTGCCTATCAATGCCCTACATAATATGAATAATATTAGCTGGGATTTGCATGAGGGTTCGTAGTGCATGTACCTGCATCTGCATGTACCTGTAACTGTATATTAAAAATTATATATACATTGTCTATTTCTAGTAAATCCATAAACTGTCTTAAATCTATTTGAAATGTCTCCTGTCATTATCAAAAATATTAAATAAGGTGAAAGGATAGACCTTACTATTCTTTTTTTCCTAACATCTCATTCTATCAAGGTTCTACGTTGGTTATTTTACCCTACACTACTCACAATGCCTATCTAAGTGTATGTCTCCCTGTTGATGTAATAGGAAGTTTCAGTGCCATTGTTTTGCCTTTATACAGAAAAGTTGTTAGGTATGTTAACTACATCTAAGTATTGTAAACTACATTTAAGTATTAGAGGAATCTATTTGTGGTTACGTTAAAGACTATAAAGTTCAAAGTAGTGGTGTGATTTACAGCGTGGGTTACATTTACTTTACGTCATAAAGCCCATCAATTATGGGTAGACAGCCACTAGAGGAGGAGTTAACCCTGCAAGTTACTTATTGCAGTTTGTCAGAAACTACAATAATTACCACTGTAGGGTTAAGGGACATGGGACAATGCACCCAGACCACCTCAATGAGCTGACGTGGTCTGGGTGCCTACAGTGTCCCTCTAAAGGGACCTATAGTGTAAGGAATACAGCATTGTATACATTTTGATATTTACAGCAGTACCACTTCTGAGAAATGCATGTTCTGGGTGTGCCTCCAATTTCCATTATTCCCTTGATATGTACAAATAAATTATAATTTTCAAACTGAGTCCTTCTTTCACTATATGTAATTTTGGCTAAAATGTTAGATTAATTCTGGCATATGCCCTTATCACATAAGTATAAGAGCCAACTAGGCTCCCTTAAGCTTACCCTGAATGGACAACATTCTCCACTATGTGGATGGACAGAAATGTCCACTCCAACCAGTTCTTCCTACGTTTCCCCATGCTTATTTTCAGTTGGAAAAGCCCTAGCTTTTTTCCTGTATCTCTTGTCAAAGACTATAGTTGTATGTGAAGTTCTAACCCTCATAGTACAGGACCCCTCAAAGCAGTATGGGTGGTAGACATTGTGTTAAATAGAACTGCTAATTACCATGGGGTACCATGTTAATGCTGAGGAGATACAATCATGGGAAAAAGAACATGCACCCTCTTTGAATTCTATGGTTTTACATTTTAGGACAAAATATCAATGATCTATTCCTTAGTAGGTCTTAAAATTAGGTAAATACAACCTCAGATGAGGTTGCAAATACAAAATGGAGAAGCCATGTGTGAAAAACTATACCTTACGATTCAATAGCTTGAAGAACCACCTTCAATAATATTTTTCAGTAAACGTGTTTATTGTACATTTTTTGATTATTATTAAGACATATAGCAGGACCCCACATAGTGAAAAGACAAAATCAATGACACTACATGGGAAAAAGCACATGCCCATAAAGCAATTAGACATGTGCAATTTGTTTTGTTCTGAATGTACATTCGGATGAATTTCATGCAATTCAGACATTCGGGTGCTTACCCAAATTTCCAAACCAAAACAATTTTTTTTTTGCCCATGCACATCCCTCGTAACAGGGTTAGGGGTTAGGGTCAAAACAAGTGGTTAGGGTTTAAGTTT
The DNA here is from genome assembly GCA_933207985.1 of Pelobates cultripes. Taxonomy (NCBI): domain Eukaryota; kingdom Metazoa; phylum Chordata; class Amphibia; order Anura; family Pelobatidae; genus Pelobates; species Pelobates cultripes. The sequence continues at coordinate 209,271,058 of OW240916.1, read as the reverse complement.
AGGGTTAGGGGCTAGGGTCCAAATTACCGAAGTTCCGGATTGCCGAAGTGCCGAATTGCTTAAGTCCCGAATTTCTGAAGTGCTGAACCGAATGTCATTGGTCCAAATTGCCAAAGCAGACAAAATGTTTACATACCTGAATTTCCGAACTGAACCAAATATTTTGCCCATGATCATTCCTAAAAACAATGAATACATAACATTGATATTCCATTGTTTGAGGGGATATGGTGATTGTTATATATTAATAGGAAAACTGTATTTGAGCGGTATTCAACTTAACAACATCCCAAACCATTAACTCCAATCCTATTGTTGCCAGGACTGGTGTCCTATCTAGAATATTATTTGGATGCCTTCATAGCGAAAGTATAAGGTTTTCGTCAGCCTAGTGTATGGACATGGCATCCATAGGACATTCCTATTTAGGGCACCAGTGAATGCATTTAGAATTGAAAAAATAACTACAGTCCATACATAACAGTTCATCATTACAAAATGCCTGGGTATAGGTTTTCTCTCCCAGGTTATTGTGTGGTCGCATAGTCTAAGGATGGTCGTGCATGCTCTCCACACTGTTCTCCTGTAAAAAATAATCTTTTTCTATATCACTTTATCAGTATCTCACATTGAATTTTGGCCCACTCTTCTTTACAACATTGCTTAAGTTCATTGAGGTTTGTGACATTGGTTTATGTGCAGATCTCTGAAGGTCTGGCCACAGCATTTCAACTGGGTTGAGGTCTGGACTTTGACTGGGACATTGCAACATCTTGATTCTTTTCTTTTTCAGTCATTCTGTTGTAGATTTGCTGGTGTGCATGACCCAATTTCCACCAAGTTTTGGCTGTCGGACAGATGGCCTCACATATAACTCTACTTTGATATACAGAGTAGTTTCTAGCTTGACTCAATGACTGCAAAGTTCCCAGGTCATGTGACAGCAAAACAATCCCAAATTATTACCCTTCCACCACTGTGCTTGACAGTTGGTATGAGGTGTTTGTGCTTGTATGCTGTGTTTGCCAAACATGGCACTGTACATTATGACCAAACATCTCTACTTTGGTCCTGTCCATCCAAAGGACACTGTTCAAAAAGTCTTGTGGTTTGTTCAAATGCAACTTTTCAAAACTAAGCTGTGCCATCATGTTCTTGATAGAGTGATGAGGCTTTCTCCTGGCAACCCTTACAAACAAACCATACTTGTTAAGTCTTTTTATTATTGTACTGTCATGAACATTAACATTCAACATGTTAACTGAGTACTGTATAGTCTGCAATGCAACTCTTTTTTTATTTTTATTTCTCTGAACATTGCACTGTCTGGCATTGGGGTCAGTTTGCTTGGACGTCCACTCCTTGGAAGACTGGCAACTGTCTTGAATGTTTTCCACTTTGGAATAATCTTTCTCATTGTAGAACATTTTATTTGTTTATTTAAATTGTTTGGAAATTGCCTTATACCCCTTCCCAGTTTGATAGGCAGTACCAATTGCTTCTCTAAGATCATTGTTAATGTCTTTCTTCCTTGGTATTCTGTTACCACACACATGAGTGCTAGAGTCCCATAGTTTCCTGGCTATAGGTGCCAGTTTTTTTCTGTGAGAACAGAGAATGGTATATCTGGGTAAATAGCCACCGTGTTGTCCTCATTAGGAATTGTCCCCATTTCCCTGGATCTGGTCATTATGGCAGACCTTACGGAGATTTCACGGATCATGATAATGACATCTCTGGGTACTTCACTGGGTGCTGCAGCAGATTTGCACACTCGGAATGCCGAGGTGATCCATGGCATATCAGCACTGCCTCAAATGCCCATGGTGGTGTGAATATTGGGTAGGAGCTGTGGGTGGTCAACCTTTTCAGGAACACCCCTGAGGTGCAGGTTTTGACGTCTGTGTCGTGCCTCTATTGTGGTCACTGTTCGTCTCAGTTGTTGTACCTGAGAGGTAAGCCCTTCCAGGCTATTGTCAGTAGCCCATAGTTTTTCTTCTCTAGAGGTCTCTCGTGCTTTTAGGTCTTGGACCTTCTGGTGTACCTCCTCCACCTCTGTCTAGACTTTCTGGAGGTCTTCCCAGACCTTTCTTAATTCTACCAGGAGTCCCTTTATGTCTACTTTTGTAGAGGGCGACTTGTCTTCCTCGGACTCAGATGGGTAGGATATGGCATCTGATCGTGGAGAGAGTAAGGATTCTACTTCCTCTAGTGAGGCTTCAGTTGCCTCGGGTGCACAGTAGACCTCAGGCGCCATCTTTGTTCTCTGTGGTAGTGCAGGCCTCTTGAAATAGAGCCTTACATCTGGCTGGCGGGGTACTGCTGGGCTGTGAGTCTTCTTATTTTTTCACACCATTGTCTCTGCTTGGTGGATGTCTGTGTCTCGGGCTGTATCGCTGTGTATATCGCAGCCTATATAGTGATTTCCTTTGGGCCCGAACAGAGCTCTTCTAATAGACGTCCACTCGGTCTCGCTGTCTGCCACACCCCTTTTATTATTTATCTAATTTTAAGACCTGCTAAGGAACAGATCATTGTTATTATGTCCTGATAAGTGAACATATAGAATTTAAAGAGGGTATACTGTCTTTTTCCTATTACCTTTTATGAAGATATACAGTTGCAAGAAAAAGTATGTGAACCCTTTGGAATGATATCGATTTCTGCACAAATTGGTCATAAGATGTGATCTGATCAATAGACAATCACAGTCTGCTTAAACTAATAACACACAAAGAATGAAATGTTGCCATGTTTTTATTGAACACACCATGTAAACATTCACAGTGCAGGTGGAAAAAGTATGTGAACCCTTGGATTTAATAACTGGTTGAACCTCCTTTGGCAGCAATAACTTCAACCAAACGTTTCCTGTAGTTGCAGATCAGACGTGCACAACGGTCAGGAGTAATTCTTGACCATTCCTCTTTACAGAACTGTTTCAGTTCAGCAATATTCTTGGGATGTCTGGTATGAATCGCTTTCTTGAGGTCATGCCACATCATCTCAATCGGGTTGAGGTCAGGACTCTTACTGGGCCACTTCAGAAGGCGTATTTTCTTCTGTTTGACATTCTGTTGTTGATTTACTTCTATGCTTTGGGTCATTGACCTGTTGCAACACCCATCTTCTGTTGAGCTTCAGCTGGTAGACAGATGGTCTTAAGTTCTCCTGCAAAATGTCTTGATAAACTTGGGGATTCATTTTTCCTTCGATGATAGGAATCCATCCAGGCCCTGATGAAGAAAAGCAGCCAAAAACCATGATGCCCCCACCACCATACTTCACAGTTGGGATGAGGTTTTGATGTTGGTGTGCTGTGCCTGAACTTTCTCCATTTTTTAGACAATTTGTCTTACCGTGGACAGTTGAACAGCAAGGCTTTTGGAGATACTTTTATAGCCCTTTCCAGCTTTATGCAAGTCAACTATTCTTAATCGTATAGTTTAATCTTCTTAATCTTCTGAGAGCTCTTTTGTGCGAGGCATCATTCACATCAGGCAATGCTTCTTGTGAAAAGCAAACCCAGAACTGGTGTGTGTTTTTTATAGGGCAGGGCAGCTGTAACCAACACCTCCAATCTCATCTCATTGATTGGACTCCAGTTGGCTGACATCTCACTCCAATTAGCTCTTGGAGATGTCATTAGTCTAGGGGTTCACATACTTTTCCCACCTGCACTGTGAATGTTTACATGGTGTGTTCAATAAAAACATGGCAACATTTAATTCTCTGTGTGTTATTAGTTTAAGCAGACTGTGATTGTCTATTGTTGTGACCTAGATGATTATCAGATCACATTTTATGACCAATTTGTGCAGAAATCCATATCATTCCAAAGGGTTCACATACTTTTTCTTGCAACTATATTTAGAAGATATCACAGGAAGAGTGTGTCAGGATTACTAATTGATCCAGCACGCAGAATTGTGTCACACCTAGGACTAAGGATAACATCTAACCGGACCTTAGAATGGCCGAACTTAATGTATCCAAGAATAGTCAGAATATTAGCCAAGGTCAGGGTTACAGAATCAGACTCAACGATGAGAAAAAGCCAAAAGTCACGGATGCCAGATATCAGGGAAGTCAGAACAAAGCCAAAGTCAATTACCAAAATATCAAAATCAGGAATGCACTCTCGGATTACCATCAGGTAGAAACCACAACAAGGCAATGAGAGAATGTAAAAATAAGTTTAAATAACCCTCCTGTTATTGTGATTTGCTGTAATCGGCCTTTGACCCCAAAACATTCATGCACGTGACGTCACGCGCACGGCGACATCATCCTCAACGTGGTCGGTCATGGGGCTATAAAGTGGCATAGACCCTCAACGGCCGGTGTCCCTAGACATGCTGGATTTATCAGGTATCTGAGCACACGGCTGTAGATGGGCACAACTATTCCTGTCTGGATGGTAAATACAATTAAAAACATTACCATAAGTGGATTAATTCGTTACATTACCTCCCACGTGAAGACAGCCCACCGTGTGGGCGGGACCCGGCTTGAGAGGAAACTTGGCGTGGAAAGAGCGAACCTTACGGCCAGCATGGATATCAGAAGCAGGTCTGCAGGTCCATATCCCGTCTGCAGGTCCATATCCTTCCAAACAACCAGGTACTGCAATGAACCACGAGAGAACCTGTAATTAATAATGGAGGAGACCTCATACTCCTCCTGACCAGAAACAACCAAAGGAGGATGGGAAACTACCAGGACTGTATATTTATTGCAAATAAGCGGTTTGAGTAAAGATACATGAAACGTATTAGGAATGCGCAAGGATGCATGAAGGGCCAAGGAATAAGAAACAGGGTTAATTCTCTTAACGACACAGTAAGGACCATGAAACCTAGGAGCAAATTTCATGCTAGGAACTTTCAGTCTAGTGTTGTGAGAAGACAACCAAACCTGGTAGACTGGGTTAGCACACCACCGTTTATCTGCATGGAATTTAAAGCGAGCAGCCGCATTTTCAAGAGCGGAGTGAACCTTAGTCCAAGTATCATACAGAGCAAGGATAGCTGTGTCAGACAACACATCAGGGAGAATAGTAGCATTGACAATGAAAGGACTGTGCCCAGATGCATCATGGGTAGCTTTATTCCTGGCAAATTCGGCCAAAGGCAACAAATCAGCCCAGTTAGACTGAGTACTGTTCACAAAGCAACGTAAACACAGCTCAAGTGATTGGTTAGCCCTTTCAGCCGCACCATTGGTCTGGGGATGGTAAGCAGAGGAAAAAGACAAGTTAATGCCCAACTGTTTATTGAATGCTCTCCAGAATATTGACACAAATTGGGAACCCCTATCTGACACAATATTTTAAGGGATCCCATGAAGCCTAACAATGTCACATGTAAATATGAGGACTAGATCCTGAGAAGATGGCAATTTTTTGAGTGGTATTAAATGTGCCATTTTGGAAAAGCGGTCAACTACCATAAGGATGGTTTTATAACCATTAGAACTAGGTAGGTCCACAATGAAATCCATAAACAGATGAGACCATGGAACACTGGGTATGGGAAGTGGATGTAATAATCCATACGGAAGTGTGTGTGGAACCTTAGGGACTGCATAAATAGAATAGGCTTCCACATAATCCTTAATATCCCTTCTGAGTGACTCCCATAAAAATGATCTGGAAATAGCAGATACAGTCTTATTTATGCCCAGATGCCCAGCGGTAACATTGTCGTGGAATATTTTCAACACCTCTTTCCTGTCATGTAATTGAATAAACAATTTACCTAGAAGTTTATCGTTAGGTGCCTGGGACTGAGCCGCCATGATAGCACAAAGCAATGGTGATAACAAGGAAAGGACAGGGGATGTTATGATATATACTCAGGAGAAACAATGGGTGACATCTCTTGTTCTAGTTCTGACTCTTCATCAAATTGTCTAGATAAGGCGTCAGCTTTAACATTTTTAGGACCAGGCCTGTAAGTAATAATAAAGTTAAAGCGGGACAAGAATAGAGACCATCTAGCTTGTCTAGAAGACAGACATTTGGCATCACCAGTATAGACCAGTTTTTGTGATCAGTTATGATCAGCAGGGGTTCCTTGGAACCCTCCAACAGATGTCGCCACTTCTTGAGCGCCAAATAATGGCCAATAGTTCTTTGTTACCTATGTCATAATTGCGCTCAGCTGGAGACAACTTTCTGGAGAAGTAACCACAAGGATGTAAAGGGGTATCCTGACTCTCTCTGGAAAAGAACAGCCCCGACCCCTGTCTCGGAGGCATCAACCTCCAGTATGAAAGCCTTGCTAGTATCAGGATGTATCAATCCATTACCCAACAATTGGACCATATATTGCAATTGTTGAGTAATAGCCTGTGTAGAACAGCCTCTAGTTTGTGAGGATCCATCTGGAAAACAGAGACGGATATATTATACCCCCAAAACTGTTCTTCAAGTTGATCAAACATACATGTCTCAAGTTTACAATAAAGACAATTCTTGAGTAAAGTTTGTAATACTTGTTTAACATGATCATGATCAGTCGGGAGGTCAGGGGGAATAAACAAGGATATTACCAAGGTATACAAGTGCAAAAGAGTAAATCTAATCCTTTAACACATCATAATGAAGTCCTGAAATATGGCCGGGGCATTACATAACCCGAAAGGCATAACAAGATATTCATAGTGTCCATTTCTAGTGCTAAATGCCTATTTCCACTCGTGATCATTCTTAATCCTGACCAAATTGTATGCACTCCTGAGGTCAAGTTTGGTAAAGAACTTAGCACCATGGAGTCTGCCAAATTTTTTATGGTGATTTTGTTTAATGCCCTATAGTCAATGCAAGGACTTAATTCTCCATCCTTTTTAGACACAAAAAAGAAACCTGCACTAGCAGGGGATGATGACTTGCATTTGTGACCCTTACTTAACGCATCCTCCATGATTTTACTCTTTAGTGGGAATAGAGCATAAACCGCCCCTTTAGGAGGCATGGCCCTGGGCAACAGATCAATGGAACAATCACATGATCTATGTGGAGGTAGAACATCAGTTTGACTTTTACTGAACACTTCCCTAACCCTCCAATACTGCATGTGTATTTCTGGCGTACTGGGTGTAATAGTAGGTAAAGTAACAATGCCCACTCTTTTAGTAATAGGTGACATACAACCCTCTTGACAGTCTGCACCCCATTTGAGTATTTCCCCTTTGGCCCAGTCAATATGAGGGTTGTGCTTGATGAGCCAAGGGAATCCTAATATGATGGAACACGAATAGGAAGCAATTATCTGAAATGTAATGAATTCTTTGAGATGCTCCTATACTGATACAGATAGGTCTCATGGGTAATCAGTGGTTGAGAGAGATCTCCCATATATAGCCTCAACCACCAGAGGTGGAGGTTTCTCCTTGACACGTATAGAGTGGTTTTTAACAAAATGCATGTCAATAAAGTTACCTGCTGCACGTGAGTCTACCAGGGCATTGCAAAAAAAAGCTTTTCTTGTTGCAAAGGATGACTCTATCAAGGAGAAATCTACTTTGGTTCTTACTAGATAACATATCCATCACACCTAAGACCTGCCCCCTTAAGGTTCTTAGGTGCTGTAATCAGCCTTTGACTCAGAAAAGTCATCCTCAACGTGGGTGGTCATTGGGATGTAAAGTGGCATAGATGCACAGCGACCAGTGTCCCTATACATGCTGGGTTTATGAAGTATCAGGGCACGGCTGTTGATGGGCACAACTATTCCTATCAGGACGGTAAATACCATTAAACACATTACCATAAGTGGATGAATTCGTTACAGAGTGCTGTCCAAGAGTTTGTTGATATGCCTTTAAATTTTTATAAATTGTGAGTATATTCAAGGTAGCACTTATAGTACAAAACAATATAAACACTACTATAGATAGTAACCGTAGTGACATATATACAAATACTTAACTTAAATGTTATAGTGCAGCCTCCCAAGATCGTTACCCAAAGAAGACGACCTTTTCATATATAGATAACCACAAACAACACAAAACTTCAGGATACGGCTGAAAATGAATCTAAAAAGAACATAAAAATATACAAAATAGTGAAGTACAATTAACACACTTTTATGCGCTGTATATAGATGCACTCACAGAATTGTGTAGAATATATCGCTCATAGGGTGCCTCCCCCGATTGAGATGGGGGGCTAGTAATCCCCTGGCTCCTTATGAAAATCCTTAATAATGCTCAGGACTCCAGACGGGCAATGGTAGGAAAAAAAGTGTTTTTATTGATAAAAGGTGAATAATCACCATCAATATAAAATATAATTAAAAGGAAAAACGGTATGGTCCTACACGTTTCGTTCTGCGAAGAACTTCATCAGGGACCGTATATAAAATAAAATCAATATACAATCATGACATGTAAAAAAACATCTCCTATTCCCCCCATTCCCGAGTCCTCTTTAAATAGGGCTAATCCCTATGTCCATTGGTGGTTCCGTGGGTGGTGTCCAGTATCCATCACTTGACTGGTTCCATGGGGGAGCTGTTCAGCTGTTTCCCATCTTTCTCGCATTGCTGTAATCAAAATTGGCGCATTCGGATAACCGGAACCGGAAGTATGGGTTGTACCGCACTTCCGCGTTCCACTTGCGTTCCACATACGTTCCACCTGCGGCTTATATGCGTTCCACCTTCGTTCCACTTCAACATTGTTATATGATCATAAAATTCAGTAAAGAGCAATATATTCAATCTACTAGAGAAAAATGGTATTAGTAACTCCATTATTTGCATATCTTTTATAATTGAGCTTATAACAAATCACCATTATTTAATTACTATAATCAAACAGTGAGAAAAAAGTATTTATAAAATGAGAACTGTACAGACATACATATTTTTTTGGTTACATATAATCCAATCACCAAAATTGTTTTTCTTTCCTTTTTCTCTTCCTTTTTGTAATATTTAAAGTGTAATATACACAATTAAACTGTATAGTATATATTAATACTCATTAATTATTAATATGTAATTAGTGCCAAAGTGCTAATATAGAAGTAATAAAAAATAAATAAATCTTATAATGTTCCTATAAAAATCTCCAATATTAAATGGAGTTACACATATATCTAGTATTTCAAATAATTGTAATATGGACTATTTTAACCCATAATTTTCTTATTTTTTTATTATTAGAATTCAAATGACAATAACCCAAAAAAATAAATAAAACATAAGTGTTTGAAACAAGTAATTATATGGACCCTTTGGTTCTAGGGTACTTAACCTATGTATCCAGAAGGTTTCCCTTTAATCAGACTTATATGATATGTTTGTTGGGTTTTGTTGGGTTTTAGCATTAAGGACCATTTTTTTATGCATTAACAGTAAAGAATGCCTGAGCTTAGTTTAATAAGGTGTGTGCTTATCATTTGCACCATGTATTTAACATGATGCTTGGAAGACCATCATTTAAGATGCAGCTATTTTACTACTTGTCTTTGTACTAGTTTGAGAAAAAATACACTCAATATTTGTTGTGTTATCTTATGGATCATCTAATGACAAATGTTGCTCTGTTTAGGAGTCTGAATTTGAAGTGTCCTACTCGGTGTATATTCACTTAACATTTCGACATTACTTAATTATAGCATATTGAACAAATTCAGTTTATAATTGTTATTCTCAATTCTAGATGACACAGCACTGTATTACTATAAACAATTAATAATAGTTTCTATAGCAATTCATTATTGCTGTTTCAACAGTATAAAAGGCAAAATGAATTACATAAATCTACTATTTGCAATATTTATTTTACATGGGATATGAACTCTTTTGATAGAAATTTGCAATATAGTTTTTTGAAATGCAGTATTACATCGATCTTCACATTGCAGGATAAACAACTGAGGAAATTACACGGACAATATAATTATGGAATGTGTTGAATTAAACCACATTACATAGAATACATTTGAATAACTGAGAGTATACAATTTACTTCTTGTTAGTGGAGGCAACACATTTAAAGGGATTCCATAGTGTAAGGAATACCAAGCTGTATTCATTAAACTATACTTCCCTCTGCCCCTCAACCCACACCATCCCTTGCCCCTGTCACTGTAAGGGGGTTGTCCCTCAGCAGTGGGTCGGCACCCAACCTACTCTGACATGACCTAACATAGGAGGGAGGCATTGTTGCAATGCTTTCCTATGGGTATTTTACTGATGCTGGCTGTTCCTCATACAGCAAGTGAGGACATCCAGCAACAGTCAGGTGACCAAAAGTTGCCTAAAAAGCAGAAAGTGCTTCTAATGGCTGTCTGATTGACAACCACTAGAGGCAGTTTAATTACTGCAATGTAATCATTGCAGTTTCTCTAAAACTGTAATGTTTCACATTGCAGGACTAAGAAGGACAGGGGCATTGCACCCAGACCACTTCAGTGGATTGAAGTGATCTTTATAATTGATTAACACAAAATATGCCACACTCAAGTTAATGCAAATTTTTATTTTAATATATTTTTGAATGTTGTTCAAAGAAAGAGATATATCTTACTCCATTCCTATGTAGAGGGTGGGGAGTCCGAGGGAGGCTACCATATGTATGAAGCCCATAGATCACATGATCCCATGCCTATTTGATAAGGTACACAAAAACCGTTATGTGGAGATAAATCTGTTCATATATAACATTTGAATATCAACACAAGATAATCACAATGGATCCACCCCCTGAGTGTAGTGAGCAGCAATATATGCATAAACTGTCATTGGATAACAAAAGAACAAGACAAAATGTATATCTCAATGTTCAGTCCACTAATAAAAGTGTATATGTGTGATCCATGTTGACAAAAAAAGAAAAAAGAAAGGAAGGAAAAAAAACTGTAGCTTTAATAAAATATATTTGAAAAGATAAAAAAAAGAATTAGATGAAATTAAATCCTGTCCTCACGCTGTTCAGTTGTTTGCAATAAAAAAAAAAAAAAATGTCTTAAAGTTCACCTGTCATTAGTTTTTCATTATGGAATCCTTGGGTAGTTGAGTCTCTCTCCCCAAGGAAGAAGACAGATACAGTCCAAGCTGTTTGGGATTCCGTGGGTTAAGATTACTATGTTAGTTCATATTAATTGAAGATTGGACAATACTGTTCTAAGTTACATAACTTTTAAATTTCAAATTGAGGTGGAAAGAAAACCTGGTCACCTTAAGTTTTTGTGTACTGGTTTGGGTTTTCCAAGATAGCATCCATGATCGGGTTTCAGGTTTGTAATTAATTTATAATCTTTTTTTTCCTGCCTTAGAGTCCTCTGGAGGATCCATTAGGTGCATCTGTACTTGATTTGTGTTTTGACTTATTTTTTAGTGCAAATTTGCCAACCTGCAGGTTTGTATGTTTGATCAGCAAAATCCAAGATGGCGATGGGTGTCTCATCAGTTCTCATCACGCATGGGCAATTGGTCTTAAAGGGACAGTAAGGTATTTAAGCAGTGGTCAAGTCTTGGGGAAAAAAGTGTGGGAACTCACCCAAGATCCATCCCCCAACCCCCCCCCCCAAAAAAAATTATACCAAGCATGCTCTGCCGGCAGCATAACTTCCCGGGCCAAAGGCAGCGAGATGATGGCCTCCCATAAGAAATTGGGTAGAAGCGCCGCTGCCTAACCTCGTCCCCATGCGTTCCTGCTAGACTCTGAATAATAGCAAACTGAAAATTTGGATACACCAGTTGGATTTTTTTTAATTTATTTTTTTTCAGATCAACAATTTAAGCTTCAATATTTCAGATTCTAATTCATTACAAGTCAGTGTTTGAAAAATAAACTCCTAATTATTCAACTTCTCATTCAGTCACTTCCATCTCAATACTAGAGAATAGTACACTCACCTCATAGCTCTCTAATTAAAATAACTTTTCTGAAGACAATTTCAATGCACTGATTATTAGTTGCAGTTCACTTTTCTCTAACTTCTCTGTTTTTTTATTAACCATTTGGATGCATCAATCACCAGTTTCAGACACTATTTGCCCTATGTCCCCAGACTAATGCTGGTTAACCCCTGGTGCTCCATATATTGTGAAGTGTCCCCCCCACAATGCTAAACCATCCAGGGGCTCATTTAACATCATGAGAACTATATGAAGTGTCACAAGTCCCAGATAACTGTCCCAAAAATGAAAAATAATGAAATGATGTCCACCTGCAGCAGCCCAGCTCACATTGCTCTGGTATTAAGGTATGTCATTCCCTCATGCAGAATATGTCTCCCTGAGCCCCTCATTACTACCTATATCAGCATTTCAACTCCAACTATCTCAAGCTCCAGAAAATGACTCCTCTCCTCCGGGCTGCATCCACGCCTCCTCCACTCCTCACCCAGCAGGGAAAGAATTATCATGCTCAGAACACCTTTTGCAATATTCAGCCAATTGCAGATCATCAGTCATGAGCTTCGCCACTAATACTTACTAAGAAACAAACAGTGATTGCATGTAGTCGAAGAGGCTTGTTGGCAGGTGGATGGCAAATAAAAATTGTGGGCGGTGCTTAGTGTAGCACAGTAATGGCTCTGCATTAGTCCTGCCTGGTTTACATAGTGCAGTGTATGAATAATATATATCACTGTTTGTTGGGTTTTTAACGTTAAACTAATGCCATTGCAAATTCATTGTTGTGCACAAAGGGCACGTCCTACAGGACAACTAACGGGAATGGCGTTCCTGCTGTGTAAAAAGTGCAGGAACGCTGTTCCCACACGTTCCTGAAGGACTCGAACCGTGTATTTAAGGCAGTTCACTTGCAAGGATATTTAAGGTGAATATTCCTTCTGGATTGTATTATTTGGTGAATTCTCTACTTTCAAGTGTTGGTTTCAAGCTTATTCATCTTTATAAAGGTAAAGGAATCACTTAATTCATATATGGAACATTCTTATGTTAAGTTTTGGGGGTTTTGACATATAAAAGTTTATATAATGTAGTTAACTTGCTTAGTAGCCTTTGGTGAGCATGGCTTCCTCTTCCTCTGCCTCAAGGAGCAGATATAAATGTGTAAGGTGAGCTTCTTATTTATATTATAAAAGACTGCCAAATGGCTATACCAATGAATAGGTGGCCCTTATATTATATATACAATCCTGATGCTACATATTTGTATATATATTGCAGCCCGAGACAGCCTAATAGAAAAACTTCTATGTATAATAGGAAATCCAAGAAATGTAATGCCTGCCCATCTGATGCTATGGAAGGGAAAAAAACTTCTGCATAGACTGTAATTACAGCAAGTGAAGGAGCATCTACATCTGCTGACTCCATTAACCCTAACCTGACGGAGGTAATTTTTTAAGGCTATGGCTGCTGGGATTAAAGAGGCGATTTGCAAGAGTCATTCCTCTAAAGAACCTAAAAAAACAAAAATAAAGATTTATCAAGCTCTGTTTGATTTTCAGATCCCAGACTACTCTAATTCATGAAAAGATGAAGACATCATGGATTATCCATAGAAGTAAAATCCATTGACTCACTAATTTCTCTAATAAGAGACACTCTGAGAATTCCAGAAGATCATGGAGTGGCTAAAGATTCTAAAATATATTTTTAATAGAATAGAAACACTTTTCCTATACATTCCACCTTTAAGGATTTTATAGAATCAGAATGGACAAACCTACAAAAACACTGATACTAAATTCTGGATCACAGCCCCTAAGGTGGATGCATCGATAATAAAAGTGCAGCATCTTTGAGGGAACCCATGGAAAAATAATTGGATGCTAATCTTATCAAGACTTACACCTCCTTAGGTGCAGCATTGCATCCAACAGTGGCCTTAACATACCTGGCAAGAGCCCTATGATTCTGGACTTCTACGATAAGCCAAGATACTAACAGAGACATATTATTGGAAATTTCCAAAGATTTAAAGTTAGCCTCCGATTTCATAACAGAAGCATTGGTAGACATTACTAAACTTACCTATAAAGTTATGGGCCAATCCATATTAGCTAGAAGAGCTCTTTGGTTGAGAACATGGGGCAATTCATCTAAAACTAACTTATTCCTACCTCCATTGCAGGGAAACCTATTGTTTGGCAAACCCTTAGACAAAGCAATATTTAAGGTTTCTGAAGGGAAAACATTCCTATACCATAGGATAGAAGAAGCAAGTGATATCCTACTTAATGGGGAAGAAGTTAAAGAAGAACTTCCTTTCGAGACTCCAGAACATATAAACTTGGAAGAGTATATACCAGAGTTCCATATTGGAAGGAACAACAGAGCCAATCTTCCAAGCCACAAAGAGGAAGAGTAAAATTGTTCTGCAGAGGACAGGGAATAGATATTCAAGGTAGGAGCCTGCCTTGCAAAATTCCATCAAATCTGGTCCTTGCACATCACAGATCTTTGGGTTCCATCCAAATCTTCAATGGGAGCCTTCAGACAATAATTCCTCAAATTAATTCTGCAGAATGACTAACCTTCATAGTCCTTCAAAATGCATACTATCATATCCCTTTAGCTATTGCACACAGAAGATTTCTAATGCTTAAGATTTTTGACAGTCCCTTTCAATTCCAAGGTATGTCGTTTGGACTAAGCTCAGTCCCCAGGATCTTCACAAAGATTCTGATCAGCATTATTGCACTCCTAAGGGAAACATTAATCAGAATATTCAACTTTATAGACAACATCCTGATTATAAATAATACTAAGGAAGATTGGTAAAAGATACAGTGAAAGGCATGCAGGAGTTACAAGAATTTGGCTGGATAATAAACATCAACAAAAATCAACTGCAACCTTCACAAGAGATAAACTTTGTGAGGGCCAGAATAAATACAAGCTAAACTGGATAATGGTAACAGAAGATAGAATTACCAGACTACTGAAAAAAGTTTCAGCAGCAGTGTTATGCAGATTCATGATGAGCACAGATTGCATGAGTCTTCTGGGAACAATATCCTCAGCTATCGGCTTAGTGAATGGGCACACTGAAACCTAAGAATAACACAGAGGAATTTCTTAGAACAGTTCATTCAAGAAGATCAAGAATGGGATCAAAATATCTGGATAACAGAGGAAGTAATAATATCTCTTCAGTGATGGATGAATGAGAAAAATGTCAGAAGAGGCTTCCCGCTCTAAGAGCTAGAGTGGGAACTAGTGACTACAGATACAGCAGAAAAAGGAAGGGATCTCAATACAAGCACAGATGCTGGAATTTTTATTCCAATATTCTGAAATTGAGGACTGTATTCAAAGTGATATCCTACTGAAAATCTTCAAGCACCTATTAAAGAACAGAAGGGTGAAGGTAAGAGTGGCCAAACTCCACCGCCATGGCCTACATCAATCACCAAGGAGGTACACAGATGAAGAAACTCAATCAAGAAACCAAGCCAATTATATTTTGGGCACAACTGATCTGAAAGGGCTGTCTGCTATCCATCTTCCAGAACAACCGAATGATGTTGTGGATAATCTGAGCTGACATTATGTAGATCCAGGAGAATGGAAGCTGCGTTCAGGTATGTTCCAACAGTTATGCAATCTACGGGGTATGCCAGATATAAATCTGTTGGCAAGCTTCAGAAACAAGCAAATTCCCTTGTTCTATTCCAGAAGATTCAACCTGAGAGAGAAAGGTCGAGATACCTTAACACAAAGATGGACTATTCAGCTAGGCTATATATCCAGGGAACACTCAAGAAGACTATTCCTCATTGGCCAAGGAGAAGTTTCCGCTACTTCTGAGTCTGTCACAAGGAGAACATTGGGAACAGCCAATCAAGAAGAACCTATTGTCCCAGGGTCCAGTTCTACACAAAGGTTTGGAGAAGAATGTCCCAAGTGCTAGAGACTTATCAGAAAATGTTGTGGAGACTATTCTTTAAGCAAGAAAACATACTTCCTCTAAAGTATATTATATGACTTGGAAAGCATAGGTTGAGTGGGCATTTTCACTTGGGAAAGTTTTAGACCGCCTTAATCTTCCTGCTTTGTTGGATTTTTTACAGAATGTATTGGATAATGGTTTGAGTCTTAGCTCTCTAAAGGTACAATTGTCAGCATTTTTGGCTATTTCTAACCATCAGTGCAAATAAAACCATGCAAATAAAATATCATATTAAAACAATACAAAAATAATCTGCAATACAATGTATTAAACATATAAAAACACATACATATGAATAGCAGAATATATGTGCACAAAACATGAGATGTTGAAAAGTTCAGATTTTAAGTCTCTAATATAATTAGTAGACTTGAGCACAGGAGACATTTTTGTTTAATCTAAACGCATCCAAAAAAATGTCTATTGCCCAATTCGTTTTGGGATAAAATGTGTGCATTATTTTTATTTCAGATAGCCCACTCAGTCATTCGTTCGGTTTTGAATTTAATTTGGAGAATAAAATACCGATCCAGCCGCAGAAGCAGTCTTATACCTTGGGGCTCTTACAGCTGCATGGAAGGGTGCCCCAAGGGATAAGACTGCAAGTGATTACTGATCTTGTGTGCAGTCACATCCCTTGGGGCTTCCATCCATCTCCAACCAGACATGGAACAGAGCACACCCAGACGGACAAGTAAAGGTAGACATTACCACTACAAGCTAGAGCTGGCAATAGGACACGCTACATAAAAGATCTCTCATATGGGATATATTTCAACAAGATCTACATCCCCATAGTGCCAAGCATCAGCCCATACTTTTGGAGCTCAAACTGGTCAGACTATTTCCTATATGCTATTTCCAAACCAATGATATAAAAAAAACTGAGATTAAGTGGTCTGGGTGTATATAGTGTCCCTCTAAAACCTTCCATGTTAATTTGTGAAGTTGGTTCACATTATTCGCTTTCCATCAGCCATAACTAAATAAAATGGTGTCATGTGTTTTTTCATGTTGTTATGGACCACGCCTATAAGTACACAGTTTAGCTTAGGTCTTCACAAAAATAAACTTAACAGGGAGTTTTCATGAATTAAAAAGTGTATTTTAGGTCAAGATTGCCAAAGTGTATTAGTAGTAGTAGGTCAAGATAACCATAGTACATAACAATAGTAAATATAAAAATATTTGATAGAAAATAGTTCTGGTAGGTTAAATGTATCAGTTTATCTATTTCTGCACTAGTTTCCTAAGTATTCATGAGTGAATATCATATGACCCTGGGGCTTTATATGTGTTTAATCTAAATTTTACTCCTATATTACACAAAAACATATTATGTTTTTTTATGAAGAAATGCCCTACTGGGGCATATGTATAATTAAAAATATCCCCTATGTTAGGTAGTTCTATCTAAACTACATATTTTTTGTTCTTTCTTGAACTCAGTGAACTCAATTGCTTTTGTTCTAAGTCATGGGTCCTCAAACTCTGGCCCCCAGATGTTGCTGAACTACAACTCCCATGATTCTTTGGATTACATAGATAGCCAGAGAATAATAGGAGTTGTAGTTCAGCAACATCTGGGGGCCGGTGTTTGAGGACCCATGTTCTAAGTCATCATTAGAGATGTCGCGAACTCTCCGCCGAACTGTTCGTGAACTGTCCGCCGAACTGTTCGCGAACTGTCCGCCGGCGAACTATAGCGTGTTTGCGTTGGGCGAACATATCCGATTTCCGGTCCGCCCCCTATACGTCATCATTGAGTAAACTTTGACCCGGAACCTCACAGTCAGCAGACACTTCCTGGGAGGGAGGGTCTGCTGCTGATTGGGTGGAATGTGTCTGCTGGCTGTGAGGTTCCGGGTCAAAGTTTACTCAATGATGACGTATAGGGGGCGGACCGGAAATCGGATATGTTCGCGCAACGCGAACACGCTATTGTTCGCCGGCGGACAGTTCGCGAACAGTTCGGCAGACAGTTCGCGACATCTCTAGTCATCATCTGAATAAGGTGCTCATATTAATTGTTTTGATTCACCATTTCTAACTGGTTAAAATGGAAACGTTATTGCTAAGGAAATGCTCTTAAACACTGAAAATCACCTATAATTTGTTTTGACCTCTTTCATGTGGTAATCCATGTTCTTTTTCATTTATATTAAAAGGAATGTCTGTCAATATATGCATATATTTTTTAATACATATAATCAATCACTGCAAAATAAATAAATACATAAGGAAAAGAATATATTTTGTGTTTATTTTATTTGATGACAAAAAGAGAACTTTGTGTTGTCTCGTTAGTAAAAGGTATCTGAAGTCTGATATAAGTGCCATAATCTTTCACTTCTTTTGACAGACAATTTTGATATAATCATTATCCTAGCAAATCTGTTTCAATCGTGATGCTATAACTGATTTTGCCCTCCATTAACTAGAAATAACCTAGAGAAAGCTATATGTATTCAGTGAATATATCATGCTTCAGTCCAGCAAATTAATACTATAAACACTTTTATACCAATAATTAATTCTATAGAGGATTTCTTTCTCTGCAAGATACTATTCTTCGTCAGATTTCGTAATGATAATGATAACAGGGTTGTGTGACTTTCGTATAATCTCTTTTTGTTTGATTTTGCCATTAACAACCTGGAAGACAACTAAGTGACTGAAGGGCATCTACCTCCATGATTACCTGGATAGGTTATTATTTTTCAACAGCATGCTGTGAACACTTTCTCTATTTCATCTAAGAGATGCAGAAATTAACAATAGCTAAGTGAATGCATTTCTGGGCTGAGCATCTGAAATTATAAATCAGTCTATGTACATACATTGTTTTGACTTGACAATCACAAAATTTATTTTAAATTTTTTGTTGATTAGTTTATACACGGGCCAGGCCAAATTAAGAGCCCATTAGCCAGAGGAAAAGTGTTTGTAGTAAGTGTAGAAGAAAGGGAACATGCCACAGTGTTAGAGAGACTAAAGCAGCAAGAGCATTTGCATAGTGCACAAAGTCAGCTTTACCGTAACTAATTTAATTGTCAGCCTGTCATACCTTGAGTCCTGCGCCGTCCCGGTCCCACCGTCCGTCCTCTCGTCGCGGGCGGTGTGGATCGTTGGGGGGCGTCGCGCGCGTGCGCCTCCGGGGGCTAGCGTTCATTTGAGAGAGCACCCGGGGACGTGCGTGCACGCACTAGGTAGCCGGCAGGGATATCGTGAACTCCAAATTTAAAGAGATAGTGGCCTATTACCAATATCTATTTATACCTCCTTCAATTCTGTCCCTGCCTATCAGCATTCGCCTTGCCCTATATTAACCTCCTTCTGACATCAATTCCTTGCCCTGTCGTGGTTTATTCTAGCCCGAGAGTGCGTTCTTAGTAGTTGTTCCTGACTTCGGCTTGTTTATTGGTTATTCTTATTTCTGGCTCCCTGACCTTGGCGCTGTCTATTTCGTTTTCCCGTATCTCTGTATCCCTGACCTTGGCGTGTTTGACTATTCTTATCTCTCATTCCTACGTTAAGTCTGGCCACTTTAAGGTCCGGTAATATGTCTATCTGTGTTCGCCTTTATTGTTCTCTGGTTTGCGTGTTGGGGAATTTAACCTTGACACAGCCAGTCCACACCAGTTCTGTTCCCCTAAATCCCTCTTAAGTTTCCATACTTAAGCAAGAGTATGTGAAGAGTAGTAAATATGTATGTATATATATATATATATATTTTTTTTTTTTTAATCAATGGGCCTATTCAATAGGCATGGGCCTGGAGCTGCAGCTCCATCAGCCCATATGTTAATCCGGCATTGACAAGAGCCTATTGACAGGCCTGGTCTGCCCTCATGACACTCTGCTCCAATGCTCTGTCAGATTTGGAGGTTTTTTTTTCTAGTTTGATCTGCCATTCATCTGGATGTATTGAATGTATACCAGGCTATAGAATAAGAGCATCACCAATCTCATCGGTCATCTAATCTGGGCATGTTGAACAAAACTATTCAAGTTACTCATTTACAACAAGCCCTTCAAGCTCCATAAACACTTTATATTAATGTCCCCTGGTGCCTTCTTCCCAGAGTAATAAACTCAAAAGCCCTCTATACACACACAAAGCAGCCACGGTTCATACACACTAAAGCCCCTCCTATACACACACAAACACATACAAAACAGCCCTTGTACATACAAACTAAAGTCCCCCCCACACACACAACAGCCCCTAACCAAACACACTGTAACCCCTGCAGTGCGTGTGCGCACACACACACGCACACACACAGAGTACAGCCTATATTTATATGCACATGTATAAATACAATACTTTCCTCTCTCCTTATATTAATTCTGTTTCTGCAGAAATGAAACAGAGGAACAAATAATAGTGCAGATAAACTTTGTATATCAAAATCATGTATAACATGAAATGAATGTACACTCACAAATAGAGAGCCATGTGATGTAAATCACCTTAGGATCCTTTGGGAGAGTCTCACCCCTTCAATATGAAGTAGAAAATCCCCTTCTTATGAAGAACACAGATGATTCTCAGATGGATAAAAATAATTACAATTTATTTAAAAAATAAAAACATATAATAAGTATCAAATGACAAATTCACACACTACATCCTCCTGAAACACAAATAC
This sequence comes from Pelobates cultripes, assembly GCA_933207985.1. NCBI lineage: Eukaryota > Metazoa > Chordata > Amphibia > Anura > Pelobatidae > Pelobates > Pelobates cultripes. Next base: position 209,250,515 of record OW240916.1, on the reverse strand, counting down.
TCTCTACAGCCGCTAGAAACATACACACACTAAAGTCCCAATACACACACACACACCAGTCCCAATACAAATACACATTATACACAAACTACAGTCTGTGTTCATTAACATGCATACTACTTCCCACACACACAAGCACCATACAGCCCCTGTACATACAGAACACCCTCTAGATACACTATCCCCCATAGACAAATGCACACACATGCTCTCTCTCTCTTGACAACCCATAGACAGACAGATACACATTATTTACAGCCTCTAGACGAACACACTTTTCAGCCACTGTAAACACATACACACTACAATTCCTAACTACAAGCAGACTTCTTTGCACACACTACACCTCAATCACCTCTACGCCCTCACGTAATCACTAGCAAACACACTGCAATCGTGTGATTAGATTTGCTTGTGCTGTATAAAACACAAGACATGCTTCCATGCAAGAGCTCTTCAGCATGAGATGCCCTGGAGGGACAGCAAACTAATATGTTCACAACCCCTCTCTGTCCCCACCGTTACTGGGCTGCTCTGCCTTTAAATATCTGGGCCAAATTGTTTCCCAGTCTGACCTTGCCTATAAAATATTCAAGTACCATCTGAAGCAAGACCATCTGTCAGAAAGCAGACATTTTTCACTGTGTTCCCTGAACTTATTTCATAAAAAACACAATTAGTTAATCTGGATTGTCATTAATTGGAGGGAAGTATAGAAAACAGTCTACTACAAACTTCATAAAACATGTATATTCCTTCAGCTTACATAATCACAACATTTTCTGAAAGGTTGAACACATATTTTCCTCTCATATTTGCACCTGCCTCAGTCCTTCTCCTACAGGCCATGTCTTCATTTCTGCTCTCTCTACTACTCATTTCCAAAGATTTTTAAAATGTTATTTTCTAAAAATATGTGTATAGTATTAGTACTAAAAGGGAGGAAAATATTTTTATATGGATAGGCAACCTTTGAAACTCCAGATAATGTAGACTACATCTCCCCTAATACTTTCTTTGCCAGCATTATGGCTGTAAGAGCATTATGGGAGATGCTGTGGTGGATACAGAGAGGGGCATCTTCCGCCCCCACTCTGGACAAAATTGTCTGCCAAATTTCAATTGTAAGGGGCCCCGCGATCTCGGGCTCCTTACATATGAAAAGATCAAAGATCTCCCTCCTAGGTCTTTGCAAGAAGGGGGGCAGGAGGCTCTTTATGGTTGCCACAGAGTCCTGGCTTTTAGAACATTGCCGTGGTAATAAAATGTAAAATCGTCTCCCTTCTCAGACCCCTCTCCTTGCCTGCAAAGCTTCTCTCACACTACAACCCACCCCTCACAATCACACACTGTACCCCTCACAATTACACACACTGTACCCCTCACAATCACACACACTATACCCCTCATACACTACACCCCTCACAATCACACACAATGCACCTAACACACACTGCACCCCTTATACACACACACTGAATCCCTCACAATCACACACACTGCACCCCTTAAACACTGCACCCCTCACAATCACACACACTGTACTTAACTCACACTGAACCCCTTACACACACACATTGCATCTCTCACAATCACAAACACACTGCACCACAGACACACATACACTGCACCCGTCACACACATACACTACATCCCTCAAACATACACACTGCACCCCACACTACACTACAACTCCTAACCCCACACTACTGACCCTATCCCCTTCAACAGGCCCTATCCTGAAGACCCCAGGTAAGTTGTCAACTGTTCTTACACAGTTTGACTACTTACTCTGGGAGGGCATCACGGCGCGTTTGGCACCATAACCACTACATAGGGCGGATGTGGTTATTGTCCCTCTAAAAAAAATCTACCAATGCCCCTCCTGAGATTAGGTTGTGGATCCACCCTTGGGGAGATGTAGTCCACAACATCTGGAATGCTGAAGGCTGCCAACATGTAGACTGGAAACTTACATTAAATTTGCCTGTCAATGGCTTCTATTACATTTGCTCTGAAATGAAAGAAAATTGTTGATCCATTAGCATGCAAAACTAATAAGAGTAGGAGTGATAATGCAAGGGACCAGATTCTTCTGTCGCACGTCATGCTGCTTCTCTTCAGGTTCATTTCCTCTGCGATTCTGACAGGTTCTATAATCAGATAAATACGCCTGACATGCTGTGACACTGCACAACATGCTGGGTAATGTGTATTTCCCAGGACAAACTGTGCATAATAGCTTGCAGATTTTTAAAACCATTGTAAAATATTAAATATTTCCCTAATTAGCATTTTCTTTGATTGATATTCTTACCAAATTCATAATGCAATGCAATATTTAAGTTATTTTTGGAAAAGAAAATCTGTAATTTAATAAATATAGATATGATATGTTGCAATAAAATCAAAATTTGTTTTCATCTAATAGCAATATTTATTGTAAAAAGAACTTTAAAATTAAAGGACCACTATAGTGTCAGAAATACAAAAATGTATTCCTGACACTATAGTTCTAAAGCAGCTGTTTAGTTTTCCAGTCTCACTTGTCCCCTATTAAAAAGCTGATTTTACTTACCTTTTTTCCAGTGCTTCGCAGGTCTCGTTGTGGCTCTGCACTGACCTAGGAAGCCACTCTAGTAGCCATCACTTCCTGTATGTAACAGAAAAGTGACAGAATGTCTATAACCCCACACCTCTAGATGTAAATTTAACAAAATAAATACATTATCATAGTAATATAACAGCTTCCTCTCGGGATGTTCCAGACCTTATCCTGTACAATTAGAATGTGTATATGGATAGCAGAAGAGTATAGCTGATAATCTACAGAAAGAAAAACAGTACAATAGTGTGATACTGTAAATGAACAATAAAAGAGCACCCAGAACCTTCTCAATGATCTTGCTCACCCTGATTGACTGAACAAGTCATAAAAACTTTTCATTATGTGAATGATATCCTCATTATAGCTTCCTCCCTTCACTTGGCATATCAACATACCAAAATCACAGTCTCTAAGATTATGGTTGGGCCATAAATCTAAAGAAAGTTTTCTAACTTCATGCCACCAGTCAATATTTCTAGGAGCAACAATGTGTACCATCCATCCATCAGTAAAAATGTCACCCGACAGAATTTCATATATTCAAGGGAAGATTGAGAAAATTCTCAAGAAGTCCTCAACCACAGCAAGGGATGATATGAGTCTCCTGGGTTCTCTTACATCTGCAATAGGGATGGGCTCAGTGGGTGACTCACTGCATACAAATTGATTTTTTCAGACAATTCAACAGAAGATAGTACAATTGGAATTGGATCGATCAGTATTGCTTCAGACCTGAGGAAGAGAGGAAAACTCTCGAAAGCTTGTCTTTTAAGTATTATGTTAGTCCAATAAAAAAGGTATTATTCTATAAAGCAATACTCTGGCATTTTGGCACCTTACATACATATACATTGTGGCGGACCGCTGTCACTGAGTACCATGCCCACTACTTATTCATATGTTTTCCCCTTTTATTATGTGTTCCCACTTGTATTTCTATGTCTTTCGTGTATTGTGCCTGTACCTGCATCTGAGGGTCAGCAAAGGAGGGTGAAATGTATTGCTCTGTGCCTCTCCCCATCCCCCTTCCTTTTGTAAATGTAGTGTCTGCCTGTACCTCTCCCCTCTTTCCCCTCCCTTTTCAGATACCTGTCACAGCAGAATGTTGCAACAGAGACACTGCCAGCCCAGTTTAACCTAGATGCTTTGTCCTTCCTCCCTCCCCCTTCAGCTTCTTGGGATTGAAATCCCTGTTGTTTTGTGTGGGAGACCCAATGTAGGGGTCTGTGTCTGTAAAACCACGTGTAACAAAATAAACAGAGTCATTCCTGTTGTACCTCCAGAACTGTGTCTCCTCCAGTTACTGGGGGGAAATTGGTCTCCTTATTCTCTAACTGGTTCCCGAACGGCAGAAGGAAGTGAATTAGTGGAGGTAAGCAGTCGGGTTATCCTGGGTCCACTACATATATATATATATATATATAAAAATAAAAATGGTAGGTAATAGCACTCTAAGGACTTCAAAAAGTAAATGGTGAAAAAAACTTAGCTTTTATTCAGCAACTGCCACACAAAATCGACGTTTCAGTTCTTAATACAGAACTTTCATCAGGATAGTCCTGATGATCCTGATGAAAGTTCTGTATTAAGAACTGAAACGTCGATTTTGTGTGGCAGTTGCTGAATAAAAGCTAAGTTTTTTTCACCATTTACTTTTTGAAGTCCTTAGAGTGCTATTACCTACCATTTTTATTTTTATGTTATTTGCTTTATTAGCACCAGGCATTAATCTATCTCTACAGGAGTGCAAGTATTTGAATATTTTATATATATATGCGCTGGATCTTGTGTATTGTATTTTTTGGCCCCCAGCAGCACCCCCATTTATGCATGTTAAGGTGAGTGCAGCCAACCCCCTCTTGTTTTATATATATATATTTGGGAGTCTAGCCAACTCCTTGGTTTTGCACCCCTCCCTGTCACAGGTGCTTCATCCCAGGGCCATATTTAGCCTTGTACTGCAGAGAGCCCCAGATGGAATTTCTTTCCCCAAGTAGGTTAATCTCATAAGAGCAGACATTAGGCTGTTAGTGTAGGACCTGCCAAAGATGGGGTACATTGACGCTGTGGCAGGCTTATGCAATGTATGATCATATAATGTAACTAAACCCCCATTATTTTTGCCTAGATTAGGTGTTTTTAAAAAAACAAATAAAATCTTTCAACATTGAAGTTGCTGTTTAGTGGATAGGTGAGTGCGCTGGATCTTGTGTATTGTATTATTTGGCCCCCAGCAGCACCCCCATTTATGCATGTTAAGGTGAGTGCAGCCAACCCCTCTTGTTTTATATATATTTGGGAGTCTAGCCAACTCCTTGGTTTTGCACCCCTCCCTGTCACAGGTGCCTCATCCCAGGGCCCTATTTAGCCTTGTACTGCAGAGAGCCCCAGATGGAATTTCTTTCCCCAAGTAGGTTAATCTCATAAGATCAGACATTAGGCTGTTAGTGTAGGACCTGCCAAAGATGGGGTACATTGACGTTGTGGCAGGCTTATGCAATGTATGATCATATAATGTAACTAAACCCCCATTATTTTTGCCTAGATTAGGTGTTTAAAAAAAATAAAAAATAAATAAATAAATAAATAAATAAAATCTTTCAACATTGAAGTTGCTGTTTAGTGGATAGGTGAGTGCGCTGGATCTTGTGTATTATATATATATATCTATATATATATTCTAACCATATGATTGTGTTTCATTATATACAAATAGTACCTACATTAATAATTTGAATATATAGATAGAACCTAATGAATAAATCTCATTATTATTAAAACTAACATTAGCTGTATGTGTGTAAAATATATGTATATATCATATGTTATCACATATTAATAATGCAGACACACTTAGCACCATAACATAGGACAGTGTAACTGAGAAGTCCAAACACAGACTAGAATTGCCAAGAAGAGATACTCCCTACCGGTAATTATTTTTTCTTTTTAAATTCAATGGGACTTCTATAAGACCCCATCCTAAGAGTGAGTTGTACCAAGGTCTAGATGCGTCAAAAGGATACTTCATAGCATGAAAAGGAGACTGGTTGGAGACTGGTAGTCCACGGAGACCGACCACTATCCCTTCTTTAAAAAGTAAAAACACTTTTAGGAGGAAGGAGATATTCAGGAGATTATCAAAGCACCATCAGACCAGACAAAGGAAAACACTTCTGTCCACACCATTAATTAAACGCTAACACTCTTTGTTAGTCAGAAAACTCTGGACTTAGAAATTTACAGAACTACTCTTGCTAACTTCCTACCAATCTCTTTATCTCTAAACACTCTTACTTGCATTCACCGTCCATTGGATTATATCTCCAGCCTACAAAAGAATATTCTAGAAATTGGTAAATATGCAGTTTAATTTAATAAATTTTTACTAAAAGCAGAAATATACCTGGTTAATGCGGATCAGATTTCAAAACTTTTGAAATCATAGGTAGCTGAGGGAATTATATACCAAAACGAAATTCAGGCTGCAGCTGAATGAGAATTATGTATAAATTCACTGATACTTTGCCAAGTTTAGCATATCAAGCTATTATCCAGAGATATTTTTGCATGTAATTCCTTTGGAAATTAAGTTAACTTTATGTTGCTAAAAGGTAATAGATTATTCATGTACTGAAATTTGTACTAATACTTGCTACTGACCCTACTGGTGGATAATTTATATGAGTGATTTAAGAGTTTTCTTTGTTATGAGTATTGTTGCCATATTTTATACTATTGTTATACCTAAATATTTACTAATTATTGTTAAGCATATTACATTTATTATTAATAATTAATGTGTGAAATACAAATCCTCTAATAAATGTACTCCAGGGTCTATAAGAGTTAAAATAGTGTAACTCTTCACTTTAAATCAATCAAGAGGAAACATGTAAGAACACAAAACTTTTAGGAGGAAAGAGATATTCAGGAGATCATCAAAGCATCATCAGATCAGACCAGACAAAGGAACGGACTTCTGGACACACCCTTACTTAAACTCTTGGGAATAAGACTCTAACACTCTTTGTTAGCCAGAAAACTCAAGACTCTTGGTAAACAGTCTGAATCTCAGCAGCACTTTCAAATTGTGAGGATATTTAGGGAGTAATAAATGTTAAACATTCTATTTTATAAAAAAAATATCAATTTTTTTTTTTTTTTTAATAGATTCAAACTCAGGATCTCCTGTTTACCAAAAGTCTTGAGTTTTCTGGCTACAAGGAGTGTTCAAGTCTTATTCCCAAGAGTTTAAGTAAGGGTGTGTCCAGAAGTCTGTGCCTTTGTCTGGTCTGATCTGATGATGCTTTGATGATCTCCTGAATATCTCCTTCCTCCTAAAAGTTTTGTGTTCTTATTTTTTAAAGAATTCCTTATATTTATTTCTTTTACATCCCTAGTTTAAAGTGACCAATGGGATTAGGTGGGTGTAACTTGTTCTAAAGATTGTCTTTATAGACATTGATCAGTAGATGGGGCCATTGCATCACAATAATTTTCATTACCAATTCCAATTACAACTTTGTCTAACAGGTTTATTGAATTTTGTGATGAAAATAACATAAAATTTCACTATCTTTATAGCTAATTCATCATGGCTGGCTGTTTGGCATCAAAGGTCTGGCGTGCTTCAAAGGGATAGTGGTCGGTCTCAGTAGACTAGCAGTCTCCTTTTCATGCTTTAAAGTATATTTTCAATGCATCTGGACTTTGGTTCAACTCACTCTTACAATAGGATCTTATAGAAGTCCCATTTGAAAAGTAAAACTAATTACTGGTAGGGAGTATCTCTTCTTGGTAATTCTAATCTCTGTCTGGAATTCTTAGTTACACGGTCCTTTTGTATGGAGCTAAGTGTGTCTGTATTAGTAATATGTGATCACATCTGAAATATACAGGTCTTTTACACACATACAGCTAATGTTAGTTTTAATAATAATAATGAGATGTATTCATTATGTTCTATCTATGAATATATTCAAATTATTATTGTAGGAACTATTTGTATATAATTGAACATAATTATATGGTTAGTATATATAGGTATATGTATATAAGGTGCCAAAATACCAGGAATGATACATTTATATTGGACTAACATAATATTTCAAAGACAAGCTATCAATAGTTTTCCTCTCTTCCCCAGGTCTGAAGCAATACTGATCAATCTGATAGAGTTTAACTTTTAAAACAACTGATTTTAGAGAAGGGAAGCAGGGGGTGAGTGGGGTGTCATAAATAGCAAAAGATGTGACTAAAAGTGAAAGGTGCCGGTTGGCTGAGTATAGCCAGTAAATAAACAGAGGAGAGTAAATAAGCTGGTTAAAAAACAAAAAAACAAAACAAAAAAAAAAACAGTCAGAGCAGGGAATGCAAATATATAGCTGCATATATGTGTGTATATAAACTGATTAAGTAAAGGTGAAGCAAGACTGTTATATAGTATATATAACTATATAAGATATTAAGATGTGTGTTTATATAAAGTTTTGGTAGTGTGTGAGAAAACAAGAGTCTACATTAAGTCCTTTATTTCTGGTGTTGAAATGTGTGATCATTTTAATCTGAAATGTCTTTCGTTCATGAGAGTCTTTGGAATGTACTTTAAGAACATTAATCCTGAGGTTTTGGATGCAGTGATCAGTTTGGAAGTGATGACCAATAGGGGTATCATCAATGTAAAAATAATAGGTATATGGTTTGTGAGTCTATGTACATAAAAATCTGTTTTCTAGGTCAGCCATGAAGATTAGTGAATTGAGGTGACATTTTGTGCCCATTTTTGTACTGTCCCTGTCATTTGTATGTAGTTATTGTTATCAAAACTGAATAGTTGAGGGGAGGAGCATGACGCCAGATTGGAGCAAACGCCATTTCTCAGAGCTCCGAAACTTTTCTGCACAATCTGCCTAAAATAGGGAGAATCCAGCAACATAGACAACCCCACAAGCAACTGTCAGCTAGAGCGAATCTTGATGTGCCCACAAATGCCATTCTTTCTGACTCCGGGTACGAAAACCAAAAGCCGAGGCTTCAAGGCGGACTGCTGTAAGAAATCGCCAGAGGGCCTGGATCATAGAATACCCCAGGACCAGAGGTCAAACAACTCAACTTACACACTGCAGTTGAGATGGGATGCAGGTCTCAAAAAACGCCTCCTCACGACCCGAAAACGCAGCACGATATAAGCCAAATGCTGCTGGCTCCCACCACATCACAGGCCCCTATGCCCGGCGAAGCCTCCCCTGCTCACCCGCAAAGCCTCAATCCCCTTCAATTGAAGGGGATCACTGTGACAACCCCCCTTCAACTTCTTATCCTCCTGTGACCGCACAAAGTGCAGAAGACCACATCCCTGCCTCTAAAAGGGACACACAAAATATGCCAGTTGGCTTACAGCAAAATTTGAATCAGATGTGGGAAGCTGACCTAGCAGTACTGACTAAAGAAGTACAGGCCATGACCACACGCACTCGGGCAACAGAAGAAGACCTCAAAGACATGAAACAAAGCTTTCATGCTTTAGGCAAAAGAGTTCAACATCTACAATCAACACAGGCTATAATGACCAGGCAAATTAATTTATTGGTCAATAGTTGCAGAAGTAAAAACATTAAAATCAGAGGGGTCCAGGAAACAGTGCCACTGGAAGAACTGCATTACTTCATTAGTCATTTAGTAGCTGCAGTCCTGCCGGCCAAACTGTCCAAACTCTTCTTAATTGACGTAGTTTGCAAAATCATAAAATCCCCTCAGGCCTCCACCTCGGCATCACGTAACCACATCTTACGCTGCCAAACAATATCTGATAAGCTGGGACTGCTGGCTTCATTCAAGGGAATACCCCATATGATTTTGAAGCATGCCGACTCTTCTTCTTCCAGGCTTTCAGGACAAAAGCAGGGTGTGACAGAACCATCTGTATGCCTATTCGTGGTGGATTCATCTATTTTGCCCTCCTTTTGTGTAAAGGGCTGTTTCCATAGCCCATGCATACGAATGACCCTTTTTACCGAACAAACCCACTGAACGGATAGCCACCCAGGATAGAAGTGTGCTGCTGGTTAACCTCTTGATCCCAATTAGAACGTTGTGGTTAACCGCAGACATTTCTCAATTAAAGCCGAATACAGGGTGGCCGTCGTTCGCATGTCGACCACGAGGCAGCTGCCATTTTAGATCGCACGAAAGACCAGCGGTGTTTGGCATTGATTTCATGGAACTAAAAAACGACACTTTTTCTGCCGAACACCGCTGAAACAACGGGTCGCCCTGCTCCATCGACGAAAGCATGCGAACACCGGCCGTTCGGGAGTTTGGAATCACATGAAAAGACTTAACCCAGATAGCCTTCCCAAGGAGTCAATCACATACCGAAAGACTGTAAGAACTTTGACTCCATGGTGATTGAACTATGCGTATGGGATCTGAGCGCTATTCGCTAATAATATGCACTCAGATCCAGGCTATCTGGGGATATGTGATACGAATGTGTTCGGTGGTTGTGAAATTATATATTTTTGTGTGTTTTCTGGTATTTTATTTAAGATGGCGATTTGTCTTTGTCCTGGAGATAATTGAATTACTTCTCAATTATCTCCAGGGCAGAGGGGAGGAAACCATACTGCATTGTGGGAAAAGTTTGTATCTGTATGTCTGAAATGTCCCCATGTCCATCTGTCATTACAGTCTCCCATTTGGTCCCCTAGGGGAGTGTCCACCAAGTGGGAGACCTGCATAAATACGGGCGGGTAGCCCACAGTAAAGCCAGATCCTGTTTGACCCTCAATGCGGAGCGTAGTCTCATTATTGGGGGGGATTTATTACTGACAACTAGAGACTGATTGCTGGAGCCGAAAGCCACTTGGTGGATATACTTGTTCGGCGGCTAGCGGCGATTCGTGGATTTCTGTTCGGGAGTTTGGAGCCTCTTACGGATCCCGTTTAGAGGATTACCACTTCCCCTGATGGTGGTTCGTATACCGCAGTCTATGCGAACGGAGTTATTGATATTGCGAAGGGGGAAGTGTAACTAAGCGGCGGTTTCCCTTAAAGACACCAGGGGTGTCTTAACACAGGGAAACACTCCTGTGGTGCAAAGCAATGCGGCCACTCACCATACCACTCCAGGCAACAGGAATTACCTACATATGGGTGACACCGAAGACCCTTTGGATAAACAAGGAGGGAAAACACTATAAGCCCTTGGATCCTAAGGAAGGCCTAGCTCTAATGGCGGCATTGGGACTACCAAATCAAAACACGGCAGCATCTGAAACCCCTGGCCCTCAACCATGGAGAATACAGGTGCCTTTATATCCAGAGAGCAGAGAGGCACTACAACTTGAATACACATTAACTGCTACTGTTTATCATTTATTGTTTACTCAATCTATTTTACGCAAGCATTTTATTTTTCATCCCTGTTTGTTTCTATCTCAGTCTCAGAACAGGTTGAACTTATCCTTCTCACTGTCCATAAGACATGACTAATGCTCGTAGAGGCCGCATTTTGATAATCCGGTGCACTATCCCCCACCCCCACAAATGACCATATAGTATGGGAGCACAATCCAGTGGAGCTCTCCTGTTCTCAGAAACTGCACCATGTGGATAACTGCAACATCACACCTTGAAATACCAGCCAACCAGTTCCGATCGGCCACACACACTCACCCAAGCTCCAAGATCTTTTCTAGATATTCTTTAAACATCGACAGCATATAACATCTTTATTTAGCCCACTCACAACTAGGTTTTCAACCACTAGCCACCATGCAAAGCAAACCTTAACGACAGACTCATAGATAACCTACCTAAATGCTTAGCCTCCAAGGGCACACATGGCCATGGGCTGAAAAGTTTTAACCTCAGGTTTCCCTATGAGGAATAGCTAGTCATACGTAGAGGTTACCTCCACTAGGCCTACTGCTCAATTCACCTCACCAATAACTGGTTTCAGTTGCATTGTTCGCAAAACCTTAGTGTTATACTCTCTTAACTATCACTGTTTCACTTTTCGCAACAACCTACCAGACCGGTCAAACAAATATATACAGAATTTATTTTCTCTACACCTTAGATCCACTACGTTATCTTGTTGAAATGTATGTCTCTGCTGTTGTGGCAACATGAATGCACAAGCTCAATGTTTGGCACAAAAAATAAAGAATTTAAAAAAAAAAATGTTCGTGGGATGAGAGAAATTTAATGGAGGCCTAAATACCATCCTTAAGTGGGATGTTACTGTATAAGGATTCCACATCCATGGTTACTAGTATAGTGTTTTTTTAGGTAGTTCATTTATCTGGTTAAGTTTATTGAGGAAGTCTGTAGTGTCCTGTAAAAAGTTCTCAGTCTTAGAAGCTTAAGTTTTCTTTTAGACTAGACATTTGTTCAGTGAGTGTTCCTGTACCTGTTACAATGGACTGTCCTGGGTTTCCTGGCTTGTGCATTTTAGGCAGCATGTACAAAGTTCGCATCTGAGGATTGAAAGGCACCAGATTTAATAATTCTTGCAGTAGGTGTTTCAGAAATGATTTGATAAGTTTTGCAAGTTTAGCTGTATATTCCTTGGTGGGGTCGTTGTCCAGTTTTTTTGTAGTAGTTTATATCAGACAACTGTCTGTTATCTTGTGTAATGTAGTCCTGGTTGTTCATGACAATTACTCATCCACCTTTGTCAGCTGGCTTGATGATGATGTTTTTATTATTTATCAAGTTACTGTGTGGCTGTGTGGGACACCTACTTATACCAACCTGTTCATGACAGATTTAGAAGACAAGTTAGTTGTTCAAATAGCATGTCTTTATGACATGGAGTGGGACACCAGAATCGTTGTACTCTTGTTTGATTTTTTTAATCTTTGCTCATATTTAGTAGTATCATAGTAACAAATTCGCAATGTCTTTTACTTCTAGAAAGTTGACCTATCCTAATCTCTTATACCTAAAAGAGATTAAGAGTAATTTAGTAGAAATATAGATCACAGTGATCCAGTAAAGTACTTGGATTTTGCTAAGGCATTTGATACAGTTTCACATAAAAGCTTACTAACAGAACTGAATTCAGTTGGTTTAGATGAAAAACCATGTTATTGGATAAAACACTGGCTTAAAGATAGAGTGCAATGAATAGTTGTAAATTACATTTTTTTTTTTTTTAAATTGAACAAAAGTGGTAAGTGGAGTGCCTCCGGATTCTATCCTGGGCCTACTTCTCTTTAATCTGCTTATAAATGATCTCAAATTGGCATTGAAAGGCATTTGTCTGTGTTTGCAGATGACACAAAACTAGGTAAGAAAATACAGTTTGAACATGATATGACTTGTCTACAGAGAGTTATGGATCAATTGGGGGATTGGGCAGGCAAGTGGCAGTTAAGATTTAAGACAGATAAATGCAAAGTTAAGCATTTTGGAATAAAGAACACACAAGCCACTGTGATAATGTGCATGGTGCTATGTGTGATGGTATGTATATTCCCTCTAGATTGTTTTAGAGAGGCGTATAATATTTAACCCAGAGTGAGTGTGTTGTGTGCATCATAATGAATAGTTAGATGTGGGCCCTGGGGTGGGCCAGTGCTCCATTCCACTCCACAGTTTACAGAGAACTGGAGAAATAAAGTCTAGGCCAGGAGTTCAGGCTGACTCCAACGCATTGCTCAGCTGCAAGTAAATTGAAGATTATGTTAGCTTTAATGTACTAATAATCTTAATTTTAATAATGACAGAAGGCGAGTATTTTGCATAAGCATTCCTCTTTGAACTGTGACATCACAAGTCCATTAATCAACTAAATGAAAGAAAACATGATGTGGTATAACTTCAAAAACGAACATGATGAATAAGGTCCCGTCGAACAGGCAGCTTAGATTCAACTGTAGAGTCCAATTAAGCTGAAAAGATAGCATAAAAAATGTTAGTCTATAGAAAGGGTTGCATATAAAATATCCACCCTGACTGTCTTACTCTAAGCATAGTACACTTAAGCCAATCCAGTCCTCCCCCAACTAGTGTAACTAACTAAGACAGCCGAGACCGAAAGACCAAGTCCAAAGAGGAAACTGCAATGTTAGCGTAAACAATGGAGTAATACAGACATACTACTATAAGAAAATATATACAAAAATAGCCATAACAGGGAGAGAGAACAGGATGAGAAGATAAAGGGAGGGAAAATACTCACCTCCTGTCATTATTAAAACTAAGATTATTAGTATACTAAAGCTAACATAATCTTCAATTTGTCCACATGACAGAAGGCTTCAAAGAACGTCTGAAAGGTAGATTCTCGCATGCAATTTGCAGCCCGTAAAATGTCGGGGAGCATGTCCCCCGTTGACAAGGTGGAAGAAGCAGCCAGCCTCCGCAGAGAATATGCCCCAAAGGCCCAGTCTATCCCTGCCCGTGAGAGCAACCAACGAACCCACCTGACCAGCGAAGTGACCAAAATCTGACCATTATGGTTGGACATAAGAGATGAGAAGTTGACGGGAGGAAGGAGACCGCAACATCGCGGTAGCTTACACTTAGCAACGTAGAGTCGATACCATACAAAGTTGTGGGTCTGAAGGGAAAAAGGGATAAAAACTGAGGAGGAGTTCGATTTGGTACAGCGTGAGACCTGAAAGGTAACTCCCGCCGGACAAAAAGTCAACGCATCAGTGTGAAAAGCAAAGACATTTGTGACCTGAAAAAAAAAAAAAGACCAAGCAGAGGAGAAAAGTTAATTTGTCCCTACGTTGGCAAAGGACAATACCGACGTCCCAAAGTCATGGATATTTGGGTTCCGAAGGGCGGCGTAATCACATGCCCCAAAGAAGTCTGCAAACGAGGGGATCTTGTCCTACTGGAGTCCCTTGGAGAGGGATGTGAGCCGCTGAAATGGCTGTAACACGTTAATAGTTGGATACGATTTCCCAGCCGTAAACAGAAAGAAGAGGAAGTTTAGGATAGAGGAAACAGGGGCAGTAAAGGGATTGAGGTCCCCTCTCAAACACCAATTGGCTCAAGATTGTCCCGCAGGAGTCCCATAGGAGGTCCTTAGCATCCTGTGATAAGTCTCTGATGCACCAGGTACCTCTGAAAGTGTCCAGGCCACCAGGGAGAGGCAACCTTCCATGATTAGAGGATGGGGCTGAGGATCCTGGGGTCGGACGGCAGGAGGAGTGGATCCCTGTTCAATAGTTCCAGAAGTTCTGGTTCTGAGGTTTTAGGAGCATCAGTGCCAATCTCTGTAGTCAGGTCTGGTGGAGGACTCTCGCTATCATCGCAAAGGGCGAGAAGGCGTTGGCTTCGCACTTTGGCCACAGTTGCAGAAAAGCATCCACTGCTATGCTCTCCAGGTCATGTAGCCAACTGAAGAAGTCCAGTGTTTGCTGGCTGTTGTGAGAAGTGAACAAATCGAGGGAAGCAAAGACATGAGCGTCCAGCTGCCAGTCACTGCCATCTCAC
Organism: Pelobates cultripes; assembly: GCA_933207985.1. Classification (NCBI taxonomy): domain Eukaryota; kingdom Metazoa; phylum Chordata; class Amphibia; order Anura; family Pelobatidae; genus Pelobates; species Pelobates cultripes. The sequence continues at coordinate 209,235,445 of OW240916.1, read as the reverse complement.
CAGTGGTGTGAATACCAATCCGCTATGAGGTTGGATTCCCCCAGAAGGTGTTCTGCTAGTAGCGTAATGTTGCGGGGTAGACAGTAGTCGAAAATCTCTTTCCTGAGTTCTACTTTTGAGTGCCTCCAAGGCATTTGATATAACGCAGTGGCGAAATATTGTCCATCTGAAGCAGGATGCAACAGTTGGATTTTACTTTCATCAGACTGGGGACGGAAAATGAGCCTGCTTAAAGTAAGATGTAGAGTACAAGCCGTATAGTCAATTTTAAAGCCCGAAATTGGACCGATTGTGCTGGGTCCAGCGCTTACATGGCGCAATTGGTCACAAAGCCCAGTGATTCAAGCAGACATACTGTATAATCGGTGTGATTTCGTAGTGTTCTTTTGTCTCCATTAAAGATCAGGATGTTGTCCAGATATATGATACAGCGTATGCTGTGGGCCTAAAGGTGTGCCACCACAGGTTTCAGCAGTTTCGTGAAGCACCAAGGGGCCGAGCTGAGGCCGAACAGGAGGTAAGGAAATTGCCAAGCTCATCGGTGAAATGTGAAGAAAAGAGGAAGGAGCAGCTCTGATCATGGATCAGGATTGTCAGGTAAGCATCCTTGAGGTCTAAATGGATGAACCAGTCGTTATTTTGAAGCAGATCCAGAAGGAGGTGGGTACCCTTTATTTTGAAATGCCTGTATACTACGTGGGTGTTTAAATCTCTGAGATTGATGACTGGGCAAAATCCTCCATTCCTTTTCCTTACCAGGAAGATATTGCTTAAAAATCCGGCCGAATCCAGGACCGGTTGATGCCCTTGATTCGCAGATCCTGTAATTCCAAATCTATCAGGTGGTCATCCGTGTCCATTACGAGGAGCGGGTGCGGTGGTAGACATTGAACCGGGATTGTCTTGAATTTATGTAGTAGCCTCTTACGGTTTGTAGGTTCCATGCGTCGGTGGAGAGTTCTGCCCAGTTCTGGAAAAAATGAGTAATACAACCTGTGATCTGAACAGTAGTTAGTGGGAGTGTAAAATGTTGACTTACCATTGGAGAATCTCTCTCAGAAGCGTCCTCTGCCTCCTATACCATGGTCTGATCAACTGGAGTAGTGAAATCTTTGGCGATTAGCCATTTCTGGGTAGAAAGGCTGTGTCCTGGTAGTGTGGGAGCCCGATGGCCAGAAACAGCTGGTGGCATGATCCCATTGCCAACCAACCCTGCCAAAAACACCCCTGCTGTTAGAGCCGTGGAAGACTTTCCACATTGATGATTGAGCCTTGTTGAGTGAGGTGAAAATGTTGACTCTCTTGTTGAGCTCTTTTAGGAAGGACTCTCCAAATAGTTTAACCTGTGCTAGGGGTCCAAGCTCTTTGTCCACCAATTCCATGGGCTTCTCATTGATACGGAACAGTGCTGCTCGGCGTCTCTCAGATGAGAGAGCCACGTTTGTATACCATAGGAAGAAGAAGCACCGTTGTGCCCATTCACACACTGTATCAGAGTTGAAGCTGTCTTCTCGTGCATAGGCATCATTAGCCAAGTCCATCACTCTTGCCAGAGGGCCAATGGCATCAAGGAGTTTATACTGAGCCCCCTTGAATCTGTGCTCCACCCCTTTACTTTGGTCCTGACCCCCATAGGCCATGAAAGTCAGCATAAGCTGATCGAAGTCAAGGGTATGAGCCATCTTGTCAGGTAGTATGGGTTGAGGACACTCGTACCTTATGCGCTTCCATACCTCTTTGTCCAGAGGTTTTCAGAGCCAGAAAAGCATAAACTTTGCAAGATGCTCGGTGGCGCCCATTCCTTAGAGTGGGGGTGGCGTATGTTCCTGGGGTCGAACATCCGGAGGCCAGAGGTGTCCTAGAAGACCTCAGAGTCCCTGTGTGGAGGTGGAGCATCATCGGTCATGGTCTTTGAATCCTGTGGCCCACCTAGGTATGTAACCTCCGAGAGGAGCAGTTCAGATTTAGGCCAGTAGAGTGCCAGTAGCCCTCATCTGGTTCAGAGGCCTCCACCTGCCACTCATCTAGCACGGAAAGTGCCTGACTTTATTCCGTGCCCTCTTCCGAGAAATAAATTTCTGCAGGTCTGTGGCTTTTTTGGCCTTGGTGTTTTCGCCTTTCCAGTGGCTCTCAGGGGGTCGCAACCATTCCCTGGAGGAGTCTGAGGGTCAATCTGGACATGGGTTTGGTGGCATCGTGTTCCATTGGGAATGTTTTGGAGAAGGCCTTCCATAGAAGCAGCTACTGCTGCAGCAATCATGGCTTGCAAATCCAATGGAGTCTGTGACTTTTCCATGGTCACTGTGGGGCTCACCCGAGAACACTAAAGTGTGAAGGCAGGAGTGTTTTGACACAGAGGGTAGGAGACCAGGGGGTGATATGCAGACAGCTGGAGCTTGACCTGTATTAAACCCGAACAGGTAGGAAGAAAAACCTGTGCGCAATGGAGGGGATGGGGGCCCACAGTGCGTGAAGAGAATTCCGGGTACCCGGAGTTAAGCAAGGTCCCCCCAAAAGGCAGAGAACGGCAAAAAGAAATGCAGGTAGAGCCCTAAAGACCCCAAAAAGTAGGACAGGGTAACGTTAAGGGAAACCAAGGCAAGGAATAAATAACCCGCAGGGAGAAAATAATAGAAGCCACCCAAAGGTGAGCTAAAGCAGGTGAAATAAGCGTAGGAACAAACAGACTTCCAGTAACAGACTACAAAACAGTAACTTTAAGGTGAATAGAGAACAGACAAAGGATAACCAAAACTCTGTACTTATCTTGTGATGGAGCAGCAAAGAAAGAGGAAGTGCTTCAGTGATACATGCCTCTTATAACCTTTGCTTGTTTATGATTGGTTCTCAGTTTTCTCATTACTTTTATTTGCTGCTATGGAGTTAGTATAGAAAGATTACGCAAAATATAAAGCCTCCTGTCAGGTGGTAAAATTAGCAGCAATAAATGGAAAAGGTCCCTTGCTGGTAAACATGTAGTGGGAAGACTGGAAGCAGCATGTTGAGCTGCAGTTGAGGACTGGAGTGCAGCAAACTGACATTCTGTAAGGTTGGTGAAACCGGTGTATTATTTAGTTTAAATCATGAACGTAAAGGATGTTTATGTAAATAAGTGCTCAGATGAGCTAGCATTTTGTTTGTAGAGATATTTTCTTTTGTGATTTGTTTCTAATACTGCTTCCTGCAGTGGACTGTGCAATAAATTGTCTGTATTTTTTTTACTCTAGAAGACTGTGTTTATTTAATACCCAAGAGGACTGTGCTATTTGCAAGAACATAGTACACTGTGCAGTTGCAGGATCACACCATTTATACATTAAAGGGACACTATAGTCAACATAACAACTAGAGCTTAATGTAGTTGTCCTGGTGAGTACAATCATTGCCTTCAGGTATTTCCATGCAGGGTTTCAGAAAAAAGGCAGTGTTTACATTGCCCCCTAGGGACTCCTCCAAGTGGGCACTCCTCAGATGACCAGTGGGGGTGCTTCCTGGGGCAGGGCTGCACAGTAGGCAGCACTGCCGTTCTGCGTCTCCACGCTCTGCATGGAGATGCTGAATTTTCCTCATTAAGATGCATTGATTCAATGCATGTCTATGAGGAGGTGCTGATTTGCCAAAATGACGTTTGGCCTGCCCCCCATCCCACCTCCTTGCTGATTTCATCCAATCCAATGCTTTCAGTATGGCAGTTCTGATGATGTCACCAAGAAGGCAGATTGGGGGAGGGGCCAGTGACAGTGTACCCACACGGCACTGGAATTAAGGTGAGTATTAACATCTTCTAAGGGAGCTAAGAGGGCAGGGCAAGCTAACTAAATGGTGGATTTAACACTATAGGGTCAGGAATACATGTTTGTGTTCCTGACCCTATAGTGTTCCTTTAAATGGAGTAGAGTTAGAAATTACATTAAATGGAACGGGCTTGGGAACAATTATAGATTGCAAATTAGGCAAGAAAATGCAATGATGGTTTGCCTTTGCAAAAGCTAGTAAGGTGATCTAATATATAAAAAGGGATTTTGATTCACATAATCCGAATATAATTTTGCTTCTTTACAAATCAATGCCACTCCTTGAATATGTGGTGCACATTTGGGCACCAGTTTTAAAGAAGGATATTGCAGACATAGAAAAGTGCATAGGTGAACTACAAACTAGTACAGGGGGTGGAAAACATAAGTTCTGAGGAAAACCTAGAAAAACTAGAATAGTTTTCTTTAGAAAAAGGTGCCTCAGAGGGGATATGAGAGCACTGTACAAATATATACAGGGTCAGTACAAACCACAATGTGCTAACCTGTTAATTAGCAGGAATATACAGTGAGTGAAAAACTTATTTGACCCCTGCTGATTTTGAACGTTTTCCCACTGACAAAGAAATGATTAGTCTCTATTGTTAATGGTATGTATATTTTAACAGTGAGAGACGGAATAAAAAAAAAAATCCAGAAAAATGCATTTCTAAAAAGTTATAAATTGGTTTGCATGTCAGTGAGCAAAATAAGTATTTGATCCCCTATCAATCATCAAGATTTCTGGCTCCCAGGTTTTTTTTATACAGGTAATGAGCTATTTATAGGAGGACTCTCTTAAAGGAAGTGCTCCTAATCTCAGCTTGTTACCTGTATAAAAGACACCTGTCCAGAGAAGCAATCAATCAGATTCCAAACTTTTGTGATTTGTTTCTAATACTGCCTCCTGCAGTGGACTGTGCAATAAAATGTCTGTATTTTTTTTACTCTAGAAGACTGTGTTTATTTAATACCCAAGAGGACTGTGCTATTTGCAAGAACATAGTACACTGTGCAGTTGCAGGGTCACACCATTTATACATTAAAGGGACACTATAGTCAACATAACAACTAGAGCTTAATGTAGTTGTCCTGGTGAGTATAATCATTGCCTTCAGGCATTTCCATGCAGGGTTTCAGAAAAAAGGCAGTGTTTACATTGCCCCCTAAGGACTCCTCCAAGTGGGCACTCCTCAGATGGCCAGTGGAGGTGCTTCCTGGGGCAGTGCTGCACAGTAGGCAGCACTGCCGTTCTGTGTCTCCACGCTCTGCATGGAGATGCTGAATTTTCCTCATTAAGATGCATTGATTCAATGCATGTCTATGAGGAGGTGCTGATTTGCCAAAATGACGTTTGGCCTGCCCCCCATCCCACCTCCTTGCTGATTTCATCCAATCCAATGCTTTCAGTATGGCAGTTCTGATGATGTCACCAAGAAGGCAGATTGGGGGAGGGGCCAGTGACAGTGTACCCACACGGCGCTGGAATTAAGGTGAGTATTAACATCTTCTAAGGGAGCTAAGAGGGCAGGGCAAGCTAACTAAATGGTGGATTTAACACTATAAGGTCAGGAATACATGTTTGTGTTCCTGACCCTATAGTGTTCCTTTAAATGGAGTAGAGTTAGAAATTACATTAAATGGAACGGGCTTGGGAACAATTATAGATTGCAAATTAGGCAAGAAAATGCAATGATGGTTTGCCTTTGCAAAAGCTAGAAAGGTGATTTAATATATAAAAAGGGATTTTAATTCACATAATCCGAATATAATTTTGCCTCTTTACAAATCAATGCCACTCCTTGAATATGTGGTGCACATTTGGGCACCAGTTTTAAAGAAGGATATTGCAGACATAGAAAAGTGCATAGGTGAACTACAAACTAGTACAGGGGGTGGAAAACATAAGTTCTGAGGAAACCTAGAAAAACTAGAATAGTTTTCTTTAGAAAAAGGTGCCTCAGAGGGGATATGAGAGCACTGTACAAATATATACAGGGTCAGTACAAACCACAATGTGCTAACCTGTTAATTAGCAGGAATATACAGTGAGTGAAAAACTTATTTGACCCCTGCTGATTTTGAACTTTTTCCCACTGACAAAGAAATGATTAGTCTCTATTGTTAATGGTATGTATATTTTAACAGTGAGAGACGGAATAAAAAAAAAAAAATCCAGAAAAATGCATTTCTAAAAAGTTATAAATTGGTTTGCATGTCAGTGAGCGAAATAAGTATTTTATCCCCTATCAATCATCAAGATTTCTGGTTCCCAGGTTTTTTTTATACAGGTAATGAGCTATGTATCGGAGGAGGAGTGCTCCTAATCTCAGCTTGTTACCTGTATAAAAGACACCTGTCCAGAGAAGCAATCAATCAGATTCCAAACTTTTCACCATGGCCAAGACCAAAGAGCTGTCCAAAGATGTCAGGAACAAGATTGTAGACCTACACAAGGCTGGAATGGGCTACAAGACCATCGCCAAGCAGCTTGGTGAGAAGGTGACAACAGTTGTGTGATTATTCTCAAATGGAAGAAACACAAAATAACTGTCTGTCTCTCTCTGTCTGGTGCTCCATGCAAGTTCTCACCTCGTGGAGTGTCAATGATCATGAGAATGGTGAGGAATCAGCCCTGAACTACACGGAAGGATCTTGTTAATGATTTCAAGGCAGCTGGAACCATAGTCATAGCCTTCTTTTGGATCAACAACATTAAAAGAATTGGCATTACAGTTGACTTGATGGACTTTGACTATTTTTCTCAACCTTTACAACCATATAACAATCTCCATATCTTGCAAATTCTTCATTCAGGTTTGGATAATGCATTAAGTCTCAGCATGCTTAAAATCCAATCCTTATCCCTCTCAACTTTCTGCAATGCAACTTGGACCTTAAATTCACCTTTTGCCAGATTATTGAAGGTAGCAATAAGAATTAGCCCTCCTACCAGAAATTTCACTCTACTGTGGGATCTTTCCCTGGTCCTGGATGCAGTGCCTGAACCTTGTTTTGCTCCTTTGCAAAATTATAGTACTCAGTATTTGACATACGAAACAGTGTTTCTGGTTGCAATATTTACAGCAGAATGCATCTCTGAAATACCAGTCTTCTCATGTCAAGATTCTCATGAATGAAAAGGGTGGTCTTGAAACTCAGACAAAATTTCCTCCTAAGGTTGTTTCCAATTTTCACATTTATCAAGAAGTAGTCCTCTCTTCATTATTTCCAGATCGTCAGACAAACTTGAACTACGTGAGCTACATGAGAAAATCTGATAGATTGTGCAGAGGTGTGTCTCAAAATGATTTCTGCAGGGCAGTCACTTGGTTTTTACCAGTGATCTTCATTAAAAATATAAACTGAATATGGTTTCTAATTCCACTTCATTTGGTGGAGGTGTCTTGTCTTCAGTTCATCATACCAAAGAAATGTATTGTTTCTGCAGCAGCATTGTCTTTGGTTTTCTTTGCCCTCCCTGTTTTTTTTTTTTTTTAATTCTTTATTTTTGTAGTGCACTTAGATATTACAAACAGGTGTGAGGTGCCCCGAAAGCAGTCTTCAGGCTTTTCCTCGTTAAACATATGGGACAAGAGATTAACAGGCACAGTTTTTATGTTATAGCAGGCTATATCTATGTTAGTCATTTTAATACTTCCATCAGTCGCTTTAATACTATCAACAGTCGCTTTAATACTTTCATCAGATGCTTTAATACTATTATCAGTCACTTTAGTACTTTGTTACCACTAGTCTGTGATGACATGTGAGCATAGTCTATTCGGGGCTCGTTTTAGGTCTTTGGGTCTGGGTATGCAGCTGTTTTGGGTGTTCGGATACAGTCCAGGTTGTGTTCACCCTTGCGTAGCAGTGTGGTAGGCACCTCAGCCTATACCCAGCACTGGTAGGACCCTTGGGCTGTTGCTTTTAGTCCCTTCATCGCGGTCGCATGGCCCAATATCTCAGTTTCGGGGGTCAGCTGCAGTGTGTCTCTTCTTAGTGTGTGGTCTCGCAGTCACTTGTGTTGCCGCAGTGGTTGGGAAGAGGTATCTGGTGTTGCACTGGTAGCCCGGTCTAAGGTCAGGCACTTTATTTGTGTGCGTCGCTGGGTTTGAGGTCCTGGTGTTGTTTGTGTGCGGGTGGGTGCGTGTGTCCGCAAGGCCTGGCACTGAAATCCGCCATGAGGCCCTCCGGTATCTATTTTGCCTGACGGCCATCTTGGATGCTCGGGGTACTTGTTGGTAGTACCTGCGTCTCGCTGTTGGTCGTGTCCAGGAGGCCACCATTAGATCAGCTTGGCAGTGAGTTGCCCCTCAACTTTGCAGTGCTGCCCTGATGCCAGCGCAGGTCCTGTCAAATATTTCCATGGTGGACATGTGCGCCTTGGAGCAGATGCTCCGCTTTCTCCGCTCAGGTCGGGCGGCCATATTGGCTGTACCTCGTGGGTCTGTTGTCCCACAATTTTTCGTGGCTGATTTGCTCATGATCCTTGCTGGTCCGTGTGCCCAGAGGGGACCGGGATGTCTGAGGTATTATCACTGGTAGGCTCTTGCGCCAAGGAGAGCAGCCGTCTCCCCTCTGCTTCAGCCCCAGTAGGCCGCATTTGGAACTCAGTGTTCCCGGCATCACCAGGCACCGGGGTCGTGTCTTTATGTTCAGCGGGGCATCCCCGACGTGGGTGGTGCACCTTCCGATGATTGTGTGCTTGGCAGCTTACGCTTTCTCCCCAGATTCCGCCCGCCGGGTCGGAGCTCGTGGCAGGTGCGTCTGCATGGCTCGGCGGTCAGACTCCACCCCTCCCTGTTTTTTTTATAGCTTAGGTATCCCATAAGTGATGCTGCCATGAATTGCCAGAAATAAGGAAAATTTTAATTATACCTTTATTTTCTTTTACTCACTATTAATCATGGAAGCATCAGGTTTCCCTCCCATCACTTCATTTTGCTTTATAACAGACTGCTATATGGAAGGAGGAGGGACCTTTTTATGCATGCAGTCTATTAATTGAATTTTATTTCCTTTAAAGTTGTGTGTTTCATGCTTTTTTTATCAACAAGAGAAAAACGTGATAAGTGAAAAGTTGAAATTGATGGCTTTGTATATTTGTCAACCTATATTACTATGTAACCACTATGTAACTTTGTTTATGTTGCAACTCTTAAAAAAGGCAATATTGTACAAATTTAGCAGTAAATCAATGTTATTTTAAGTAATAAATACAAATGTAATGCTTCAGTGTGCACCATATGTCTACATATTTATATAGACATTGTACTGTGGTTTTCAAATTTATTTCATATTTTGCTCTGATTTGCTAACCCATCATACAATTATTAAAATGATTGATTGAAAACAATTGTATATATATTTGCAACATTTGAATTGTCTTCTTAGAACTAAAATGTACCATTACTTTTATTGACTTGGTAGCCAACCTCCTACTTTTTCCAAGTTTGCTGATGCAATTTTTTAAAAAAAACTGCTACTTAATTTTACCCCTAATTTACAAGTTGAATTTCAATTACTTTGAATCAATACTTATTTTATGCATAGTAATATCTTGTAATGTCAAGTTGTTCTTGCAACTGATAACTAACAATGCAGATTGTTGCCACCTCATTAAAGTATAACCTAAATATGCTGCTGTATATACTGCTGACATATATAGTTCAAAGTACTCAGAAAAGAGTGCTCAAAATATATTTAAAAAACATTAAAGGCTGCATGCTGTAGTGGTTATGGTGTCATGAGTGCCTTAGAACCTTCCTGTTTTTTGCCTGTTCCTCTGCTATTGGTTACTTTTTCTTACAATATGTGAACCAGCTGGTGGGAAAATTATCCATTTACCTCAAAATATATACATCATATTTATACACTAATTTACCTATTTTTAATCCTTTTGGGTCATTTAACCCCTTAAGGACACATGACATGTGTGACATGTCATGATTCCCTTTTATTCCAGAAGTTTGGTCCTTAAGGGGTTAAATAAAAATTCTAAAAACTCATTATTCAGTTAGCACTTTCTCACGTCTCAAGCAATTGTTAATGTGCGTGTGCTATTAAAGAGAGAACCTGTTTTTGAACCTGCTAAATTCAAATTCATGTCACAACTGGTACAAGCACCAACTAGATGTTGTCTGGATCTGGTTATAACAAACAATTTGATCTTTTGAACAAAATTCAAGTAGGGGAGCACTTGGGAAAGCGTGACCTCAGTATGATGTCTTTTAAAATACACTCAAAAAAAATCTAATTATATGCTAACTATATCCAGACAACATCTAGTTGGTGCCTGTTCCAGTTGTGACATGAATGTGCAATTTAACAGGTTCAAAAACACTTTCTCTCTGTAATAGCACATGCCGTATACCAAAACATATTGTTTAATAGGGCCAATAAGATAAGGGCAGCTTTACAAGATTCTGAAACTCTTTAGTGAAAAAGAAACACTGAGGATAAATGTAATATCGCCAAAAAATATATTAGAAGGTACATGTCTCAGAATGTACCGTTGGGTAATAAATATAAAAGAAACAAATTAAAACCAATGTGGCTTAGTGGGAGAGTAAGCCAAGAGCTTAAAAAAAAAAGAAAAGGGCATTTAAATCGGACAAACCAGAGGCATCCTATATAAGATATATGGAAGCCAATAATGCTTGCAAAAAGGCAATTAGATTGGATAAACTTGAAAATGAGAACGTGATAGCCAAAGAGAGCAAAACCAACCCCAATATATTTTTTAAGTACATAAATTCTGAAAACAGAGATGGGTGTCTTAGTCAATGAAGACGAGAAAAAGGCAAACATTTTAAACAACTGTTTTTCCCCAGTATATATTACGGAGGATCCATTGGCAAGATATATGCAAATGATTGCTAATGTAAACAATGATTCAGTGTCCTATATTCAACAAGGGTTCAAAATCTTTGCATGGAAATTATTGGTAAAATTATTATTGGTAAGAACATTGTCATGTGCTCACATTTTGCACTTTATGTACATGGCCTATATGCTCACAATAGGCACTTCATGGTATTTGTCAATCTGCTGCAGTTTATGTTTGGTGCACATGACAGATGTGATTAGTTGAATTGTGGTATGTGCTTTTTTCACATAATAAAGGTATATTATTGATAATAAGTACTTAATTTGCACTAGATTGTGTCTATTTTAGTTTTGTTCATTTTATTGCTGGTTTTATTTCATTAATTTATTGGTTGTTTTGATGGGATTTTTACTTACATTTTACTTTTATATTTATTTGTATACTATTTTGCCTTTGAGAAGGATATTTTTCCTAGTTTGTTGCAAATTGAAAGTGCTTCGACTGTTTTTTTTGCCTTCTTTTGGATCAACTGCAAACACAGATATGAGAAAGGCTTATCTTGATGGACGCATGTCTCTGTTCAGCTATGTAAATATGTAACCTGTGCTATACTTATATATGAACCTATATTATTTGTATTTGTAGCTAATCCCATTAAAAATGGCAGTGTAGGTCAGAAATGATCTAATACCTCATCATCTTGATAGAAATGGTGGGTGTCTATACGGCATGCTTTGAGAGGAAGGTCTTGGTGTCTTTATTACAGTACACTTTGTTCATATTTCAATAGGCTAAGTTATTGTTCTGCAGACCTATTATAAGGAGCACTATGTTTTCTGTTTAATTTGCATACCAAATGGATAAAATTATATGTGCAACATATGTTAAACCTGTTATGCTTTTAAACCAGCATGGGGTCCATGCCTAATGTGCAAAAACAATTTTTGCTTGATAGTTCCACTTGACATCTCTCTACAAAAATCACATATTGCTGGGTCATAACTTCTTGAAACAAATTTGGTATTTAGCATAGTCATTAATATGAGAAAACTGTAGGCTCCAAATAGTGTTACTAACAGCAACAGTACTAACAGTATGGATGTATGTAAAGTTTTACAGACAAAACTTAAATTGCAATAACTAAAAAATAATAGCACACTGCACCCAATGTGCACCCCTCCCCTATTCAAATAATAATAATTAAAAAAAAACACATGCTGGTCCTTTTTTATTCCTTTATAGCATGAACACAAAATGGGGAAATTAATAATTTTATTATTATTGCTATTTATATAGCACCAACAGATTCCGTAGCGCTTTACAATATTATAAGAGGAGGGATTTAATTATAAATATGTGTGTGAGCAGAGGACTGGAGAAGGTCACGGGCATACCTATGGACCTGTGAAGAGATATAAGAGGGGCTAGAATCGGTTAATGCTTTATAGGCATGGGTTAGCACTTTGAATTGACTCCTATAAGATACAGGAAGCCAATGTAAGGACTGACAGAGGGGTGAGGTGTGACAGGACCGACTAGAGAGGAGAATCAGTCTGGCGGCAGCATTCATTACAGACTGTAGTGGTGCAATACGTTTTTTTGGAGGACCAATTAGGAGAGGGTTACAATAATCCATGCAGGACATTACTAGACACGCTCCTTAGTAGCATTTTGCATAAGAAAGGGGTTATGTTTTTAAGATGGAATTTACAGGACTTGGTAACATGCTGGATGTGAGGCTCAAAGCTGAGGCCAGAATCAAGTATGATACCAAGACAGTGCACCTGCAAGGATGGACTGATGTGGATACCACTAACTTGAAGGGAGAGTGAAAGAGGAGGATCAGTATTAGGAGGAGGAAAGACAAGGAGCTCAGATTTAGAGAGATTTACTTTCAGAAAGCGGGAGGACATCCAGTCAGAGATGGAAGAAAGGCAAACAGTGACACGTTGCAGGATGGCAGGGGAGAGGTCCGGGTCCGAGATATATCTGGATGTCATCAGCGTACAGGTGGTAGTGGAATCCAAATTAGGTAATAAGTTTGCCAAGAGAGGCAGTATAAAGAGAAAATAGAAGGGGACCAAGGACAGGATGGGGACTCCAACCAAGACAGGACGAAAGGGAGGAGGTATCATTAGAAAAGGAGACACTGAATGAGCATTGGGAGAGATAAGAGGAAAACCACGAGAGAACAGATTCACAGAGACTGAGTGATTGAAGAGTTTGAAGAGGGAGAGCATGATCAATGGTTTCAAAGGCAGCAGAGAGGTCAAGAAGAATTAGTATGGAGTAGTGGCCTTTAGCGATTAGGTCATTAGTAACTTTGATAAGAGCAGTCTCAGTAGAGTAGAGGGGGCAGAGGCCAGATTGAAGAGGGTCAAGGAATTGAGGAAGTGAGACATATGGGTTTTGACGGCGCTCCCTGTATCCCTGGCTGGGTACCTCCGCCAAGGACCGCTTTCTAGATGGAACAGGGGACAAACCACAGCACTTCTGCCCACAGTCACCATGGCTTGACTAGGGCCCAGGAACAGCTATCTCCTGGAGCCGAATGGGGAACTCGCTCTAGACACCCCCAGAGACTGGATGACACTCAGTCCTGGGAGCTCTAGTCCTTACAAGGACTTTCCCCGTTGAATCATCCACACTGGAACAGTCATTTAAAAATAGCCCTTTCCCCTCCCAGTTACCAGACGACACATAGTTCTGAGATTACAAGCTGGAATGCCTTTATTCGCAGCCACAATTGGCCTTCTATGCAGGTCCCCATGCAAGGGGCACTACCCACTGTACCTGAGAGTAAACCACAGTAAAAACAAATACGCAATTACATTGGCTCTCAGATCCAGGACACTCCCATACATAATAAGATAATCCCTCCCTTGTGCCTAGGAGATAATTGAGTCAAGCACTGTAATAAACTCCATTATCTCCAGGTACAAAAAAACCAAATTTCCCAAACACCCCAAAAGTACCTTAAAAATTACATAAACCCCCTGTCAGGGTCCCTTCTGTGGTAACCAGGTATGTCCCCCAAAGTGCTCACCTCTTACAAGAGAAAGAAGGTCCTCTCCAGCATACCTCTTCTTTCTCCGGCTGCAATATCCCCACCCCCTTTTATGATGCGGCAAGGGTGCGTCGATGTCATGGCGCTAATGACGTCACGTCCCGCCGAAACATTCGGATTCAGACGTTTTGTGTGTGTGGCTACCATACTAACGAGCCACAGTACAAAAAGGACTCTCGGGGCTAGGTTCATTGCCCAGTTGTGGTTCATGTTTGTTCCCTATAGTGCTTTATCTGTATTCAGTATTCTAGCATTTGACTAATCTTCATTCTATACTCCTTTGACCTGGTTTTAATATTCTCGTTTATTCTGATATCTGTACCCCTTGACCTCTGCTTGAAATTGACTACTCCTTGTTCTTATACGTTAGTCCGGCCATTCTAAGATCCGGTATACGTTACCTTTTGTCTACAGTCTGCATGTTGGATCCCATTCCATTCCTGACAACCCCACAAAAGTTACATCCAGTGATAGCCCTGATCTGGATGACCAACATATCCAAAAATCACCCAGATCAGTTCAGGGGTTCAGAAATTTCCTGGAAGTCATAATTTGACCAATTGCAAGCATGGTCCCATGCCCAAAACAGTTCCAGAGAATCAGGGCTTGCGGTCGGTCTAGTTCGACAGTTTCAAAACGAACAAACTACAGAACATAATAATCAATAGTCTTACCCTGGAGCTTGATCCCCTTGTTCGTGGGAATGTTTCCACCGAACAGTGTCTTCTCAAGTGTTATAAAAAAACGAACAAAGGCGATCTTGGGAGTCCAGCGGTGTTCCGGAGTTTTAGTGTCCGAAAATAGTTCCATGAACTCGACAACCAAACACCGCTGCCTGTGTTCATGCAAACAAGCTGTCCGCCCCCTTGTGGTCGTCCATAGGAAATGCGGCCACCCAGACGAACATTTAGAACACTGCGGTGGAAATTGCTACAAAGTATCAATTAGGCTTAAAAAACTCCAGGGTGGTCTCCGGTTGGTGCGGCTGTTCGGTTCCCGACCACATAGTCCAAATACATGAACAGAGACTTTTACATCACATTTTACAAGGTCCATAGTCTGTGGGCAGAAGGCTGGCAAGCAGGCTCTTCCAGGAACTCGTGGCACACTCACTTGAAAGGGGGAGTTTGTCACACAGGTAAAGACAAGTCTTTTCAGAAGCTTTGAGGAAAAAGGGAACAGGGATATGGGACGATGGTTAGAGGGTAGGACAAATCGAGGGATAGCTTTTTCAGTTTAGGTACTACAGTGGCATGTTTAAGGTCAGCAGGGACAATGCCAGAAGAGAGAGCGAGCAGTTGAAAATGTGTGTTAAGGAAGGCACAAGACAAGGGGAAAAAGATCTAATAAGGTCAGATGGGACAGGATCAAGCGGACAAGTGGTGGGGCGAGAGGAAAGGAGAAGCGCAGCCACCTCTTGTTCAGTAGCTGGGGAGAAAGTTTGAAGGCAAAGGCATGGTCTATATGTGGTTTAGAAAGAAGGGCAGGATGGGGAGAATTCTTTCCTTAGCTGTTCAATCTTGTAATAGATGCATGGTAATTGGTCATTAGACACATTTTGCATGTATTTTATACAGGGAGTGCAGAATTATTAGGCAAGTTGTATTTTTGAGGATTAATTTTATTATTGAACAACAACCATGTTCTCAATGAACCCAAAAAACTCATTAATATCAAAGCTGAATATTTTTGGAAGTAGTTTTTAGTTTGTTTTTAGTTATAGCTATGTTAGGGGGATATCTGTGTGTGCAGGTGACTATTACTGTGCATAATTATTAGGCAACTTAACAAAAACAAATATATACCCATTTCAATTATTTATTATTACCAGTGAAACCAATATAACATCTCAACATTCACAAATATACATTTCTGACATTCAAAAACAAAACAAAAACAAATCAGTGACCAATATAGCCACCTTTCTTTGCAAGGACACTCAAAAGCCTGCCATCCATGGATTCTGTCAGTGTTTTGATCTGTTCACCATCAACATTGCGTGCAGCAGCAACCACAGCCTCCCAGACACTGTTCAGAGAGGTGTACTGTTTTCCCTCCTTGTAAATCTCACATTTGATGATGGACCACAGGTTCTCAATGGGGTTCAGATCAGGTGAACAAGGAGGCCATGTCATTAGATTTTCTTCTTTTATACCCTTTCTTGCCAGCCACGCTGTGGAGTACTTGGACGCGTGTGATGGAGCATTGTCCTGCATGAAAATCATGTTTTTCTTGAAGGATGCAGACTTCTTCCTGTACCACTGCTTGAAGAAGGTGTCTTCCAGGAACTGGCAGTAGGACTGGGAGTTGAGCTTGACTCCATCCTCAACCCGAAAAGGCCCCACAAGCTCATCTTTGATGATACCAGCCCAAACCAGTACTCCACCTCCACCTTGCTGGCGTCTGAGTCGGACTGGAGCTCTCTGCCCTTTACCAATCCAGCCACGGGCCCATCCATCTGGCCCATCAAGACTCACTCTCATTTCATCAGTCCATAAAACCTTAGAAAAATCAGTCTTGAGATATTTCTTGGCCCAGTCTTGACGTTTCAGCTTGTGTGTCTTGTTCAGTGGTGGTCGTCTTTCAGCCTTTCTTACCTTGGCCATGTCTCTGAGTATTGCACACCTTGTGCTTTTGGGCACTCCAGTGATGTTGCAGCTCTGAAATATGGCCAAACTGGTGGCAAGTGGCATCGTGGCAGCTGCACGCTTGACTTTTCTCAGTTCATGGGCAGTTATTTTGCGCCTTGGTTTTTCCACACGCTTCTTGCGACCCTGTTGACTATTTTGAATGAAACGCTTGATTGTTCGATGATCACGCTTCAGAAGCTTTGCAATTTTAAGAGTGCTGCATCCCTCTGCAAGATATCTCACTATTTTTGACTTTTCTGAGCCTGTCAAGTCCTTCTTTTGACCCATTTTGCCAAAGGAAAGGAAGTTGCCTAATAATTATGCACACCTGATATAGGGTGTTGATGTCATTAGACCACACCCCTTCTCATTACAGAGATGCACATCACCTAATATGCTTAATTGGTAGTAGGCTTTCGAGTCTATACAGCTTGGAGTAAGACAACATGCATAAAGAGGATGATGTGGTCAAAATACTAATTTGCCTAATAATTCTGCACTCCCTGTATTTGCTATTAGGAATTGTTTGGAATTATACACCTTTGGGCACAGATTGAAATGCACTGGATTATCTTTGTATTTTCTAAAGGGTCATTTTAGAGTAATTTGAATTAAATGACTGCATAGTTATTTAAAAATGCATCGGCAGATTACTTTAGTACATCTGTTTCAGCTTTACTTCCTCACTGTCATACTAAAGTTGTTTCTATTAGCATGCTAGGTTTGCAGTTTTGAAATTTGTGTTATTCAATAACTGAAAAGCCAAATTCCAGTGGAATATAATATATATATATATATATATATACATACATACATACATATACACACAAACACAAACTTTATAATCCATATTATCTGCACTCCTACTTCCGATACTTTGATGCTGTTAATATCTCCTGACTGATTCCTCTTCTGCAACTGTCACTAGTCTAATACTATCCTTACCTTTTTGTGTCATTTTACCCCACTCCCTCTAGCATGTAAGCTCATTAAGCAGGGCCCTCAACCCCTCTGTTCCTGTGTGTCCAACTTGTCTGGTTACAACTACATGTCTGTTCGTCCACCCATTGTAAAGAGCCGCGGAATTTGACGGCGCTCTATAAATATCATAATAATAATAATGCTGTCCAGTGCTCGGGTATGGCTCGCTCATATATACAACGTTACGAAGTTTATAGGCACTTTCAGTCTTTCCTCAGGGCTATTAAAAAAGGGATATAAGGGAAAATAACTTACCAACCCAGTGCTTTTTATTGCAGGCGTGCCTAGGCTCTCAGTGCGCATGCGTGTAGCCAAACCACATCCCCTATTTTACATAATGATATATTCTCATCACCAGGGAAAGATGCTCTGAAACAACGTATCTGTGTGTGCAGTCAAAGAGATTAGTTACTATTGTTACAATATTAATACTGTTATTTCAATTCAGTATCAATATGTAGACACTTAAAAAGGTATAAATATGGTAAAAGTCACTATTTCTTATCTAAATGTTCTAGATGTTAATCTGCTTCAGTGAACCCACAGCACAGTGATCGTCATCCAGCCAGTCACTCTTGAGTTCAGTGGCCGAGCGCAGACATAGGGGAGAGGAGCTTCAGTAACCTCTACCTCGATTTGACAGGAAGTGCACGCAGGAATCACCAATCTGCTTCATATCAAACCTCTTCATATCAAAACACAGCAGTGAGATGAGAGACACATGAGGGGAAGGGTAAAGGGGGAAGGAGGGAAGTCACATGGGGGAGGGAATGAGACATGGGGAGGGATGGAGGAATGAGACACATTTGGGGAAGCTGGGAGAATGGAACTCATTGGGGAGCTGAGGGAATGAGACACGTTGGGAGGAGAGGGGGTATAAGACACACTGGAGGCAGCAGGTAGCATTAAAACACATTGTGGGGCTGGGGGAGTTAGACACATGGGGGACTGGGAAAATATATTAGTGTTTCATAAAAGTATTACAACGATGATATTGTCAGTGAAAGTGACTTTTTTGAATTTTTCACACACAAATAGCACTTTCACTAATTATATTATTAATATAATAATTATAATAATATAATTATAATAATGTATTATTGTGATACATTTTACAGTTTTGAAACACTAATATTTGTGTTCAGTGAAGTCTCCCCATGTACATGTTCTGGTAAAAGCATAAGTGAATGTAATTAAGTGTCTGTTAGTCCACCTATTGTACAGAGCTATGGAATTTGCTGGTGTTTTATATATAATATATATATATATATATATATATATATATATATATATATAATAGTGTTTTTAAAGTTACAGTGTCAAATATAAAACTTGCCCATTTCAGTTTTTTCATTGAAATTTGCCAGATTGGTTATGTTGCCTTTGAGAGAGTATGGTAGCCCAGGAATGAGAATTACCCCCATGATGGAATACCATTAGCAAAAGTAGACACCCCAGGTATTGCAGATGGGATATGTCCAGTCTTTTTTAGCAGCCACTTAGTCACAAACACTGGACAAAGTTAGCATTTATATTTGTTTTTTGCATTTTTCACACACAAACAAACAATGTATATAAACTGAAAAATGGAATGTGCTATATTTTACCCTGTAACTTTCAAAAATACCATAAAACCTGTACATGGGGGGTACTGTTGTACTTGTGAGAAATTGCTGAATACAAATATGTGTATTTTATTGCAGTAAAAGCTAGAAGTATTATGACATTCAGAGTTAAAATGCCAGAACTAAAACATTTTTTTTAAATCTTAATTTCCAACACTTTTTTTTAGATATTATTCATAATAAATTATGTTTATATATCAATAGTTAATGTGAAATTAAAGCCCTGTTTCTTCTGAACAAAATGATATATAAAAAGGGTGTGGGTGCACTTAATATGAAAGAGGTAAATTTCGGTTCAACAGACATATAGCTAAATTCCAGTTTTTGTTTACATTTTGTTTTGATCAATTGTACAATTGCCTTGGTCCTTAAGGGGTTAAGTATGAGCTAAAATATTTACAGATCCTCATACTCGCCACTGACTGGAGGTTATGCTGGCAAAGATTTGGTTAAATAAAGCTTTGACTGTTTTATTACCCAGATTACTTCTGTTTGTGTCAATATGTGTGTGAGGTAATGAACCTCTGTACATGGCAGATGGTATCTACTGTTAAAAGCAGGTCAGTTAAAGCCAATAAACTGTATTCATCTGCACATACGTATATAATAAATAAAGATAGGTAGGTGATCTGGTCCTTTTCAATGCCAATAAAATAATATGATTGCTTCAGTCCAATTTTCCATGTGGATAATTCATTTTAGGTTGTCCGAGTTTTGTTTTATTATTGTATTAAGCTGTGACATAATCCAGATATCTTGAAAGTCCAAAAATATTTAGCAGTGTTTTTAATGCTTGTTGCATTAAATTGAAATCATTTGGTTTTGTTCTCTAGTATTTGCTATTGTGGGGCACTAAAGTACTAATTTTTTTATTTTTTATAAAATTCATATTTGCAAAGAGTTATAGTTATGTTCGAGCATTATGTTGTCATTTGATAAGGCCCATCATCAGGATCATTTAACAGATGAAAATTGTATAGAGTAAAATCTTGCAGGACTGGAATCAAGGGTACCTTTAACGATATAAGAGGGATAAGAATCCAGCCATAGCAATATGTTTACCTTTCTCCCATATGCACGATATAAATGTTATATTATTTCATAGACCGATTTCCACATGCACCAAAGTTATTGGCTTGCCCTGTCTACAGATGCCAAAGCTTTCACATAGATATCTATACCTAGTAAACAAATGAATCTTAAAAGAACAGTTTATATTAATATACATATGCAAAATATGATATGTGATATAAGTGACTATTAGCATGGAAATATTGATGGTGTCAGAAGTGATGGATTCAGTATTTTAGAAAATTCTGATCTTCTGTGTTATTCATGTTCATCTATCTATAGAGTTTACAGAGAATAACAAAAGAAAAACAGTGAACATCTAGTAAATGTCAGTTTTGTCGGTGAAAATGCCTTGTAATTGATACAGGAAAAAAAAGAATGGTTCAAACAATCCAGAAGGCTCCAGCATTGCTTTATAAGTTATCATCTCGGAATACACAACATAACCTGATAGTGGCTGGGCTACAGTAGCAGTGGGAACACACCAGGGCCCCACTCCTGTGAATTAAGAGCAGGAACCTGTACCCACTTAGGGTATAAGCTAGACAGTAGATGACTGGAAAAAAGTTACATGGCATTGACAATCTTAATTTCTGCTGTGATATGCAGATTGTCAAAGCCAACGTATGGGAGGCTGAGCCGAAGGCAGAGCATGTCATTGTAGAAGGGGTTACCCGGTCTATAAGCTCTCGGGGCACCCCTTCCTCTGCGCCATCGCCGTATTGTTTAGGCCACTTCCGGTTCCGGTGCCCTTCCGCATGGGAATCTGCCTCCATGACCGCTACGCTCCCACATCATGGAACCACCCGGGTATCTAGCTGTCGATGCTAGTTCACCACCGGGATTTCTATATCCACTGGCCCCTGTTGCACGCAGGTCTTCCGCATAGCTGCGAATCGTGAGTCTAAGCCCTAAGGTGCCTTCTACACATTGCTTATCTTATTCCGTTTGGCAATTGCTGTACATATTTGTCCGTGTTCGACCACATGTCGGCCACGTTAGGCCTGACGTTCCTCTGTTCCACTGACCTGTACTGTTTAATCAGCCCCATGCTGCCAGGCATTACGATCTCGTTTTACTAAATGTGTCTGTGGCGGAACCACCTTCGCCACTGGGCATTGGAGAAGACTAATTGCCAGCCTCCTGCCCTGTGACTATGGCCCCATGTTGAAATGCTTGATTTTCCCTTGCAAAGACCCGAAAGCCGGGTCATTCGGTACTTTCCCTATGTGAGCTGTGTTACCCCAGATAGCTATGCCATGGAGCACATTCGTTATGAATATTGTGTAAAACTGTGTATTTTCCTGCCTGTGATAATTATATTAACCCATTGTGTAAGGTAATTGTATCACATGCAGTGGGGAGGATTTTGTGAGGGAGTGTCTGAATGTATTGTACGTGTTTATTGGTTGTTCTTCAAAACCCTGTGGGCAGTACTATGTTTGTAGAATGTGAATAAAAGAGGCTGTATGGGCCAGCACAGTCAGTTCTACTTCACCCTCAATTTGGAGTGCCGTCTCTTATTGGGGGAATCTGCTACAAGGGATTGCTATGCTCTGCATACTCTCTTGCTATATTCACTCCTAAGCTCTTGTAAGAGCTTGTTCCTGTCCTGCTCTCTGAAGGAGTCCACGGTGGTTATGGTGTCGGCTGGAGTGCTTGGAGCCCTCAGGAAGCGCTAGGAGCATCCTTCAACTGAGGTACCCAGTCAGGGTGCCAGGTGATCCGTTACATTGTCTTTCTGGCGGTGGTGTGCACAATCACACATGCACCTAACGCTTATTCACGGAGTTTGCAGTATCATTCGGTCTTTTACTGTCAGTTCCCCTCCCTAGCTCAACTCAGGGTACTACATTTGTTAACTGAGGTACTCCTACCTACAACTATACGTTAGGTCCTACACTACGTATACCCACTAAACTATGCTACCCATTAACCCCTGCATTACCCCACACTTGCACTAACCGTATTAGGGAGTTTGTGTATGTGTGTGTTATCAATGTGGGAGCTGGGAATGCATGCATTCATACACCATATTTATTTACATGTCATTTTCCTGTGCTACTTTAAGTGAGCACTGCTCCTGTGATTGTTGATGCGGTGTCTTTTCTCTCAGGGTCACAATGTTTATCTGTGAGTACCAGAACTGTGCTGCACATGGGACTGATAGGAACCACCACGGCTTCCATATCTTTCTACAATAAAATAAGCTTGACAGTGAGCTTTTGTAAGCGAGGGAAATACACCACAGGTTCTATGATTTTCTACAGAACAGATCTGATCTATTAACCCATCGACCGTGCGTGTGCAGCTTGTTACATACTCTTTCGTGCGTATTCATTTGGACTTAATATGCTATATGTTCATTGCATTTCTTAAACACTATTATCTTCGTTAAAGACATTGCTGTGCATATTGTTTTCATGGTACTCTGGCATTCTACTAGCACTGCCCGTACTTAGGCCGATAGATTATCTCACTTGAAATGTTTTCCATTGGGAAAGATGCATTGAGTCAGTGCATGTTTGTCGGGCGTGTTCAACATCTCCGCTCTGGATGTCAGTACTGACCAAGGAGGCACCTTCCAACCCCAGTAACCACTAACAGTCGCCTGTTGTTTATATCACTCCCCTCCCCTCACTTCCCCCCTTGTTAGTCTCACCTAGCCTTACATGGCTGCCGTGCGCTTCTAGATTTGCATTGGACTTTTTTTCTGCCTTACCCGCCCTTTCCCTACACAAGCCCTCACTAGGCCTTTGCAACACATGTTTCATACGACCCTCAGAAGGCATCATACGTCATACTTTTGGTCCCTCTTTCAGGCTTCTTGTTCCCTTTCCTTGTTGTTTTGTTGGGGAATGCATAAATTCCAAATACCCCATTACTCAACTACCATTAATCAAGACGTCGTATCAATTCATACATCCACAATTCCTTATACTGATATGACATGGCCGCCCCGCCACTCATGTATCACGTTGGGCTCTCTCAGCCTGTGATTTAATTTCCTGGTTTACACACCTTACATATGGTTTACCGCCACAACCTGCTTTTGGCCTCATCATCGGGGCACTTTTTGATCCGGCTATGCTCCCAGAATCTCTCATTACGCTTCTCCTTACCTCAGTTTTTAAGTATATAAAAAAACAACAAAAAATACAACTTTTCTTCACATTAATTCTCCATACCACTACTATGTACGAGATCGCTCCCCAGGACATTGTGGCTGGTTTCATTCATACCCTAATCCTTGCAAACCCATTTACCCTGCCATGCAACCGACAGCCCAAGTCTCACAAAGTGAGTTTTCAAAGATTTTTTTGAAGGAGTGGAGGCAGGATGAGAATCTAACAGAGAGGGGAAGGGCGTTCCATAGGAACAGTGCAGCCCTAGAGAAGTCTTTAAGGTGAGCATCAGAGGTAGGAGTATGTACAGAGGCTAAACGTAGATCTCCAGCAGAGTGTTGGGGCCTAGACGGGACATGTGTGTGTACTAGTGAGGATAAGTAGGTGGTGGCAGCATTGTGTAGAGATTTGTAAGCAAGTGCCAGGATCTTAAATTGGGCCCTATTTCTTACGGGAAGCCAATGGATTGACTAACAAAGAGGGAGGTGTGGCGGGTGCGGACGGACAGGCAGATGAACCTCGCTGCAGCATTCATTATAGACTGTAACGGGG
Source organism: Pelobates cultripes (assembly GCA_933207985.1). Lineage (NCBI taxonomy): Eukaryota > Metazoa > Chordata > Amphibia > Anura > Pelobatidae > Pelobates > Pelobates cultripes. Next base: position 209,211,768 of record OW240916.1, on the reverse strand, counting down.
CAAGTTGGGAACACGTAAGACCACTGAGAAGTGGATTACAGTAGTCAAGGCGAGAAAGGACAGCAGCATGGACAAGCACCTTTGCCATATCAGGTTTTAATTAGGGTCAGATGCGCGCAATGTTTTTGAGAGGAAGTGGCAGGATTTGGTGATTTATTGGTCATGAGGGGTGAAGGAGAGGTTGGAGTCAAAGAGAACATCTAGGCAGCCAGTCTTAGAGGTAGAGAGGATGGTAGGACCATTGACTTGGAGGGACACAGACAAGGGAGTACAAAACTGGAGGGAGGGAAGAAAGAAGTTCTGTTTTGGACAGGTTCAGTTTATGGAAATGAGCAGCCATCCAGTTGGAAATAGCAGAGAGGCAGTCAGAGACACGAGTCAAAAGGGGTGGTGAGCAATCAGGGGAGGACAGATACATTTGCATGTCATCCACATAGAAATTATACTGTAAGCCAAAGGAGCTGATGAGTTTACCAAGGGAGGCAGTGTAGATTGAGAACAATAGGGGACTAAGGACAGACCCTTGCGGAACACCATCAGAGAGGGATTGGGGAGAAGAGGCAGAGCCAGGGAAAGAAACACTGAATGAGCACTGGGAAAGGTAGGAAGAGCACCAGGAGAGATGGTAGCTCATAGACCGAGATTACGGAGGACGAGAAAAAGCTGTTAATGATCAACAATGTCAAAAGCAGCAGAAAGATTGAGGAGAATTAGGATAGAGTAGTGGGCATGGGATTTAGCAGTGATAAGATCATTGTATACTTTGGTCACAGCTGTTTCAACAGAGGGATGAGCGCAGAATCCAGATTGAAGCGGGTCAAGCAGAGAGTTGGATTTGAGGAAGTCTGTCAATCTCGCAAACACAACTCTCTAAAGGATCTTAGAGACAAACGGGAGTAGCGAGATAGGGCGGTATTTGGACGGTGACTTAGGGTCAAGGTTGGGCCTTTTCAGAATTGGGGTTACGGTTGCATGTTTGAAGGGTAGAGGAAATGTGCCAGAGGAGAGGGAGAGATTGAAAATTTCAGTGAGAGGCAGAGCAAGAGAAGGAGACAAAGTGCGGATGAGAAACGAGGGAATAGAATCGAGGGAACAGGTGGTGGGGCTGGAGGAGCAGAGCAAAGCAGAAACCTTTTCTGCTGTAGCAGGTACAAATGAGCGTCGGACAGCTGAGGGTTAGTTTGGAGTGGATGGAGAGAGATCTCTTCCCTAATTTTAGAAATCTTCTCAGTGAAGTGAGTTGCAAAGTTTGTGGGAGTTAAGTTGGTTGGAGGCACAACGGAGCGAAGAAGAGAGTTAAAAGCATTAAACAGTCGTTTGGGCTCGCAGGAGAGTGTGGTTATGAGTGTATTGAAGTAGTTTTATTTTGAAGAGGAAAGAGCCAGATTGTAGGAGCACAGCATAAATTTATAGTGGAGGAAGTCATATGCAGAGTGAGAGCGTTCAGCAGTTCTGGAACATTTTTGGAGGTATCGGGTCAGCTTGGTGTGCCAGGGTTGTAATTGGGGGCGCTTAGTGCTTTAAGTGTAGGAAGTGCCATTATTTCTAGTTTAGAGGAGCGAGTGGAGTTGTAGAGGGAGGTTGATGTAGAAATGTATGATGGATTAATCATCCAAAAGATAATTAGAGGTTCCTAATTAGATATACGAGCGCTCGGGAGGTTCAAAATCGTCTCATCCTTTAATTTGCTAGAGCGTTGCATATATAAAATGGCATCAGTCTACTACGCATGTGTCAAAGCAACAATGACTTACTTGAAAGTGTTATCTAAACTATGCAAGGTTAAAGCAAACTGTAACATTTCATGACAAACATAAAAACCATCTGCAGAAACTGCAGACAAAACTATTTAGCTTTTAACCCCTGCAGATGTGGAAGAACTTAACTAAGGCAAAGGCTGTAACCCTTTATGTACCTTTCATCTATGACAATTTCCCTCTTTTGGCACCACAGGTGAAAGTTCTAGGCAAGGTATATCCAGGTATGCTAGTTATACCTGTGGGACTTTAATTAGATCTTCACCTCGGTTCCCTAGCCCTCTCACACCAAAGGAGCCATAAATGAAAACTTCTCCAGATATCTGTGGGTTAAAGGATAATATGTGTTATAAAAACCACGTCTCATTTTGCAATACATCCATAGGTTTAAGCAGGTAAGAAGAAAAAAAAGACATATCACAACAATTAGTGGTGCAGTACAATGTTTAAGACTCCTTTATCGGAGGGGGACCATCCTGTAAAAATATCATACCAGTGATGTCCTGTATCTGCCACTATCTTGTTACCTATGCTGTGTAGTTTATTTGCAACTATGACAGTTCTTTTCTCTAGTTCATGCAAAGAGTGGTTAATGATGGCTAGCTGTTCAGCTAGATGATCAGTATTGTTAACAACATCAATTAAGGATTGTAGAGAGACAGCAAGAGTATCCAAATTCAGTGCTTTTGGGTGCCAGGTGGAGGTAATGGTTAACTCTGCATCCCGGATGAAGGTAATCATATCATTGAACCACTTGAGCATTGTCACGTTCTGAAAGCATCCTGCAAATGGTGTAGGGAAACAGACGTTTGTTGGTATCTGGCTTAGGACATGTAAGGCAAATATATAAAAAGGTGCGAGTTCCATATACAGGTCTATCAGACCAGGGGACACTGTCCAATTACACACACAGAATGTTGAAGCACACAAGGCACTTTTCATCCCCATATTAGTTACAGGTATTACTGAATTGTTAGTACATGCAAAGGTGTAGTGGTGAGTCATGTTCACCACCATACTAGCACTCACATTTACAGGTCGCTCTTTCAAACATCTCATCAGTTACTGTCTTTTCATCACATTGTCCCTAATCAAACTCTTTCCTACATGAGCTGTTGAGGAACCCACAAGAAACAGAGACATTTTGGAGTCATGTCACATTGAAAGATGCCATGTCTTTGCCTAGGTACAGTCGACCCCGTTCCCCAGTATACCAGTGTCCATTATCTTTTCTAATGCTAGCCAGTCTGCAGTTTGGGACATGTTGGCAAAGCAGGTGTAATTGTCTTGTAATTTACTCTGTCCCAGCTAAAAAAAAACAAAAAAAACCCATAGTGTCATTTGAACGGTCTGTTAACTTAGTCCCAGGGGTAATACAGAAGGTCAAAGTCAGTATAGCAGACAAGGATATGAAAAGTAACTTCATTCTGGATCAGGCACCAATTTACAGTGATTAGCATAAATCCAAGTAGATTTTCCTTCTAGCTTTATGGACATGGCAGTAGTCAACAGTGCTTGGAAAGGAACATCAAATCTGGGCTCCAAACTTTTCCTCACGTGACTCTTTATCATTACCCAATCTCCAGGCTGAAGCTTGTGGGTAGAGGAGTCCCAATCAGGATCTGGAATAGAATCAAACACCTGTTTATGTACCCTGCCTAATCTCTGGTTTAAGGCCTGTACATAAGCAGTCATGTTGCTATGTTGCAGCTGGAGGGTTTGGAGTAAATAAAGTCCTGTCTTGGGGGCACAGTATTTCAAAAGGGAACAGGTGTGGAGTAAGTTATGGAGTAATTCAGTCCATGGTTTCCCTGACTCTTGCATAGATTTTGCTATCTTATTCTTCAGGGTCCCATTTGCCATCTCTACTTTCCCACTGCTTTGGTGAGGATATGGTGTATGGAAGCCCTGACTGATCCACAGTGCTTGCATTCTTTCTTGTATTATTTCAGATACTGGGAAGGCTTCAGGCCAACCTGAAAAGAGATCAATGCACACCAACACCTATTCATACACTCATATCTTAGGCAGTTGGATATAGTCTATCTGCACTCTCTGGAATGGGCAAAGTGGCCTTGGCATGTGCTTGGAGGGCATTTTAATCACTTGAACTGCTTTATTCCTAGCACAAATCATGCAGCTTTGTGTATGTTTCACAGCAATTACAGTGAAACCTGGAGCAATCAAATTTACATTTACTAAACTGATTATTTTCATTTTTGACAGATGTGCAGGTCCGTGGGCCACCTGGACCAGCACTGGGTATAAAACCTCACCTTTCTTGCACATATTGTCAGCTTCCTGATATGCTGCTCCCACCTTTTTCCATTGTTCTTCTTCTTCTTCTGTGCTTGCCCTCTCCTGTAGGCTTTGCAGTATGTCATATGAAACAGATTGGGCTACTGTCATAGTCTGTAAAGGAGTTTTACCTGCAAGGTATGGTAGCTTGGCAGCCTGCTTAGCTGCTACATCAGCTCTGTGATTACCTCGGGATGCTTCATCTGTGATCTTCACGTGAGCTGCCACCTTGATGATTCCCACATGCTTGGGTATCAGGATAGCGTCCATTAGGGCACTCAAGGCTTCTGAGTTCTTGATGGGGGGTTTCTGCAGATGTGAGAAAAACTCGGGCCCGCCAAAGAGGTCCAAAGTCATGGGCTATGTAAAAAGGCTTACAGAGAATCAATATAGATATTGGCAGTCTTACCTGAGGCCAGTTTACACACTTCAGTGAGTGTCTTTAGTTCGGCCTCCTGTCCAGAGCAGTGAGGAGAGAGTGGTTCTGCTTGAATTGCTTTGTGTGCAGAGACAACAGCATATCTAGTATGGAAGTTACCCTTCTCATCAGCAAATTGAGAACCATCTACAAAATATTCAAAGTCTGTATTAGACAATGATGAATCAATAACATTCAAAAAACCTGCAGTTTCCTGGGCCATTGCACAGTCATGAGGTAACTGGGTCTCAACTAACTCATCAGATAAGGAATAAATGAAACGGTCTGTGCCACTACCCTCTTAATCCATAGGAGGTAATGTAGATGGATTTAATACCATGCACCGCCTTAAAGTGACATTAGGGGGCGTAAGTACACTGCCTTAGCTTGGGCTGAACCTGAGAGAGACAGAATGATGTTAATGTCATGAGGAGTGTAGATAGTAATTGGATTGTCTAAGACAATGTCTATTTCTTTATCTAGCAGTGCAGTGACAGCAGCTACTGCCCTAACACAGGAAGGGGCACGTCTAGCAACAGGATCTAACCTGGCTGAGTAATAGGCAACTGGGTTTTGCTTTTGCCCATGGTCCTGAGTAATTACTGCTGTAGCATAGCCTGCCTGTTCAGTACAGAACATGGAAAAGGGCTTTCAATAATCTGGTAGACCCTGTGCCTGGGCTGAGGTAATGAGCAACTTAAGAGTGTAAAAGGCTTTTCCTGCTTCAGGAGTTAAATGAAAGGGGTCAAGGGTTAGGCAGTCATACAAGGGCTGCATGTAAATTGCTGCAGAGCGAAGCCATGGTCGACATTAGGAGACAAGGCCCAGGAAAGTATGTAATCCTTTGCACTGCAAGCTTTCTATCTTCTGTGAGATGCTTTGTACCATGGGAAATACATGTCCCACAAAGATAATAGTGGGTGCACATGCCTGCAGTTTGGCCTTGGTAGCTTTGCACCCGGCTTGTGCAAAAAAAAGTTAGTAAAGACAGGGTGTGCTTTGTACATGACTCCTGGTCTAGGCAACAGAGAAGCAAATCATCAACATATTGTAACATAACTTCATGTTCCCTTGGCTAGGCTTCTAGAATTTGGGCTATTGCCATGCTATAAATGGTAGGCGAATTCTGTGCACCCTGAGGCAGCACCACCCATGTGTATTGTCTGTGCTCGTGTGTGAATGCAAAAAAGTATTGACTGTCTGGGTGCAATGGTACAGAAAAGAATGTGTTTGCCAGGTCAATGATACTGTCCTATGGGGCAGCTGAAGGATTTACAGTCTGAGGAGTCTGATCATGGCTAGGATTATTTGAGTTGGATTGCCGACGCTGCTGATTTTGCGTAGGCGGGCAGCGGCAATCTCTCCTGATGTGTCCTATTTTATTGCAATTCCAGCATACAGGACCAGTACGCTGGCTCTGATTTGAATAGTGGGGGCTCCTAGATGTCTGATTTAGCATAAGTCTAGTGGCACCTGCTAGTCTATCTCTAGAAGGACTGTGGTTAGCATCATTACCTTTAGCAACTTTTACAAGTACAGAATAAGCTTCGAAGCGTTGAAGTGCTGGAGAAGGTAAAGTTCAGCGGTGTTCGTGCCGTCGCGTGTCCGATTTGAGTTCCATGAACTCAACTACGAAACACCGCTGAACGCGTTAGACTAAACAAGATGGCCGCCGCCACGTGGTCGACTATACGAACGGCGGCCACCGAGCCGTTCGTCAATTTGGCTGCGGTTAACCACAGCTCCTGGGAGGTAAATGAGGTGCACACTCCACTTGTGTGAGGTCTGGCTGTTCAGTGGTTAAAAGTTCCACTTCGACCACTTTGAAAGTTTAAAGGGGCATTGTGCCAAGTTCCAATATGCCGAAATAGTGTTCTTAAAAGGCAATACACCCCAGGGGCCATAGTCACAGGGCAAGAGGCTGGCAAGCTGGGCTCTCCAAATTCTAGTGACTGTCACACCCACCTGGAGAGTCGTGGAGTGGATGGAACCCAATTTGCAGTGGAACAGCACTCCCTTACTATCACGACCCTTAGGAGCACATGGAAGTGGAGACGGGGTCCCAAAGGGTCTGTGGTGGCGTGGAGGCCTTTAATAAAAAATAATACATCTCCAGAAGGAAGTAGCAGGAAAAGCAAACAAAAATGCAGTCTTGCAGCAGACAGAAGTAAACAATTAATCTGGATCTAGGTCAGGAAGCAGGCCGTAGCAGTTGTCCAAGGAAGCAGGAACTGGGAATAGAAGCTGGAGATTAGGACAAAAAGCAGGTATAAAGCAAAAAAGCAAAATAACCAAGCACTGACTGGAAGGTGTGCTGGGTTTAAATAGGTAGCTGGGATCACATGACCGGCCACCTCCCACCAGTAGGTGGGGAACACAGATGTTATATAAAGTGCTCAGGGACTTGGCGCCATCTTGTTTTATTCCCTGGTCCCTGATCTGTTCCTCCCCAATGGATCTGCAACTCTCCTGCTCCCTGTGCAGAACGCCGGGTCCGCATGGCGGCCGCCATCTTGCCTTGACAGCATGCTTTCCGCGGACCTCGGCAGTGAGAGGGATAGTAGGAACCGCCGCAGACCCAGAAGAGGAGCTCTCAGGAGCAGTGAGAACTGCAATTCTGCCGTGATGGCGGCATGGGCGCCCAGGGGCAGGTGAGTACCTAGCTGTGCCATGACAGTGACTAAGGTGCTTTCGTCACACTTGTGGATCTAAGCTCTTTTCTAGAGCCATCCCTGCTTTCATTAGCATAGATGTAATGGCTGTCACAGAGGCCTGTGTGAGCATCTCCTCATAAGTTAGCCTTGTCGCATGGTCAGGCATTTAATTTTTAAATGCTAATGTAAAACATGTAATTGAATTGGAACTTTTAGGTTGACACCATTAGGCTGATGTGATAACATATAGCATATCGTTGCAGCAGCATTACCACATCACAAGGGGAATGCCAGCGAATATTCACCCATTCTCCAGGCACTGGGAGTGGACTGGGACCTGGTGGACGCAACATGTTGTGGCGGCATTCGCACATGGTAATGCCGCAGATTACTTACCTCCTCCTGCGATGCCTGCTGCCCACTGACATGCACTCCTCCCCTCACACAGAGGCTGGGTCTGTAATTGTAATGGTTACCCAGGGTAGTGAGGTATATCTGCCATTGGCGACGTTCTTCCTCCGGGCAAGATGCTGGAGCAGTAGAGAGGCAGAGCTCTAAAAAGAGACGGTGATTAAGCTGCAAATTCCCTTTCAACAACGAGACACAGCTACGTTTTGAAGGGTGAAGAAGAACTGCCTAAAACTTTTTTACTTGGGACTAGCCCATATGGTCATTACATTAAAATTGCTGTGAAAACTCAATAAAATTACAAACAGTCAAATCATAGCAGGCAACATACAGTTACTTACTATAACACAATGGCATATTTTAAAGAGGTGGGGGAGACAATAATTAACAGAAAATATCTCACGTGCCTGCAGAATTAGCAATATGCAAATCTACCCTAATATTCAAATGAACCAGTCTTGCTATTCAGGTAGTGCATATTGCTGTTGCTACCAACAGAGGACACTAGACAAGCTCCATAGCCAAATAAACGACTACTGAAGGCAAAACAACAAATAGTCTGAGTTCACATATATATATATATATAAGTAGCCATTATACTGGTTAACTGGGGTGTTATTGTTACACGTTTTGTTACAGTAATCATTAGAGATGCTGGCCGCTGCAAGCAAGATCCTTTTAAGGTTCTTGCTTAACCCTATGAGTGCCTAACTTTGGAAACGTGTGTGACACCACACACACATGTTCACTGTCACATGCTCCTCTGCAGCCTTAGGCTATTTAAACCATTTTTCCTTCATTTCTCTGTGTCTTGTCATGGTTTCCATTCTGGTTATGTGAGAGCGTGTTTCTGGTACTGTTTCTTGTGTATTTTGACCTTGGCTTTCCTATTGACATTCCGATCTCTGTATCCCTTGACCTTTGGTTTGGCTCCTGACTATTCTGACTTCTATATTCCTCGATCTTTGGCTTGCTTAACGGTTTTGTGTTTTCTGTGTTCTTGTCCTCCACCTGTCCTTTTCCTTTTATACGTTAAATCTGGCCGTTCTAAGGCATGGTAATAAGTCTTAAGGCTATATTTTTTACTTAAGTTCTGCGTGTTGGGCATATTAGCATACCCTGACAACATCTCAGAAAATGATTGCCATGTTTATTTACTTATATTTTTCTGAATCATGTTTTACATGTTTTACATTTATTTCTTCCATTATGGTTATGGAATACCTTATTTACTGTATTATCATATTGGCCAGTTTTGATTTAGGGTTCCAGAGCTAAACAACACTTACCAAGTCTGGAGGACAGATCAATAAGTTGTCATACCTTTACAATTTTTCAGAAAAATCACAGATTTGCATAACACATATAAGAACATGGCCAGAAGTACTGATTTCTCACTATAATAGAAGTACTCTAGTCTATCATACATTTCTATATTTTTAATTTAAACCATTTCAAATATGCATTAGAAACACAATGCATACAATGTTAAAGTGCATACTACGTGAACTGTCATTTCTTCCAACACAAATCTAGGAAGCACAAACCACCCGTCTAAATTGAATATGCATGTTGTTTTTAAAAGAAGAAAGCTGTTGTTTCTGGCAATGATTGTTAGGAGATGGGGGTTCTCTACTTTGCAGCTTTGAAGATTGCCTGCTATGTGTGTCTTCTCAAATACACAGATGACAAAAGTGGCTGATAATCTGTGTGTTGACTTGACATTATTCAGCAGCACTGTTAGTACAATGTAATGCTGAAAGCATACATTATCTGTAGTTCTGTCAATACTGACAACTTTAAAGACACGCTATGCAAGCCTTTAATGTCTTTAAGCTGCATTTAGACTACAGTACATTTACGTGATGTTTACACACACTACTTTTTATCATTTCACTCTTTGTGGTTTTGATTACATTTAACTTAGTAATTTGATTGCATTTAACATGTGACGCAAAAATGATATGATATTGATTGCAAGCTTGTATTCCATGTATCCCATGCACTTGCTAGTGCAAACCCAGCACTAGAACTAATGAACAACTGTCTATTTAATGCAATAGAGAAAAGAAAGCTATGTAATAAAAAACACTATCAATGGATTCACTTTAGGATGGTTAAATATATAAATCTGTGCATTATGATGGCAAAACCGCTAGTACATGACTACATTCTAGTATCAACCTATCTGAAGATGGCTCACATCTATGATGTGCAATGAATGTGTAGGCCAGGCATGCAGTTGACACTTCTCCAACTGACTTGCAATACATCCCACAAAGTTTGTGAGTGAGAAATAAAGCAGGTCACTTTGAATTACCGCAGCAGCAAAGGCAGTTGACATAGGAGCCATATTGATGGTCTTTCACTATGATGTCGGTGGCATAGTGGTAAAGACAGAGAAAGTAAAGAATGATATTGGAATAGCATTTAATAATGCTTTTCCAGATGTGCAGCAAGGCCTGCCTCTGCCTGTGGTTACATCATTTATCTGTTCCTACTAACAATTGTCCCCAATTTGTGACTTTCATAAAGATTTGGCATATCTCTCTCAGGGTACAAATAACAATACATCTATTAACCTAGACAGGAGCAAAAAAAGGCTCTACCCTTAGAGCGCAAAGGAAATTTTTAAATGGTCCACGTTAACACCTCGTAACAATGAACGTGAGTTCAAAGATCCCAACACGTGAGTCAATCTGGTTGAGCTACTTGTTAGGCTTATATACTCTGAATGTTCTTTATTAATCATGAAAGGGTTTAATTTCATATGTATTTATTCATCCACAGCAAATTGTGGGTAGCAACATTGCTGCCACAACAGACATCTGAACAAAAAGGTTTTGTTCATAACCCCCCAAAATGTCCGCATACTTAGAAACATGCCTGGAACAAATGTAAATTAGAAGTATTTTGAGTAATTCCTATTAAATTAACAGTGATCAAGAAAACACTTGTTTCAGTAACAGAAGCCCTTTATCTTGAACTCACAGAAACCATGTGTACAATGCTCTTACAACAATCACAATGATATAAAGTACACGTTGGGAAATGAATCCCTTGAATGTAAGGCAAATCTTTTATTGATGGAAAACAAATGACAAAACATTAGATAAGTGGCAAAAAACAGCTAAACTTTGGAAAGAGAATTGGAAAGGGAAATTTTGTAGTGAAGCAATACAAAATGAAGGGATATTTCTAGATTTTGACACTGCACTATTATAATGACGACTTGCTTTCCAAGGCCATTTACATCAGTCTGAAAGGATCACAAAGACAGCAGAAACATGCTAAAAGCCATCAAAATGCTTGGCTACAGAAAAATATAATTAGGATAAAGAGAAGCAGACAAACGGATTGGAAATAATTCTACTGTTGCAAGCTGAAAAACGATGCATTTTCAATTCTATGAAATAAACACCAGGGAGACGAGAAAGCTTTTAAAAGATTGGAAAAAAGACACCATAAATACAATCCAATGTGATGAATATCCATGGTCATATGGAAATGAGTACCAGGTACAACCAAAAATGTTAGAATTAAAAGAAGAAATTGTTGTGTGTTAACCCTACAAGTATTTTCCATGTGAAAAAATACATTTATTGACTTGGGCCAAAATCTGGCTTTGTTATTTTGCTCAAAACTACTGCTAAATTGGTTGTAAACAATGCATGTTTAATACCCATACCTATGAAATAGGAATACTGCATGTGCTGAGGCATGGACAGAAGTGAAGGAACACGTGAAAAACAAGCCAGGATATTTTGGTATGTTTCTATAAATGTATCTAGATTAATGGCAACATAGTAGGGAAATGCAAAAAAAATATTATATATATGTATATATATGTATATATATATATATATATATATATATATAAACAGGAAAGTAGAAAATAGCACTCCAAGGACTTCATAAGAGTATGGTGAAAAAAAATAACTTAGCTTTTATTCAGCAACTGCCACAGAGTATCAACATTTCAGTTCTATTACAGAACTTTCGCCAGGATAAGGTGCATTGTAAAAAACAGCAAATAAATAACAAAAAAAATACATATTACATTAGTGCAATGTATTGTATACAGGTGGTGCTTACCCCTCTCCCAGTGTGGTTCCCATGGAAACCGCCGAAAAATGCGGGTAGAATTAACCTCTGTAAATGTATTCTACAGCTGGATCGAGTAGCTATCTGACCTTGCGTTCTGACGGGTGCCGAGACTGTCGGCTGGGATGCAGTTAGATTTGTTTATATGTTGCTATGGCAACTTGCCGCCAGTGTCTAGCCGGGCGGGGGAGTTTGAAAACCTGTAAAGGGGAAGAATGTGCGTACGATCGCACTGTGAGTCCACTGATCTAGTGGCATATCATAAAGGAAAAAGGGGAGAGGGGATGATATTTAAAGGTACAAGGAAGGCAAAGGTTGGCCAATCCTTATCAGGAGACAGGTCCTAGGAAGGACTAAGCGTGGGGAGAATGTGTGAGGAGGAGAGCTCTTGGGGTAGGGGATTCAATGGAGGGGTGCCCATGGATTATAACATGGGTAAATGGGGCCCGAAACAGAATAAGTCTTGCTGCCTAATGGCTTAAAGGAGTACTAGGGAAGAGCTTACTCCTGGGTCAGTGCTACACTGAAGATGTATATATAGGAAAAACGAGTCCTATCCTTAGTAGGCACTAAATAACGGTTTGTAGTGCTGATAGAGTTAAAGGGAAAGTAGGACTTTAGCAGGGATCCCTTTGCACAAGATGGGCATATATTTATAGTATGAATACACACATTAGATATCAATAAAAGTAAAGTACAGCGCAGATCATATTAGCTAATTCAGCATGCTATGTTTAGGTAGTTAGCTCTCTGAGCCTAAAATAGATGTGCAGTGCCTGGTTGCACTATGGTAGCATGTCTAGCATAATATTGCAAAGTGCCTAATAAACATCCACATACCATATAAAACAACATCAGTAGGTACATGCGTGAATATAAACTCATATGCCTGCAGTTGGATGGAATGATTCTAACATATCATGCATAATGTCCCCTAGTACATAATAAACATCCATATCACATGTGAAACAATCATAATAATTACAATAATTGCATGCTTATACACAATAATGCTTACTAGGGAGAATGACTGATATGTAAATCATAAGTGTTAGACCTTGATATAATCAAGGGAGAGTGATCCTCTTGCTGGAGGGCTAGGTATGCATAAACAAATGTAATGACAATATGGGGCTATGATCCTGCCCTGGGAATGTCTATTAAGCGTTGATCAGATGAAGATGCCCAGTGTGTACTTTTCATTAAGTCCTTTAGGTTGTACTGTGTCAAGTGTTCTAATCCAGTGTAGCTCCCTTTGTAATAGGAGCTTTTTGCGATCACCACCTCATACAGGTTGTGGGATATGATCGATTGCCAGGAATTTCATTGTGGGAAGAGGATGATTAAACTCCAGGAAATGTTTAGCCACTGGCAGTTCTGAGCCTTTGTCTCTGTAGACTACCCGTATGCTAGAGCGGTGATTACGTATTCTATCACGTAGTGGTAGGTCGGTCTTCCCCACATACGTTAAACCACAAGGGCACCCCAGTTTATATACCACAAAGTCGCTTGTGCAGGTAAGTCTATGTTTTATGAGGTATTTTTTACCTGTGTGGGGATGGGTAAAAGATTTGCTAGGGATCATGTGGCTGCATGTTACACAGCCTAAGCATCTGTAGCATCCCAGGTTCTGATGTGTATTTGGTTGGCTGTAGCAGTGTATGGGGTCAGTTTTGACCAGTAGGTCCCTTAGATTACTTCCCCTCCGATAGCACATCATTGGGCGCTGCTTAAATTGTGCTGGTAGGCTTGTGTCGTTCTGTAGCATTCTCCAGTTCTGGTCAACTGACCGTTTAATATCATCCGATATTGTTGTGTATGTAATAGGAATGGTCAGTCTGTCGGTTTTTGCTGTGCAGTGTGCCAGTGCTTCATAGCATCTATCCAATGCCTTTGTTAAGTCTCTTGGGTTGTAGCCTCGTGACAGGAACTTATCCCACATAGTTTGTAGTTGGTGCTGGGTGTTAACTGCGTTAGAGTTGTTACGTATCACTCTCATAAATTGTGACTGTGGGAGTGAACTGATAAGGTGTTTAGGATGGTGACTTTTGGCATGAAGGAGAGTGTTCCTGTCTGTTGGTTTACTGAATACCATATATGCTATTCTGCCATCTTCCTGGTATAAACGAACATCTAGGAAGTCAATCTGTTTGTCACTTGTAGTCATTGTGAGGCGAACTGGTGTGTCCAGGCTGTTGATAGTGTTGAGCATTTCATCTGGGTTGGGTCCTACGTTCTTCCAGATGATGAAGATGTCATCGATAAAGCGACGATAAAACAGTATGCTGTCATGAAATGGTGTAAGTATCTGTTCTTGCTCAAATATGTACATGTAGCTGTTGACATACATCGGGGCCATGGCAGCTCCCATTGAAGTCCCCGCGATTTGTTTGTACCAAGTCTGTTCAAATCTGAAATAGTTTTGACTGAGTACCAGATGAAGAAGTTCCATTATGTACTCGATTGGTGGTCCCGTGTATGATGTTGATGATGCCAGTATCCTCCGCATGGCATTGATGCCCGTATCGTGTGGAATGATCGTGTATAGGCTTTTTACATCACATGTTATGAAGGTGATGTCGGGCTCCAGTCCAGTGAATTGTTGCAGTAGTTTGAGAAGACTTGGAGTGTCTTTGATGCATGTGGGTAATTCCTCAATGGGTTGCTTAAACAAGTAGTCCAGCCATTTGGCTATTGGTTCTAGTGCCCCACCTATTGCTGAAACAATGGGTTTTCCTGGTGGTGATTTGGGATCTTTATGTATCTTTGGCAGCACATAGATGACTGGCGTCCTTGGGTTCTTCTGTAGTAAAAAATCGTAGAGCTCTTGGGTGATAAAGGTGGCTTCCAGACCTCGTTGTAAAGTATGTTGAATGTTCAGCATAATTGTTGTAGTAGGGTCAGCGGCTAGTTTAGAGTACGTGGTTGAATCCCCGAGTTGAGTGAGGATCTCTTGTCTGTAGTCTGTATAGTTTAACAGCACTATTCCACCGCCCTTGTCTGCTGGCCAGATAATAAGGTTGGGGTCTTTGGCTAGTGAGGTTATACATTTCCGTTCTTCTTTCATGATATTGGTTTTCCGTTCGGTTGGTTGATTAAGGTGTAGTTGAGTTTCAAAGTTTAGGGATTTCAAGAACGTTTTAATGGTAGGTTGGTTGGGTAGCGGATCCCAGGTACTCTTGCCTTTAAACCTGTTGATTGGTAGGCTGGGTGTGCTCTGTTGTTTAAAGAAGTCCTTCAGTCTTAGTGTTCTCCCAAATTTATATATTTCTACTTCCTGAGTAAGAGGATTGGGGTGAGTAGTAGGTACAAAGGATAGGCCTTTCATCAGGAGTTTGTTCTCCAGGGTCGTGAGTTGACGTGAAGATAGCATCAATCTTCAACCTATCTCCGGCGTGGTGGTCCGCCTCTTAGCCCAGTATATCCTACCCTTCTGTCCTCTTCTTGTGGTGTATCGTTTTCCTCGAACTCTTGTCTGTCACGTTGTCTCGTAGTCGTGCCTGTTGATATGCTTCCCTTCTCTAAAAAAGGGGGTGTTTGTTGTGTACTTTTTGTCGGTTGAGGGTCTGAATCTGAGGTGGATTCTGCTGAGGTTCTATCTATTGTGTACTGCCTTGGTCTCCTGATGGGTCTTCAATTTCTTGCAAAGCGTGGGACCTCGTTCTGGCCACTTAACCACTGGTAGACTCTGTGTTCCGTGTAGTCACTTTTGACTTTTTCTTGTTTTTCACGTTTGAATCTGATTAAGTCTATTTTATATTCTTTCACATTTTGTTCAAGTCTCAGGATGGTGGGGGCTGCTTCTGCCGAGGTCAATAATAATGCTTCTCTTGCTTCAAGTTGAGTGATGCGTTGTCTTATCTTAACAAGGTCTTCTTTTACATCCTCAATGATAATGAGGATCAGGTCTAGGGAGCATTTATTTAGTACTGCAATCCATTTCTTGCAAACCTTAGGTTTTGCTCGGCCAATCGTGGGAATATTTTTAATCCGGAATCCCCTTGGTATTTGTAGTCTTCTGTGATAGTTTGATAGGAATAGCCCATGGAGATCCAAGTCTGTCTCTTTCTTTTTTAACCATATTAGCTCTAGGTAGATTTCTTTCAGCGTGGTTGTTTGAGGGAGATCTGTAGTCAATTCTTCCCATCTAATCCGTTCGGCATCTTCCTCTGTATATTGTAGTGTCTCTGCTTGTTCCAACAAGCCCCCAGCTTGTGAAACAAATTCTTCCATAGAGATAAAACACCCGTGTATATACAATGTGTAAAAGAAAAAAATGGTGTGTATATCACCCAAGGATATACGTTTGCAATTCTGGTTACACTCTCACTAATGTTCATATAGTGAGATGCCCTTGAAAAAATGATGTGGCAGTGATGAATATATTAAGCAAATAAATATATGCAAAGTAGTATAGCTGTAGGTACCCTCAATTGTTTAAATATGAGGAGCTATATAACATATACAACACAAATATATTACATGGGTGCATAGCTGGTCCTTTGCTATTCAGACCAATAATACAAAAATGTCCAAATGCTTGCACTCCAGTAGTCTTATATTAGAGCCCGGTGCTAGTAAAGCAAAATTATATAAACAGGAAAGTAGAAAATAGCACTCCAAGGACTTCATAAGAGTATGGTGAAAAAAAAATAACTTAGCTTTTATCCAGCAACTGCCACAGAGTATCAACGTTTCAGTTCTATTACAGAACTTTCGTCAGGATAAGGTGCATTGTAAAAAACAGCAAATAAATAACAAAAAAAATACATATTACATTAGTGCAATGTATTGTATACAGGTGGTGCTTACCCCTCTCCCAGTGTGGTTCCCATGGAAACCGCCGAAAAAACTCTAACAGCCTTAGAGATGCGGTATGGAGCCTGTCATAGGGGTTGTTGCCCTGGGGTATCTACTTGGTGCATGACTAGGGTAGTGTAGCTGGGCTCTTTTGAGAAGGTGAGCTTTTTACTTTGGAGCAAGGAGTTTAGCTGCTCCCTCTCAGAGGGGTTAAGTTTTTTGCCTATTTGGACCTGACTTAACAAGTCAGTGGGGGCGCTCTTGGATAATAGGTTGTCAGGGTCCTCATGTGTGGGACTACATATGGCTGCCATGTCTTCTGGTCTCTTAAGGTATTCTTTGAGCATGTTGATATGGAAGGCTTTCCACAGCCTTTCATCGTGGGAACTAGCAATGACATATGTAGTGTCACACCGTTTCTCTACTATTTTGTATGGTCCTTGCCATGATGCCTGCAGTTTGTCTTTCTTGACTGGTTTATGGACCATCACTTTCTGCCCTGGGTGAAAAATACGTCGCCGGGCCCCCTTATCATACCATATTTTCTGTCGCCTCTGAGCCATCTGGAGGCTAGCTTGTACTGACCTAGCTAACTGCTCCATACGGTTCCAAAGTTCCAGCAAGTATGGGATGATGGAGACCCCAGTGTTCTTTCTCTCTCCCTCCTAGTGCTCTCTAATAAGGTCCAGGGGCCCACACACCTTTCGCCCATAGAGCAATTTGAAGGGAGAGAAATCTGTCATTTCCTGGGAAACCTTCCGATAGGCAAACAGGAGGTGCAGTAGGAATCGCTCCCAATCCCTATACTCCTGGGTAAATTTCTTAAGCATCTGTTTGAGGGTTCCGTTGAACCGCTCACAGAGACCATTGGTCTGTGGGTGATAGGGGGAGCTCAGGAGCGATTTGATCTTGCACACATGCCATAGTTGCTGGGTTAGTTCGGCCGTGAATTGGGTGCCTCTGTTGGATAGGATTTCCTTGGGAAATCCTACCCATGTGAAGATCTGCACTAGTGCATTAGCCATGGTGTCTGCCTGGATATTGGACAGAGCCACCGCTTCTGGGTAGCAGGTCGTGTAGTCCACCATGATAAGGATATACCATTTCCCTGATGGACTAGGGGTGGCGAAGGGTCCTACAAGAACAATGGCCACCCGGCTGAATGGCTCCTCAATAATGGGCATATTCACTAGGTGAGCTTTGGGGTGATCTCCTCCCTTCCCTACTTGCTGACAAGCATCACACTGTAGCGGTTACCACGATGAGTAGAGGGGTTCCCACCGCTAGAGGGTGTCCTTCTGCCGATGAGCGAGGGGTATTCTCAGCATCCAGTAGTCATCCAAGTTGAGAAGCTCTTAAAAGAGCTAGTGTTATAGCTGTATAGCAGTTTCCCCCAATAAGAGACAAGACTCTAGATTGAGGGTGAAGATTTAATGTGCACACAAGCATTTCTTTTATGCAAGTTTTCCCACAAGGTTACCACCCACATGGACCTTGTTGGGCACTGAAGACACAAACTTAACAACCAATCATTTACAGTTACACAGTTAAACACTCCCAATCATTACTGTACATTCCTCCCCTCTGCTTGGGAGATAATTGAGTTAATTGCTGTATCAGCTCAATTATCTCCAAGCAAACAAATATACTTTTTACTCTGTTTTTATAACATCAAAACTATACATGCAATTTCAATAAAACTTATATTTCTGAACCAGCATAATTAGGGAACAAACATATCCAAAAATTATAACAATCATAACAATCGGTTCATGGGTTCGGGAGATAGATGTAAGTCTCTTTTGACCGACCACATGCATGTTTTCATACCCAAAACAGCTCCACAGATTCAGGCTGTGTGGCCGGTCTATCTTCTCCTTCAAATAAAGTACAAATTGCACGAACGGATCTGTTAGTGCTTACTGTCATTAGATGCGTCCTGTTCGGGAGTTTATGCTCCAGAAATAGCACTCTGTTAGTATGATTTTAACCGAATGCACGGAAGGTAGAAGTCTCAGCGGTGCTCGTGGCAATAGTAGCCGAAAATAGTTCCACGCGTTCGATGACAAAACACAGCTGAGTGCGTTTGACTAAACAAAATGGCCACTGCCACGTGTTCATACAGACGAACGCCGACTACCCTGTTGATCAATTAGAACATTGGGTTGTTTGTGGTTTTGGAGGTGCTACTACAGTTAGGGAGGTTAATGGGTGCCACACTGTTTTAGGTGGTTGGAAATTTGTGATTCGAACGGCCCTTAGCCCAATAAAGGTTCATTCATTTTAGACGAATGGTTTTAAACAAACAGAGTTTTTCAAGGTTTAAAAATCAGGGAAACTGTCACATTGCTCCCTCTTTGTGGAACACTCCAGCAGACCCGGTTTGATCCTTTTCGGGTCAACTGGAGGATGCCTGGACGTCTGGTTATGTGCTGAGCTCCGTCTGGCGGGACAACCCATCGGCGTTGCCATTTAGTTTACCGGGGCGGTACTGGATGTTAAAATTATAGGGCTCCAGCGCTAAGCTCCATCTCAGTAATAGTCCGTTTTCCCCTGCCACCCTTTCCCCTGGTGGATTGAAAGTAACCAATCAGAGTTATAAGTCAAATTACACAGACTGGAAAAATTCCAAAGAACTTTCCCACGCTGTGTAAAATGACACAGAGCACTCTGATTGGCTGGATTTCAAGCTAACCAACCAGAGTGCTGTGACAGGTAAATGTAGAGACTTACCTTGTCAGTCTCTTCATTTATCTGTCAGAGCACCCTGATTGGATGGCTTAAAACAACCAGAGTGCTCTGAGTTTAATTGCAGGGCGGGGCAAGGCTGAGCCCTCCATGGGTGAAGATGGATTTTTTTTTTGCATTCAGGTTTTTTTGTTTTTTTTAAAGTGTGACGGTTATTATGGATTTTTATTTGGCCTTTTTTGCGGCTGAAAAAAGATGATTTTAGAAAAAAGAAGACATCAAATGGTAAGTTTTATTAAGTTTTATTATTTTACAGGTACCTAGTAATTGGTCCCCCTCACTATTTGTAGGGTGAGGGAGGGAGGTAGGGCTTAATTTTGTTGGGAGTGGGTTGACTAGGGGTTTGGGGACCCCTAGTCACCCTGGGGGGGGGGTTACATTTTTATTTAGAGCCCCCACCTGCCACTCATTGGGAGGGGCCGGGGGGAGGACTATAACTCCCCCACCTATTGGTATTTAGGGCCCCCACCCACCACTCAGGGGTGGGAGCTAGGGGTGAGGACAACAAGTCCCCCCTCTTTATTGGTATATAGGGCCCCCACCCACCGCTCAGGGGTGGGGTCAGGGGGGAGGACAGTAGGTCCCCCCCCCTTTAATCTAATTAAGGGCCCCCACCCACCATTTAGGTATAGCGAGTAGGGGCATAATTTACTAATACTAAGTAATCTTTACTTAATATTAGTAAATTTGGCTGAAAGACCAATTTAGGTCTGTCAGCCTTTTGGTAGATAGCTCTCTAATACCGTGGGACTTAGGGAGTTATCTACTTATTCATTCCTGTCATTCCATTGACTGGCTAAGTAACTTACAAGTGTTGCAAATGCTTACAGCTGAATCCTGGCTATGTTTGTATACTTTTTATTTAAACTTGTATACAGTGTAACATTCTTCTTCTTTCTTCCAATGGGTAGGTATATTAGTACTTCAGCAATGCTGTGCTTCGGCAACTTCAACACTTCACAATTTCGGAAATTCAGCAATTTCGGAAATTCGGAACTTTGGCAATTCAGAACTTTGCAAATTCGGACATTCGGAAATCTCCGAATAGGCGAATTGCCTGAAATTCGTCAGAATTGACATTCGGAATGAAACAAATTGCACATGTCTAGAAAATATATCGTAGAGAGGAACCTAAAAACACAATGGGAATATGCCCAGGATGGTGTAAGTGCTAATTGAGATAACATACCTGTGTTGTGGTTAAGGATTAATACATCAACAACAGGTTGATAAGTAAGAATGATGGGAACCTAGAAAAATAAGGGAAATTATGTATAATAAGTACATACATAGGCCAAACAAAATGAGTAGGAAAAGAGATACCTGATTGAACTGAATTTAGATAGAATTTCCCACTGTTTGTCCTTCTACTAGAAGGACCTGATGTGTATGTAAGAAAGAATAGCCTAAGTAATTAAACGCCAAAACATGTATATTACATCTCTAGCGTGAAACGAATCATAAGATCTAGTAAGCACCTTAGATGAAGGTGTGGGTTATACTAATTTAAGTAAAATGGACAAGAAGCCTCGATACGTATAATTGCATAATGAGGTTTTCTGGGTTCTTGGGAGTGTGCCGAGAGAGGGCCCATATAGGGAGGACTTGTGTGGACCTAGCGAGGCAGTGTGGAATAGTAGAATGGGATTTGAAAAGATTGTAGTTTTCCCTCGTATGCAGGGAAATGTTTTTGTTACTGCCCAAATGGGGGACCAAAATTGGATCGTAGTGGTTTGCCCGAGAAGGGACATATGTAACCTTTTGGAGTGAAGGCCTAATGAGGGCTATGTGTAGAGGTATAGTAGCAAAAGGCAGAGAGTGCCCAATATAAGTCCTGAGCTGCGTGATGGAAAAAATAGGGCTGTGTGAGGGGTACGGAATGAACAAATGTGGAATAAACATAGCAAGGTTGTAAGAGTTGTGTTGAGGCCAAAAATTATTCCTTTGTTGTTTAAACCAGTGGTAGGGGGAATTGCAATGAACACCAGGGTGGCAACATTGTATGTAGTGTAGTGCTGTCTGAGGCTGTGATCAAAGGAAAATTAGGTAAATAACTGTTGGGAATAATACACTTTGCCTATATTGACCCAAGGCTCAAGCTACAGATGACCGGAGGCTCAGTCTGTTTAAAATTGTCTAACTTGGAACATGTATACAATGCTTAGTGAATATACCCCTAGACAAGAGCTATAGAACATTGTGTAACAAGTGTTAGTGTTATATCCTGTATGTTTCTGCTGTTGGCCTTATTTGTACTCACGTACTCATGTACTAACAGGTGTGGGTATCATAAGTCACAAGTGGTGTCAACGTAAGGGGATGATATGTCTACACAGTCATGGCCCCCACTCAGGGTTTCCTCAGATGTGCTTTTTCTCACATATGAGTTTTTGACACTGGGTTTTTGACCTGACACCAGATCACCGGGTGGACTGGTAATCTTAGATCCTGGTCCATGGACGGGGCATAGGTATTATTCCCACTTTGACTATACGCATTCACGTTGTGAACGAAGGAGGGAAACTGTTGGGAATAATACACTTTAACTATATTGACCCAAGGTTCAAGCTACAGATGACCGGAGGCTCAATCTCTTTAAAATAGTCTAACTTGGAACATGTATACAATGCTTAGTGAATATACCCCTAGACAAGAGCTATAGAACATTGTGTAACAAGTGTTAGTGTTATATCATGTATTTTTCTGCTGTTGGCCTTATTTCCTGTGTTTCTCCCTCTTATCATAACTGCATAGTAATGTGTAATTTAGAACTGCGTAGTAAAATCTTTAAATTCTAAGTGCATATGCATATTAATTTTAAGTGCATAGTTATAGTGAAACTTAGCTTTGAGCAAGGCCCAAACATGAAGATACACTTGCAAGCTTGCCATAGGTTAAGATGTTAAGATAAAATAGATGATTTTATTAGGATTGGATAATGCTTGTAAAGACCACCCCTGTTTCCAGCTGAATATAATCTGTTTCACCGCCCATTAAATGTCAGAAGTCACTTTGAACTTTGCATTGTCTTGTCTCGTTCATTGGGGCTCCTAACCAGCTGGTTTGGGGACGAGGAGAAATACAGAGAGTTGCAAATTGATACAAAAGGCCATGGCGAGGGAAAAGGCTTGACAGAGAAAATTCCTCACTATCAATAACCAACATGATAGATTATTGTCTAGATGTAGGTGAGTTGTCATATGTAACATTGTCAATACCATGCTAGACCAAAGTAGTTTAATATGTGGAGTAAGGATAAAACTTATTGGTTGAGGGATAAAGGTTTCCCGAATTCCTTAGGCTCTGAGAGGGCCATATAGGTTGGGTTGGTGTAGGTCTAGCGTGACTGTGCGTATAATTGATTTAAGTAAGATAAGCAATATATAACATGCATGAAGCAGGCCCCTCATTTCAATCCCAAATAAGGGGCCAATATTGTGATGTATTGGCTTGCCCATAGAGGACCTTGTGAAGCGAATGTAGTGAAGGTCAAGTAAGGACCATGTTTAAAGATATTTAATGAATCAAGATCTGGACAGCATTGATGACACTCAATTGTTTCCAACATGTGAATATATTTAGGCTGTGTCCTATGTATGATGATCCCGCTTAATAAATACTGCTGAACCATAGTGTTTGACATGAAGTAAGGGCAATGTATGTGATGAAGGATACAAGTACTCCAGGGGGATGAACTAGTGAAAGCTGTATAGTAAGGTATGCAGGGCAGGTGCAAGGATTTCTGCCACCCTAGGCAAAGATCCATTTTGCTGCCCCCTCATGTCACACACTCACTGACAGACACACACAGAAACTCACTGACAGACATACACTCACTCACTGACACACACACACACACACACACAGAAACTCACTGACAGACATACACTCACTGACAGACACTCACTCACTGACAGACACACACACACTCACACACACAGACACTCAATGACAGACATACACTCACTCATTGACAGACACACACAGACACTCACTGACAGACACACACAGAAACTCACTGACAGACATACACTCACTCACTGACACACACACACACACACACAGAAACTCACTGACAGACATACACTCACTGACAGACACTCACTCACTGACAGACACACACACACACTCACACACACAGACACTCAATGACAGACATACACTCACTCATTGACAGACACACACAGACACTCACTGACAGACACACACACAGGCATTTACAGACAGACACACACACACACACACACACACACACAGACACTCACTCACTGATAGTCTGACAGTCAAACACTCACCTCCCTGGGGTCCAGTGCGGGGCAGCTCCTCCCGCTCGCTGTTTAGTATGCCGGGGCCGGATTGACGTCATATTCCGGCTCCCGGCATCATAGGAACGATCCCGTCACTTGCCACCAATTGTAATGGCACCCCGGGCATAAAAGGGGTTAACAGCCATTTAGTAGATCTTCCCCTTCCAGAGATGCAGGCACAGCTGCTGTAGAACACCAAACTCCCGAACCGCAAATAAGGGAATGCTCTAATCTCCCGAACTGCATACAATATAGCACTCCAAACTTACGAACTGGAACCATATGAATAGCTGCTAGCAGACGAATAGGAAAAGCATCCAAGCGGCTTACACTCCTAGCAATCAGTCTCTATCAGCATTCAGTAAATCCCCCCAAAGATGAGACAAGGCTCCGTGTTGAGGGTCAAGCAGTGGTCTGTTTAATGAGGGCTACCTGCCCAGTATTTATGTAGGTCTCCCACCTGGTGGACACTCTCCTAGGGGACCAAATGGGAGACTGTGACAAGGGACAGACAAGTTGACAAATAGGACACACGGTGACATTGTATTCCCACAATGCATCCTGGCTTCCTCCCCTCTGCCCTGGAGATAATTGAGAAGTAATTAAATTATCTCCCAGGACAAAGGCAAATCGCCATTATGCACGTGGGGATACTAAAACAAGAATTACTATTAAAATATACTATGTGACACAAGTTACATTAAAACTATACATTTAACATATCCCCAGATAGCTCAGGTCTGAGCGCACATTATTAAGCGAATGGCGCTCAGACCACACGAATACAGTTCAATCGCCATGGAGCCAAAGTCTTTACAAAGTTAGTTCTCATACGAATGAGCTCCATGGGATTCCTATCTAGGGTATAATACAGTCAGGTAAAACTACCGAATACCGGGCTGTTCGTGCACTGCATCCGCCGAACAAGAAGGGAGGTCGGCGGCTTCAGCGGTGTTCGCGCTAAACTGTGTCCGTTTTTAGTTCCATGAGTTAGGCGCTGTGCGTTTGCGTGTTTAAAATGGTCGTGACCTTGTGTTCGTGATACGAATGGCGGCCACCCAGTATTCGTCAATTAAGCTGCGGTTAACCGCAGCTTCTGGGAGGCTAATTGCCGGCACACTCCAGCTCCCAGGTGGTCTAGTCATTCGTGCGGTTGTTCGGTAGATTGAATCTACCGAACACCGGGCAGAAAAGCACGAATAAGTCTTTTCTGCAGGGAAAAAGGTGTCTTTTAACATGGGGCCATAGTCCCTAGGCAGCAGGCGAGCAACCAGGCTTCTCCAATGCAATGTGGCGAGATTACTCTCGTCACACTTACTGAGCCAGTTGAACACAGGGTATAAAAGAGTAGGGATGCACATGGACATAAACCTTGGTTTGGAAATTCGGGTAAGTAAAAATATTTGGTAATTCGGTTTGGTTCGGAAATTCGGGACTTCGGAAATTCGGACATTTGTAAGCATCCCTTTCTTGTTTTGCCACTTTTCAGGAATACAAAGAACTTTGCCACAACTAACACTTACACATCTGTAGGGCTCCCTATCCCTAACCCTACCCCTAAGGACTCGGACTGCCATCACAACCACTTACACATCTATAGGGCTCCCAGTGCCAGGAGTTAGCTTAATGGTCAAGATTCCTGTCATCATTCATGTAATTTTCCCTCACTCTCTTGTTTTGCCACTTTTCAGAAATCCAAAGCAATTCGGCACTTAGGCAATTCTGACATTCGGAAGCATCTGAATGTCTAAATTGCCCGAAACTCGTCCAAATTTACATTCAGAATAAAACGAATTACACGTGTCTATAAAAGAGAATTTACAACAGGAATGAGGTTTAGACCACTTGAATGCAATAGTGCTGAATTGGTTTGAGGCTGTGATGGTCGTAAACTAAACGTAGGAGGAGACAGAATATATACAACAAACATTTATAAAATGTCTAGCTTGTTAAATGGTGAACATAATATTTTGTTTTATTATTATTTTTTATATATAATACATACTTGTGGAATGCTTAGGAGGATGATGAACACTTATGCATACATAACTGTTATGGTACAATAGGGTTGAAAGCAACGGCAAATGCCAATACAACATAGAGTAACAAGCATTAATATGAGGCTAGTGACGGTCAAATCGAATGGCAATACCATATGTTACAGGCCCTGTAGGGCTTGTTAAGATACACTTGTAAATATAATCCCAATAAAAAAAAATAAAAAATTAATAAATGAATGTTTTCATTTGGGGTATATCTACTAAGCAGTTTCTTTTTATTGTTTTTTAGAGCAGTGGAGTGTCCCCAAGTGACAAATCTGGTTTGTGGCATGTCTTAATTGAAGTGTGACTATAACATATTTAGATGAGGGCCATGTATATGTCAGTATAACCATAAAACAGACATAATTATGACCAACAATTTTAAAGTAGGATTGTCTATTCCAGCGGGGAGCCCAGAAAGGGCTAAAACAATGTAAGTATTGACAGATAGTGAAATAAGACCAATTATTAACAGGCAGTAACATAAATGCTGAACACATGTATACAGTCAGTAGCAACACTTAGCAACATAATTAAAAGTGTAGGCCCATAAAAAATACATATAAGTACTGAGGCCTGGTGAACATAAGTAACAAAAGCTGCAAATATGAAAAATAAATATGGCATAGCATTTATTATACAAAAGAACGTAGGGTAACTAAATTATATATTATAACAAATATGATAAGTTCAGTAAGTAAGCAGAATGCATGAACTGAATTGCGGTATCACTGTGACGCTGTGATTGAAATAAACCATATTTGCGTTAGTAGTGAAATTTGCCATATGCGAATGAGGAACGAATGCAGACTGAAATGCCAAATGTGGGCTTAATACATGTGGAATGTCAGTAATAGCATGGCCCAACGCGTACCAAAACGAACAAACTTACAATTTTGCTGAAAAACACGTGAACAGCAACAGGAAAAGCTGCGGCTGGGCCAGATGTAGCAGTGCCCCATGAGCTTCTAGGGAGGGCTGTTTTTTTTAACTCAAGTGAGGTAAAATGAATACTTGCGTTGGTCTCACTAGGCCAAGGCCAGCTTGTTTGTTTGGCGTTCAGGTAGTTTGTGTTGATGACCTTTACACCGGAAGTAGATGGTTCTGTACTGAACCAGGAAATCTCAGCCCAAATACATTTAGGTCTATACTGGGCAAATATATATTTCCTGGCTAATCATGGCAGCATATACACATGGGTTAGCTCCGCCCCTTACAGCCGATAGGATAGGAAAAACACCAAAGGCTTTAAAAGGAGGCTCCATTCCTAAGGTCCTCAGTCTTTTTCCTGTCCTACAGCCCTTAGGATGTGAGCAATTTGCTTATGGAGATATGTGTTTTTTTTCTCTTAATTACTTTATTTGTTTTTGTTATTTTAGGGTGCCTTTATACTGTGATGTATTTAACCCCTTAAGGACAGAGCTTCAAAAGCTTGTCTTTCACTTTTTTTCATTTTTTGCTGTTTGTGTTCAACTGCAATTTGCATTTTACTAATTTGTTGCACCAACACATATTATACATCGTTTTTTAAAGGACAGAAAGGGCTTTTATTTGATGTAACACACATATATATAAATGCTTATTTATTATAAAAAAAATACAGAAAAATGTAAATAAATTTAAAAAAAATTGTGTTTTTTTTTTTACAGTTTTTGCAATAATAATGTGTGCATAATTAGTGCAGGTTAAGAAAAGTAATTAAAAATAAATTAATTTAGTTGTTCTGATTTACAGAATATACAATGTGTCTGGGATTTAAAGTTTTTTTGGTAGTTACAGGTCACAAAGCACAAGGAGTAAAATAGACTTTTAATGTGGAGCGATTTTAGAATTTGGTATGTTTGTCTTGTAAGCCTAATAGCCATAAAAGAAAACAAAATTGCCACACAAAATTATATATTTATATAAAGTAGACATCACGGGCTATTTACCTAAGGTTGTTTTGACACTTTCTACGTAGCCATTTCACCGCCAATCTCTGCTAAATATTGGAGTAAAATTTTGTTTTTTTGGTTTTTGGCACACAAACTTATAACAAAGAAATTCTAGTGTATATTTTGTAAAGTTGGTGTGTGCTATTCCTGTACAAAGTTTTATTTTGTGTTCAGTTACATCTGCTGAGTAAAACAACACCCCCATTGTATGTCTTTGCCACTATTTTGTGAAGTTACAGTGCCACACAGGATACCTGTCCTTTTCAGTATTCACAGTATAATTTTGAGAGATGGATTTAATGAGCCATAGCTTCTATTTGGGGTATTATGACAGTTTGACTGTTCAAAAAACCCCCACAAAGGCCTACCATTTGTAAAAGTAGACACTCCAGGGTATCTCATAAGGTGCATATTGTGCCTTAACATGCCCCCATTTTTCACCAATATATGCCAAAGTATGTGGTAAAAAATAATTTTGTGCATTTTTTACATACGGATTGCATTTTTGCTGGGCGTTTTGTATATTTCATATGTGCCACTAAGTTCAAACCCCCAAATTATGCTCAGCTAAGTCTTCTGAGTAAAATGACACCCCATGTGAATGTCTTTGGCACTATTTCGTGAAGCTACAGTGCCATATAGGAGACCTGTCCTTTACAGTATTCACAGTAGAATTTTGAGAGATGGATTTAATGAGCCTTAGCTTCCATTTGGGGTATTATAACAGTTTGACTGTTCAAAAACCCCCACAAAGGCCTACCATTTGTAAAAGTAGACACTCCAGGGTATCTCATAAGGTGCATATTGTGCCTTAACATACCCCCATTTTTTCACTAATATATGCCAAAGTATGTGGTAAAAAAATTATTTTGTGCATTTTTTACATACGGATTGCATTTTTGCTGGGCGTTTTGTATATTTCATATGTGCCACTAAGTTCAAACCTCCCAAATTATGCTCAGCTAAGTCTTCTGAGTAAAAGGACACCAATGAATGTCTTTGGCACTATTTCGTGAAGCTACAGTGCCATATAGGAGACCAAGCCATATCCGTTTTTACCAAACTTTGAATTTTGACGCTGGGCCTATGTGCAATTTCCAAGCATCTTCGCAGGTTCAAACTACCCCACAAAGGCCTACCATTTCTTAAAGTAGACACCCCAGGGTGTTTCAAAAGGTATATTTTGAACCTTAGCGTGGGATCATTTTTCCGCTAGCTTGTACCAGATGTAGTGGTAATAAGCGTTTTTTCTGTCTTTTTGACATACAAAGTGAGTTTGCACAGCATATTTTGTGTGCTACGACTGTATAATACTTCATATGTTGCTCAGCTATGTCGGCTGAGTACAGCAATACCCCCCGTATGTACCTTTGCCAGGTATGTGTGGACATCGGAGGGGCACATTTGGGACACAGTCATTCCAGTTTTTTTCAAACTTTGAATTTTTATGCTGTGCCTATGTCCCATTTTAGAGTATTTTACCAGGCTATATAATCCAAATTCCCCATAAAGCCATACCATTTCTTAAAGACGACATCCCAGGGTATTTCAAAAGGCATATTTTGAACCTTAGCGTGGGATCATTTTTCCGCTAGCTTGTACCAAGTGTAGTGGTAATAAGCATTTTTTCTGCCTTTTTGACATACAAAGTGAGTTTGCGCAGCATATTTTGCAAACCTTATGTGTGCTGTGACTGTATAATACTTCATATGTTGCTCAGCTATGTCAGCTGAGTACAGCAATACCCCTGTATGTACCTTTGCCAGGTATGTGTGGATGTTGAAGGGGCGCATTTGAGACGCAGCCATTCAGTTTTTTTCTAACTTTGAAGTTTTACGCTGTGTCCATGTTCCAATTTGGAGTAGTTTTGACGGTTGGTTAGTGAAACTTCCCCACAAACACATACTATTTATTAAAGAATACACCCTGGGGTGATTCAAAAGGCATATTTTGAACCTTGGCGTGGGATAATTTTTTCTCTAGTTTGTTCCAGGTGTAGTAGTAATGAGCGTTTTTAAAATGTATTTTTTTACTTTTTATAACTTTTTTACTTTTAAAAACTAGTTTTTAAACTTTTGTTTTGCGTATTAATTTTTTTAAACTTTCCTAAACTTTCTTAAAACTTTTTTACAGATTTAACATTTTTCTAAGCCTTTTTTTTTTTCCGTTAACCCCTAACTAGCAGTACGCAGCACCAACAGTAAATTCCCCATTTTCCCATAACTCCCACCCACCCCAGCTAGCAAAATACATAGTTATAAAATATTTAAATTATTTAAATTATTATTTGAGGGTTAAAAAATAAATGAAAAGTTAATCCTCAGGGGTTAAAAAAAAATTAGATCACAATATAATACTGTGATCTCTATTTGATCGCTGTAGGCAGTGATCGACTGGCAGGGAAGGGGTTAATTTTTATTTGGACTAGGTAAAGGGTTTTTTTTTTATTTTTTACTTAAACGTTATTAAAACATTTTTTGAAGCTTAATTTTTAACTTTTGAAAGTGTATTTTAAAACTTTTTTTAACTTTAACCCCTAGTTAGCCTAACGCCAAATCCCCCAATTCCCCACTAACTTCCACCCACCCCAGCTAGCTAAATATATAATTTTAAAATATTTTAATTAATTAATTACATAAATTTAACCCCTGAGGGTTAAAAAAAAAAGAATTAACCCTCAGGGGTTAAAAAAAAAATCAGATCATAGTAAAATGTAATCCTTGCCAATTGATCACTGTAGTCAGTGATCAATTGGCAGGGAAGGGGTTAATTTTTTATTAAAATGGGTAAGGGGGGGGGGGGACTTTAAATTAACTTTATTTTTTTAACAGCAGGGGGCAGGATCATCACTGATCCGGCTCCCTGCACTTCACAGAGAACCCGGAAGTCCAGGGAGCCGGTAGGTGAGTATACAGAGCACATGTGCTCGCTCTGACTTGCGGTCAGAGCGAGCACATGTGCTGGGCAGCCTGACCAGGTGCTCCCGGTATGCCTCTAATACAGAGGCATACCGGAGCACCATTAATCCCGCGATCGCCGCGATAGTGGCGATCCGGGGTTAATTTTACCGCGTGACGGACAAGGTCCGTCACTCGTCGTTAAGGGTCTCCCCTCTGTGACGGACCTCGTCCGTCACCCGTCCTGAAGGGGTTAATCAATGAGGAATATAAACTGTGATGCATTTAAACTGATGCGTTTAAGCTGTGATGTCTTTAACCTGCTGCATTATACAGCTGTGCCTTATGTTGTAATATATTTAAACTGTGGTGCATAATGCAGTTTTGCATTTAATCTGTGATGCATTTAAACTTTAATGCATTCAAACTGATGCATTTAAGCTGTGAGGCACTTAAACTTTGATGCATTCAAACTGATGCATTTAAATCTGTGTTGCATTTTAAGCTGTGGGGCATTATGCAGCTGTTCCTTATGCTATAATGCCTTTATACTATTATGCCTTTAAACTGTGGTACATTATGCAGCTATGCCTTAGGCTGTAATGCCTTTTTATACTATGAGGCCTTTCTACTGTGGTGCCTTTAATCCCTTAAGGACCAAACTTCTGGAATAAAATGGAATCCTGACATGTCACACATGTCGTGTCCTTAAGGGGTTAAACTTTGACTTTTGTACCTTGTTGCCTTTTAACCACCTTGCACTTTTATGTTATGTCTTATGCTTCCCCCCCTTATGGAATGGTCATTAGGAGCATTGGGCAAATGGTGATGATCATAGGCAGAAAGCCAACAAAGGATATCATATATTTCTATTTCTGGTGTTGTCTATATAGCTTGTACCAGAGACAGTTGTATAGTGTAACTGGACAGCATCATGATGCAGCACTAACAAGTGTTTTTATCTCCATAGTACTCCATCTCTGGCACACAAGATATGTGATAAACTATCTAACCCTAAATCCAATTATCCTCAATCAAATTATCTTCTAGACCAATAATCCCTAGTGCTAATTGTCAAAATACTAAATTTATTAGCCCTTATCATCCTAACTCTAA
>OW240916.1:209101420-209180185 GCA_933207985.1 Pelobates cultripes | reverse complement strand
GACAACTAACTGCTATTTAATCTATAACAGTGAAAAAAGTTTTTTGTTTTTAAATGCAAGCTATTTTGACACCAGTGAGTGAGTGGTGGCACTGGGCACAGTATCCACTGTGAGCCTGACACACCCGCTTTAAGGACACTGACTGCTATTCAATCTATAACAGTGAAAAAAGTTTTTTTGGTTTTAAATGCAAGCTATTGTGACACCAGTGAGTGAGTGGTGGCACTGGGCATAGTATCCACTGTGAGCCTGACACACCCGCTTTGAGACAACTAACTACTATTCAATCTATAACAGTGAAAAAAGTTTTTTGGTTTTAAATGCAAGCTATTGTGACACCAGTGAGTGAGTGGTGGCACTGGGCACAGTATCCACTGTGAGCCAGACACACCCACTAGCAGACTACTAACTGCTATTCAATCTATAACAGTGAAACAAGTTTTTTTGTTTTTAAATGCAAGCTATTGTGACACCAGTGAGTGAGTGGTGGCACTGGGCACAGTATCCACTGTGAGCCTGACACAGAAGCTGGCAGCAGTGGCAGACAACTAACTGCAATTACATTACACAGAAAAAAAAAAAACAGACTTTTGTTCTAGCCCTAAAAAGGGCCTTTTGGGGTGCTGTCCTTACAGCAGAGATCAGATGAGTCCTTCAGGACTGTAGTGGACACTGTATACCCTAACCTAGCTATGCATTTCCCTATCTAATCAACAGCAGCTACACTTTCCCTCCTCTCACTAAGCATGCAGCTTGAGAATGAATGTAAAATGGATGCCGTCCAGTAGGTGGGAGGGTCTGCTAGGGAGGGTGTGCTGCTAATTGGCTGGAATGTGTCTGCTGACTGTGAGGTACAGGGTCAAAGTTTACTCAATGATGACAAATAGGGGGCAGATCGAACCGTGCATATGTTCGCCCGCCGTGGCGAACGCGAACATGCTATGTTTGCCAGGAACTATTCGCCAGCGAACCGTTCGGTGCATCACTACTTGGCATTAGTTAGGCAGCCAGTAACCAATATGGTACAGTTGCTGATTTTGTCTTGACTATTTTCTTTTAGTATATCCCAGCTACCTGAAGATACAGACAATTTGTCTCTCCCCAGTTCTCCCGTCAGATCGTTGTCACCTTCACGAAAAGGCGACATCGGTAGTCCAACTTCTAAAAGATCATGGACCATCCCTCGTATTACTGTGGACTTTGTAAATGCAGTATTCCTTTTCCTGCCACTGCCAGGAAAGCTGAGCTGTTCAAGCTAATGCGGACTAACACCGATAACTCAGGGGCGGGACAAGTGGTCCAGGCAACTCAGACCTTCATGCCATGGTTGCTTTACTAGTAGCATCTATGGGCAAGGTCAACGATTGACTTGATAGGATCGAGACTCGGAGCCCTCCTGTTATGTCTTCTATGCTACTCTCGGCTACTGTACTCCCCAATGCTCCACTGTTCCAAACGGGTAATTACATACCTTCTGGTTCTGATACCCACATTATTAATCCAGTGCATATGGTTCCAGCAAACATTAAGAATGGTATCTGTGATGAAGTGCCCTTCGCCACTTGCCTGGAGAGCCTGGAGAGGACTAATTACCAGCCTCTTGCCGTATGACTATGGCCCCTGGAAGATTTTGCCCTTTAAATACGTTATTTGGGCATAGTGGATTTTATTAGACTGGTTCTGGCCCTTTAAATGCTCTGGCAAAGGATCTGCAGTTTTGCTATGCACTTCGGATGCAGAGTGTGAAGAAAACCCCTGTTTTATGGACTTACTTAGACTGTTTTATTCCCCCCTCCTTAGAACACCAGTTAAACCTTAATAACTGTCATATTTTCAAACACTGTCTGTCCTTAACTGTCATTTTGTTTTCCTCTGAGGAGGAGTTGTTTTGCTGCATGAGTGCTGTTGCTTTTGTGTGCTCATTAAAAAGACCTGCTTGACCCTTTCTTGAAGCCTTGGCTCATGCTTGGGTGAAGGAATAAGTCTGCAGTGCTGATGGTGTTGGTTGGAGTGCTTGGAGTCCTCGGCAAGCACTAGGAGCATTGATTGGCGGAGGTACTCGGTCAGAGTGCCAGCGGGTCCGTCACAGTATCTAGGAGGGGAAGGATGTTAATCTTGTGGCACTACTTATTGCTTCACACAATGTTATTGAGAACTGCACTTATGCTTATGGTGATATTTCGGTGGTGTTAAAGGCCAAGGACCCTACACTTAATAAGAAACTGTCTATACCTGATTTTGTCATAGCATTTGCATTTTTGGCTCAGTACAACGTTAAAACTGACTGGAGCCGTATGGATACTGAGCTATTTTGCAGACACTTTGCTGGTCTCAAGACACCGGCTTGTGCAATTTGTGCTTCCACCTCACATGCCTCGGACTATTGTTCCATCATGCCAGAGTCCACACCTGGGACTTTCCAGGAGAGACAGACTAGGATGGACAGATCAGGCAAAGACAAACTCGGTCGTCCAATTGTTTACCTTGGGAAGTCGCAGGTGTGTAACAACTTTAATGTAGGTACATGAGGCTATAGTGCCTGCAGATTGTTACATATGTGTTCACATTGTTTTAGGGCTCATGCCAAGTCCATGTGTCCCAAAAGTCATGCTAAACCGTATTTGACATCTGTAAACATTGGTTCTTTGGCTCACGCATTAGCTTCTTACACATCTAAACATCTAGTGGATTTCTTGATTGACAGCTTCACGGAGGGATTTCAGTCAGGTCTGGTACATATCCCTGCTGGCATTTACGAATGCAACAATTTGCAATCAGCGTTTTCTGACGTGGAAACGGTTGATGCTCTTTTACAAGAGGATTGGAAGATTGTTGGGACCTTTTCAGGCACCCCCATTTTACAACTGGAGAAGCAACCCTATAGGATTAATCACCGGGAAATCCTTAAGGGAAACACAGACTTATTTTAGACCTATCCGCACCTCACTCCTTGGCCATACCTAGCCTTAATTCTCTAATTCCATCCAAGGAATTTTCCCTTCAGTACGCCACCATAGACAATGTCATACACACCATTATTACAGCTGGTATAGGGGCTTGGCTGAGTAAGACAGACATCATCAATGCATTTAAATTACTACCCATACACGCGTCACTATGGAATCTGCATGGTCTGAAATGGAAAGGTTTCTATTATTTTTTCACAAGGCTCACTTTCAGGTCAAAAAGCAGCCCAAAAATATTAGATACCTTTGCTGAAACCTTATGTTGGCTCCTGTTGAACAATTGCAGATGCCATGCGGTAATACATTATCTAGATGACTTTCTGTTCAAGGAGAATAATTCATCTCCTTCCAGTGATCTAACTACAGCCATCTCGTTTTTTCATTCCTTGGGGGTGCCAGTTTCTCCCAAGAAAACAGAAGGCCCTGATACGTTAGTTATTTTCTTGGGTATCCTGCTCGATTCAGTGAGCATGGAAGCAAGACTCCCCTCAGGCAAAATTTATGGAATCCTACGAACCATAAACGACTTTCTGCATAATAGGACATGCAATCGAAAGGAATTGCAATCTTTGTTGGGCTCACTAAATTTTGCAATACTCATCATTCCACCACGTAGACTCCTTTGCCTCCTTCCTCTATGGCCAAATGACTTTAGCCGGTTTTGCCTGGATTCACAGGCAACTGCTAATTTATTAATGTGGCGCAAATTCTTGTTGCAATGGAATGGCATAAGTATGTTTTTACCACAATTGTCTATCCATTCTCCTGTCATTTGGATGGA
This sequence comes from Pelobates cultripes, assembly GCA_933207985.1. NCBI lineage: Eukaryota > Metazoa > Chordata > Amphibia > Anura > Pelobatidae > Pelobates > Pelobates cultripes. Next base: position 209,176,438 of record OW240916.1, on the reverse strand, counting down.
TGCTGCAGCATCAACAGGTTTTGCTGCCATATTTGGCAATGAGTGGCTCTGGGATGGTCGGCCAGAGGAAGTTCAGCATATTGAAGGGTTCTCACACACCTCAGCCTTATTCGAGGTATACCCTATAGTTGCAGCAGCCATGGTATGGGGTCAGTCTTGGGCAGGTAGCTTGGTACACTGTTCTTCAGACAACCTAGCTACCTGCCACATCATAAACAAGGGACGTTCCTCTTCTCTGACGATCATGAGATTCATGAGAAGACTGACCTGGCTGGCTGGCTGGCTGCCTGTAAGCAGTTTTATTTAGTGTGTTGTCATGTACCAGGGATCTATAATACTACAGCTGACAAATTGTCTTGCTTTGAATTCCAGGCCCTCAGAGACACGTTAACCACAGCCTCCCCAACAGCCACTGCAGCACTGTGTTTTCAGGATCTTTTAATGGACTAAAAGAATTGACAAGGCATAGTCTTGTCTTGGCTAGTTTAGCCCTATCTGAAAAAACTAAACTGTGCTACAATAGAGCCCTCAAACTGTATAAAAGATTTATGTTAGCACATAACTTGGTTCAGTTTTTTACCATTTCAACGCTGATAGCTTTTGCATTCTTTTGTCATCTCAAACTTTCACACAACACCATTAAATTATATTTAACCAGCATCCAACACCACATGTATACCTTATACCCAGATAACCCTAGTTTTTTTTATCATCTTACCCCATTAAAAACATACTAAAAGGCATACAGAAAACCAGTACCACTCCTCCAACCACAAGATTACCAATACATAAACAATTATTTAAGGACATGTCTGACTTATTGGATACTGCCCCGTTTGAACACACTACAAATCTGGTAATCAAAACAGCCATTTATTTGGCTTATTACGGTTTTCTTAGACCTTGCAAATTTACCATACATAACAACAAATACGCACGAGGCTGCCTCAATCGTTCCTATCTCATTAAACGACAAGCTCACTATATCTTGCCCCTACCCCTTACTAAAACAAGTCAGTTGGGTAAAGTAGTGCATATCACATATTATCCTACTTCAAACAAATGGTGCCCGGTAAAAGTACTGGATACATATCTCCAATCATTACCGCCTTAGTTTGATATCCCGCTGCTAGTTCTACACAAAGCTGTCTTAACAACAGCAAAATTCATGCAGTACGTACGTATGTTACTGACCAGACTAGTTCTGAACATTAGCAATTTTTTGGGGCATTCTTTTCTTATAGGGGCAGCCTCCACAGCCTCTAGTCATGATATTCCAGTACATGTAATTAAGTCTTTGGGTCGCTGGAAGTCATCAGCATTTGCTTTGTATATACCTCAACCCTGTGTTAGAAATGAGGTCAGCCTTTGTTAAATTGTCATTTTGAGGTATTTTCTTTGCACTATGTTTCATCTATGCAATAAATATTTATTTGGCAAGTCACTGCTAATTTTTGCCCTCTTTATTACAGGCCTACCGCATATGTCGGTTTCGGCACACTTCAACCGACTTGTTCATATCTATTATTATTATATTATTATTTTTTTATTTATATAGCACCATCACATTCCATAGCGCTGTACATTGGGTGGACTAACAGACATGTAATTTTAACCAGACAATTGGACGTACAGGAACAGAGAGGTGGAGGGCCCTGCTCAATAAGCTGACATTCTAGAGGGAGTGGAGTCAGGGCCGGATTAACATAGGGGCTGATGGAGCTGCAGCTGCAGGCCCAGGCCCATGGAATAGGCCCATTGATTTAAAAAAAAACAAAAAAAAAAAAACATTTTTTTTTAAATATATATTTTTTTTCACACACTACTCTTAGGGATTCCACCTGGCTTTTATTTTATTGGCACAGCCAGTATTTGGGGCTGCCTGGGGGTGCCAATATTGCAGTTATACTGGCAATACAAATGCTGGTATTTTTATCAGTATAAACAAGAGATTACTCCGCAATACCAGCACTGGCCAGTAGGGGTCGCTGTGTGTGGAGACAGGCAGGGATAGGAAGTTGCAGCATATCCCTCCCTGCCTATCTATACTCACTGATCTGCAGGGGTGCAGCTACAGAGAGTCCAGACAGCAACTCCCACCCTGCAGAGACAGCCCACAGCTCAGGGAAATAAGGGATGGGGGGAAAGGCTGCAAGGAGACATACACTGAGACACTAAGGGACACTGGGAGACATTATGGCAGACACTGAGACACTAAGGGACACTGGGAGACATTATGGCAGACACTGAGACACTAAGGGACATTGGGAGACATTATGGCAGACACTGAGACACCAAGGGACACTGGGAGACATTATGGCAGACACTGAGACACTAAAGGGCACTGGGAGACATTGTGGCAGACACTGGGACACTAAGGGACACTGAGAGACATTATGGCAGACACTGGGACACTGGGAGACATTATGGCAGACACTGAGACACTAAGGGACATTGGGAGACATTATGGCAGACACTGAGACACTAAGGGACAATGGGAGACATTATGGCAGACACTGAGACACTAAGGGACATTGGGAGACATTATGGCAGACACTGAGACACTAAGGGACACTGGGAGACATTATGGCAGACACTGAGACACTAAGGGACATTGGGAGACATTATGTCAGACACTGAGACACTAAGGGACATTGTGAGACATTATGGCAGACACTGAAACAGTAAGGGACACTGGGAGACATTATGGAAGACACTGAGACACTAAGGGGCACTGGGAGACATTATGGCAGACACTGAGACACTAAGGGACACTGGGAGACATTATGGAAGACACTAAGGGACATTGGGAGACATTATGGCAGACACTGAGACACTAAGGGACACTGGGAGACATTATGGCAGACACTGAGACACTAAGGGACATTGGGAGACATTATGGCAAACACTGAGACACTAAGGGACACTGGGAGACATCATGGCAGACACTGAGACACTAAGGGACATTGGGAGACATTATGGCAGACACTGAGACACGAAGGGACACTGGGAGACATGGCAGACACTGAGACACTAAGGGACACTGGGAGACATTATGGCAGACACTGAGACACTAAGGGACATTGGGAGACATTATGGCAGACACTGAGACACTAAGAGGCACTGGGAGACATTATGGCAGACACTGAGGCACTAAGGGACACTGGGAGACATTATAGCAGACACTGGGACACTAAGGGACACTGGGAGACATTATGGCAGACACTAAGGGATACTGTGAGACATTATGGCAGACACTGAGACACTAAGGGGCCTCCAGCTTGTGCAGATTGTGCACATTATGGCAGATACTGAGGCTCTAAGGGACACTGGGAGACATTATGGCAGACACTGAGACACCAAGGGACATTGGTAGATACCATGACACAGACACATGGGGACACAGTGTCCCCATGTCTCCCAGCCAGTGTCCCTGGTGTCTCAGTGCCCCCTAGTCTCCCAGTGACCCCAGTCTGCCAGTGTCTCACTGTCCCCATGTCTTCTAGTGCCTCCATGTCTCTCATTGCCTCAAGTGTCACAATGTCCCCATGTCTCCAAGCTAGTGTCTGTGGCCCTGGTGTCTCTGTGTCCCCATGTCTCCCAGTGCCCCATATCTCAATGTCCCCATGTCCCCCAGCCAGTGTCTCTAGTATCTGTATCCCCATGTCTTCAAGTGTCCCCTATTTTCCCATTGTCCCCATGTGTCCCCATGTGTCACTGGTGTCTCCGTGTCCCTAGGTCTCCCCATGTCCCCAGGTCTCCCGGTCTTCCTAGAGTCCTAGTGACATGGGGACCCAGGGATACATGGGGACACAGGGAGACATGGGGCATTGAGACACTGTGATAAATAGGATCACTGAGACCTGGAGTAATCGACACATGGGGGCACTGAGTCATGAGGGCACTGGGAGACATGGGGGCACTGGGAGGAATCCATCTATACAGCAGAATCAAACTAAGTAGTTTTTTGGTGATTTTACAGCATTTTCTCTTATGTCACTCCTTGTGATTTACATCATGTGATGTCACCCATACATATTTAAATATGCAAATTAGTAAGGCTGGTATGTTTTTCCAAGAAAGGTGGCAACCCTAACTACTTTTTACATACTCTTACTTAAGTATGGAAACTTAAGTGGGATGTATGGGAACAAAACTTGTATGGACTGGCTGACAATGAATATAGTTAAAGGGACACTATAGTCACCAGAACAACTACAGCTTATTGAATTTGTTCTGGTGAGTAGAATCATTACCTTCAGGCTTTTTGCTGTAAGCACTGTCTTTTCAGAGAAAATGCAGTGTTTACATTACAGCCTAGTGATAACTTCACTGGCCACTCCTCAGATGGCTGTTAGAGATCCTTCCTGGGTCATGGCTGCCTAAAATTCATCCAAACATTCAGTATCTACTCCCTCTGCATGCAGACACTGAACTTTCCTCATAGAGATTCATTGATTCAATTCATCTCTATGAGGAGATGCTGATTAGCCAGGGCTGTGTTTGAATCATGCTGGCTCTGCCCCTGATCTGCCTCTTTGTCAGTCTCAGCCAATCCTATGGGGAAGCACTGTGATTGGATCAGGCCACCACTTCTAATGATGTCAGCAGACTGCTTGTTTGTATGAGTCTAACAGCATGCAGAGTTACAGCTTCAGGCTTGAATATAGATTTTGCTATATTAATGGAGGCATGAGGGGTCCAGGGGGGGCTAGATGGTGGTGTTAATACTATAGGGTCATGAATTCATGTTTGTGTTCCTGACCCTATAGTGATCCTTTAAGGTAATGCTGACTTTGGTCTCTCTAACACTGTGGCATGTTCCCTTTCTTCTACACTCACTACATGCAGCTTTTCTCTGTCCCAGACTATATACCAGGAGCGTCTGCCTGCTAGTAAGAAGGTAAGGAGACAAGTGGACCAGCGAGTGCTAGGGGACAGTCCTTAGAAAGCGTTGAGTGAGCGCATCATTAGATGCATTTATGCCTAGCCTAGGGTGCTGTCTGCATAGTATGCCCTTAGTTGGCCAGCTGCATGATTGGCAGGCAGCCTGACATGCATTCATGTCAGGCTGGCCTTCTAATTCTTTGAGCAGACATGTCCTCTTTTTGGGCATGTGTTTTCCCCTTTTTGGCAGGTTACGTGATTTGTGTCAGTGGCAAACCCTTTTACCGTGCCCATTGACTTCCTGCTTGATTGGACGTTGCTGTTAGGGGTTATGGATTTACTTGAAAGCTGTAAACATAAATTAGAGAGAGATTAGCCTAGGGTATGTGTTTTCTTATGGCTGCTGTTTTCTTTCTCTCCAGCACCATCTCCATCAGATACATGATTCTTGGGAGTGTTTTACTGTTTTTGGTCGATATGATTCTGTAATTAGGCCCATCATAATTGTCAGCACCAGGCCCACTGGGCTCTTAATCTGGCCCTGAGTGGAGTATAGTGACACAAAGGGTAAAAATAGGGGTACGAAGTAGGTTGTTAGAAAAGTATTCATTGAGGACTTAGTAGGTAATTTTTGACAGTTGCAGGAGAGGAGTCATGGGGGGAGGGGGATAAAAACCTGCTTACAGTTTAAATGATATGCTTTCTTGAAGAAGTGAGTTTTCAATTATTTTTTGAATGAGTGGAGACTGGGTGAAACTCTTACGGAGAAGGGAAGGGCGTTCCACAGAAGAGGTGCTGCCCTTGAGTAATCTTGGAGGTGAGCATCAGAGGTGGAGTACGGACAGAGGATAGACGTAGGTCTTTGGCAGAGCGTAGGGGCCTCGGCGGGACATACTTGTGTAATAGGGAGGATAGGTAGGTTGGAGCAGCATTATGTAGGGACTTGTAAGCAAGCACCAGAATTTTAAATTGAGCCCTATATTTAACTGGAAGCAAGTGCATGGAGTGACAGAGTGGGGAGGCATGGGAGGTGCGAGCGGACAGGAAAATGAGTCTCGACGCCGCATTCATTATAGATTGCAGCGGTGCAATGGTGTAAATTATACCACATCTGGGTATAATTTACACCATGCTATACATACGTTTACGTTAGAAGAATAGCACCGAAAGCAAATGTAAAGGCTTGCCTGGAGTTGTGGGAGGGGCTTGTTGATCCTACTTAAGCACTCCCACCTTTAACTGCATCACTGTGGATTCAGACGTTTGGCAGGCCCCACCCACCACTCCTAATACTATTCAGGATTTATATAATGATTTGCTAAAATTGAAGAAAAGAGAAATTGACTTAGATCTACACGGTGTCTTTATATCTGACTACCATAGAGCAAAGAGGATACCCAGAGGTTTTAGGGTGAGAAATGGACCTACGACAGGACGTCAAAATCCAGAATTTTGTAAAAAATGGATGCAAATTTCAAATAAATGCTCCCTAGACTGGATGGTGATAGTTGTTGAAGAGGTTGGAAGGGAACTTATTTTTGTGAAACAATCTATGGAAACAAAGAATACAGCCCTGCTACATGCCTCTAACACAACCGTCCAAATGCTTAAATTACAAGATGAAATTACTAAATATAAAAATGAACTTATCCAGTTCAAAAAACAAAAACTGGAAAAAGTCAATAATGACTACAAATACCATGAAGTATATAGATGGCTGGGAGGCTCACAAGATAACTATAGACCAAATCTGAGATTTAGAACAAAAACCTACAAACCATCCTTCCAAACAATTGATGCCAGTTCTGGTGACTCCACTTCTGACCCTGACTCCAGGGATGACCACAGAGCACAATCAAATGATACTTTTTTAGACCCCCAACGAGGAGAACCACCAGATATACCTCGAATTGGTACCCGAGGCACAAAAAGAACCGCCCAATACGAAGAGGGCGGAGCAATTGGAAAAAATATAAATCCCACTGGCAGACCACCCAGAATGAGGAAATGACGGCGGTTCTGAATTTATCAGATAAGATATTGGACTCTGACCACTACTCCCTATTAAACAAAGGGTTATCCTACATTCCTGTTTCAAAACCAGATTCTTTCCAAATGGAAATAGAAATGTATAAGACACAACGGACCCTATATAGTAATGAAATTAGAAGAGACATAGTTCAGACACCATCACATCCTTTTTACAAAAGATATCAGAAAGATATCCGAACATCAAATTCTTCTATTAAAACTTTTATTCAAACGGTTAAGACAGATATAGATAAAATGATTCGCAATGCTCCTAAACACTACCCTAACCTGACTAAGGGGGAGAAGCTAGCTTTAAAGGACCTCAGTCAAGATCCAACAATCATTATTCATCCGGCAGATAAGGGAGGGGGAATAGTCATTCAATCATACCAAAACTACCGACAAGAGATTATACGACAACTGGAAGATGGTAACACATATACAAAACTCACATTCGATCCAGTGAAAAAATTCCAGACAAGAATTAGGAATCACATCACGCTAGGACTACAAAATGGCTACTGTAACGGACCGTTTTGCACACAAGGGGTAAAAACCGTTTAGGCGATCGGCCCCCTTTCCAGAGATACAGGCACAGCTACTGCAGAACACCAAAACTCACGAACTGGATACAAAGTAGCACTCCAACTCCCGAACTGGAACCTCCCAAATAGCTGCTAGCAGACGAACAGGAAAAGCAGACAATCAGCTTACACTCCTGGCAATCAGTCTCTAACAGCATACAGTGAATCCCCCCAAGAACAAGACAAGGCTCTGTGTTGAGGGTCAAGCAGTGGTCTGTTTAATGAGGGCTACCTGCCCAGTATTTATGCAGGTCTCCCACCTGGTGGACACTCCCCTAGGGGACCAAATGGGAGACTGTGACAAAAGACAGACAAGTAGACAAATAGGACACACAGTCACAATATATTCCCCACAATGCATCCTGGCTTCCTCCCCTCTGCCCTGGGAGATAATTGGGAAGTAATTAAATTATCTCCCAAGACAAAGGCAAAACTCCACTACACATGTGGGGATACAAAACCAGTATTATACTTTAAAATACATAAAGTAACATTTATTACATAAAACACAGACATGTAACATATCCCCAGATAGCTCAGGTCTGAGTGCACATTATTAGGTGAATGGCACTCAGACCACACGAATACAGTTTAATCGCCATGGAGCCAAAGTCTTTACAGTCAGTTTCATACGAATGAGCTCCATGGGATTCCTATCTGGGGTATAACACATTCAACCAAAACTACCGAACACCGGGCCGTTCGTGCACTTCCACCGAACAAGAAGGGAGGTCGGCGGCTTCAGCGGTGTTCGCGCAAAACTGTGTCCGATTTTAGTTCCATGAAAATAGAGGCGAACACCGCTGTGCATTCGTATGTTTTAAAATGGCCGCGACCTCGTGTTCGGGATACGAATGGCGGCCACCCAGCATTCATCAATTAAGCTGCAGTTAACCGCAGCTTCAGGGAGGTTAATTGCCGGCACACTCCAGCTCCCAGGTGGTCTATTCATTCGTGCGGTTGTTCGGTAGATTGAATCTACCGAACAACTGGCAGAAAAGCACGAATACAGCTTTTCTCCAGGCAAAATAAAGTCTTTTAAAAGGGGGCCATAGTCCAGAGGCAGCAGGTGAGCAACCAGGCTTCTCCAATGCAATGTGGCGAGATTGGTCTCGTCACAGCTACCTAGATGAAAAATTGGCACAATATCTGTTTGTTGAATATCCAAAACATCCGGTATTATATATGCTACCTAAAATCCACAAAGACCCCAAGAATCCACCTGGCAGACCTATAGTGTCTGCCAATGAAGGTATTTTGGAACCTATTACAAAGTATATTGACTAATATATTAAAAACAGTATAATGGCACTCCCCACCTGCCTTTGTGATACACAGGATTTTATTCAGAATATCAATTTAAACTCTAATGTAGACGATGCTTCCATTCTTGTGACCCTTGATGTCCAGAGCCTGTACACGATCATACCTCATTATGGTGGTGTACAGGCTCTACGTGAGATTCTCAGCTCTTCTACACTATACCTTGGACCACCTATAGAATTCTTGTTGGAATTCCTATATATTGCTCTATCATGTAACTATTTCAAATTTGAAAATAACTTTGTTTTACAACTCTCTGGGACAGCCATGGGAGCGGCTATGGCACCATCCTATGCCAATGCCTTTATGTCCGACTTTGAAATTAAAGAAATTATAACAAAATATGGAGATCGTATTAGACATTACCATCGCTTTGTAGACGATATCTTTCTTATTTGGACAGGTACCATCTCAGAACTTAAACAAATGGTTCTAGAAATCAACCAAGCTCCTATCACCGTCAAACTTACGATGAATTATGATAAACAGTCAATTCAGTTCTTAGATGTCACTATCTTTAAACAAGATGGAAAACTAGAGTTTATGCTGTATCGTAAAAAGATGGAACGTAACACCTTGCTTATGGCATCCAGTTTCCACCCAAAAAGTTTTAAATCCTCCCTACCTATATCCCAATTCCTGAGGGTGTATAGATACAACACCACTACTGAACATCGTGAAGAACAGTTTAAAGAAATGTGGAATAGGTTCAGGGCAAGAGGATATATGACTCAGACTTTAAATACAGTCACGAGCGAAAGAAATATGGGAAAATGAAAAACAAGGTGTTGAAAAGAAGAGAAAAGGAACACTTATCCCTAAAATATATATTCCAATGACATACCACACTGGTACATCAGTTATCAAAAATTCTATTAATAAACATTGGGGATTATTACAAGCTGACAAGCAATTGCCGAAATCCTTCCAAAATTGTCCTGTACTTAGTTATAAGCTAAATAAAAATCTTAGAGACATGCTTGTAAAAAACGATCATAGACATTGTTACCAAATCCCCAAAAAAATTACTAAAAAGGGATGTTTCAAATGCAGTGGATGTGTCACCTGCAGTCACATGGTCAGTGGAACTTCATTTGCTCATCCACATAATGGACAAAGAATAAACATCAATCAATATATTACATGTACCACTGACCATGTGATCTATATGATTACTTGCCCGTGTGGCCTATCCTATGTTGGAAAAACTAACCTGACTCTTAGAGATCGGATACGAGGCCACCGATCTACCATCACCACTGCCTTTCGGGATAAAACAAGCGACAAACCAGTGGCCAAACATTTTTTGGACTTTGGACACCGCTTACCGACTTTACGCTTTACTGCGATTGACCATATACCTATGCCTTCAAGAGGAGGGGATCGGTCTAAAATGTTATTACAAAGAGAAGCCCGTTGGATACACCGTCTAGATACTGTGACACCTAAGGGACTGAATGAAAACATTGTCTACTCCGTATTCTTGTGATTTTGTGATCCTTAAATATAATTGAAATTGAGATTTTTCTATATATTCCCTAGACTGGACACTATGATCAAATTAGTAGTCGATCAGATAGAGGTATTCCCGATGGTCTATAATTTGACTGGTGTTCTACATATATCTCTACATATATACATATGATTGAAAGGATGAGCCCGTATTTATAGCTATGATATAGTATATATTTATCCTTATTCATATCTGCTAATATTGGTCCTATATTATCTATTCTATTTTCTATGTACCATTATGTGATCGTTAAATTTCACTAAATGTGATTGTCTCCTGAACCTGAACTCGTGAAACTCTATAATAATTAAATCATATATACACTATATATTAGGTATCATGTATATTCAGTATCTAACTGGTCTTTAATAGAACCTTAGCCTCTGAACAATTTTTTATAAGTGTAAAATATTTGTGTAAATATACAAATATTGCTTTTAATTATCATTTTCACACCTTTAAAAATCGATTAATATAGATCGATTCTTTATTTCACGTACATAAATAGTACTCGCTAATCTTACTAATCACACAATTCATATCACTCAGTTGTATACAATTTCACTCAATTTAGCGATCGGTGATAATTCACCTATATGCTATTGAATAGCGCTACAGAGCTACAGCATTTATATATGCTGTTTAAGAGACAAAACACCCTATACATATTGCTTGTTGTTAGCTGTCACATTCCCTATTATAGGGCTCTTTCAAGCCGGTATCTTACATACTGGTCTCTTAGCAACCACGCACGTACCTACGTCACCACGTGGTCACGTGATGTCCGTTGGACACTTCCGGGTTTCAAACAGGGATAGGCAGGTCACAATCACTATTGGTGAGTACAATTTTCACTTACCTTATATAAAGTTTGTTTTTTAATGTGTATTTGATCTTGAGGAAGACCCGAACGGGTCGAAACGTCAATCAATGTGTTACAATATGTAACGGAATAAATACCTCTGAAATATTTTAAAAGACCGGAGAGTGCACCCTCTTTATTGATATATTATATACTTCAGCGTGGGATAGCACCAGGGCATAAGATCTTTAATACATCAGCAAGGGTGAGTGCCATTATATCTATATATATATATATATATATATATATATATATATATATTTATTTTTTATTTTTTATTTTTTAAATAAAACAGTAGAACAGATAGGATGGTGATCTCTCTCTACAAGAGGCAAAAAAATAAAGGAGGATATAAATAATGGGATTTGTAAGAGGATCTAAAAGAAATGTTGGGGGGAGGGTACAAGGTGGGGATAATTGGGAGTTAGATAAGTTTTAAAGAATTTAATTTTCTCCCTCTTGCTTCCTTTGTCTTTCCCTATCGATGAACTTTAATTAGGAAATAAGCAAACCCAAATCAGTGTTTGGAAAGCTCAATAAAGGGATGGGAATCCAATCTGAAAAGACATATAGCACAAATTCAAGTTTTTTTGTTTATGTTTTATGTACATTTGGCTCAGTCCTTAAGGGGTTAATACTCCATCACTTTTTGGGGTGCTTTTCTACTTTGGAGAATTGATAACACAGTTGCTAATTGAAGATTATGAAAGCTTTAGTGTACAGATAATCTTAATTTTAATAATGACAGGAGGCGAGTATTTTCCATAATCTTTCTTTACTAACTCCATAGCAGCAAAGAAAAGAGTGACAAAGCTGAGAACCAATCACAAGGCAGTATAGAGTATAAGAGGTGTAACAGATGACATAATTTCCTCTAAAAGCATGCGACATCACAAGAACATAAAGCAGAATAATAACAAAGGTAACTCGAAAAGGTCCATGGTAAGATAATGGCAGAACGTGTAAACTAAACATAAAACAGGTAGACTCCCAGTGAAAACTTCTTGATGTCAAGTGAAGATCTCCCATGACAGGATGATGATGACACCTTGAATGGAGTCTTTAGTTCCTTGATGTATCTGGTTAAACTGAAACGAGAATATGAAAGGTATTAGATTCCAAAAATGGTTGTGTAAAAGCAATGAGATGTCTATCCCTTACGATAAAATTAAATCACCCTTATAAAAACAGAACAAGTACATTCCTCCCGTCTATCGGTGCTAACTAAAAACATCCCACCCATCTGGCATATGTATCAAATGTATGAGAAAACCCAATTTAGGCATCAGTACAATAATAGCAGAAGCAAAGAGTTGGAAATATGCGTGAAAACAGAGGGAGGGAAGTAGCGAAAGAGAACAGGGAGGGAAAATACTCGCCTCCTGTCCTTATTAAAATTAAGATTATCTGTACACTAAGGCTATCAGAATCTTCAATTTTATCACATGACAGGAGGCTTCGTGTTTTGCAATTTGAACGCTGGGAGAGCAGAGAAAAAGTCGGATTATCAAGAGGACGGAAGTAGAACGTCCTAAAGGTGGATTCTCTGGTCCAGTCCGCCGCTCGTAAGATGTCCGAAAGGGAAGCGCCTGCCGCATACGCGGAAGAGGCTGCTGCCCCGCGTACGGAATGTGCTCCAAAAGTTTGGTCAATACTGGCAAGGGATATTAGCCATCTAACCCATCTGGCCAGTGTAGTAACCGAAACTGGACCATAGGGGTGGACGTAAGAGATGAGAAGTTGACGTGTGGAAGGTTGCCGCAACGTCGCGGTGGCTTCCACATATTGACGGAGAGTAGAGACCACACAGAGCTGAGGGATCTGAAGGGAAGAAAGGGTGGAAGACCGAGTGAGAGTTGGACTTAGTGCGTCTTGAGACCTGAAAGGTAACACACGCTGGGCAGAAGGTAAAAGCATCGGCGTCGAAAGCGCGTACGTCGGATACCTGTTGGAAGGAAACCAGACAGTCCTCGTTAGGAGGCCAATTTAGTAAGAATTGTAGGACCACGCCAACGTCCCAAAGTCTAGAGTATTTGGGCTCCTGGGGGCGCCGAAGGCGCATGCCACGGAGGAGTCTGCAGATGAGTGGATCCTGACCAACCGGAGACCCCTGAGATGGAGTATGGGCCGCTGAGATGGCTGATCGTACCACGTTGATGGACCGGTATGACTTCCCGGCAGTGAACAGAGAGGTCAGGAAATTCATGATGGAGTGAATAGGTGCAGTAAAGGCAATGAGGTCCCGTCCCACACACCAACTTGTCCAGGAGTGCCATGCTGATAAATAGCACCTCCTTGTTCCTGGTGCCCATGAGTCCCAAAGTAGGTCCCTAGCTTCCTGCGATAAGTCCTCGGTTCGCCAGGAACACCGGAAAGATTCCAGGCCACAAGGGACAGGCGTTCCTGCATGACCAGCGGGTGAGATAGACCCAACAGGTTCCTGAGGATAGTTGGAGCATCCGGTAGGAGGAGGGGATCCTTGATTGACAGTTCCAGAAAGTCTGGGAACCATGGCTGGTTCTGCCAAAGAGGCGTGATGAGGATTATCCTCACTCTCTGCAGGCGGATCCGGTGAAGGATTCTTGTTATCATTGCGAAAGGTGGGAATGCGTAAGCACCGTACCGAGGCCATTGTTGTAGGAAAGCGTCCGTTGCGAGGCTCTCCGGGTCTGGGAGCCAGCTGAAGAAATCCTTCGTCTGTCGGTTGTTGTGGGATGCAAATAGGTCTAGGGAGAGAGGTCCCCTCTGTGCATCCAGTATTGCGAAAATATGAGGGTCTAGTTTCCAATCTCTGGCGTCCCGCCAGTGGCGTGAATACCAATCCGCCGTTGTTTTGGAGTCTCTTGGTAAGTGCTCTGCCAGCAGGGTGATGTTGCGTGGCAGGCAGTAATCGAAGATCTCTTTTGTGAGATCCACCAGTGCTTGAGAACGAGTGCCTCCAAGGCGGTTGATGTATCTTACCGCTGAGACGTTGTCCATGCGGAGCAGGATGCAACAGTTTGATCGTTCCTTTGCCAGACTGTGAATGGCGAATGATCCGGCCAGGAGTTCCAGGCAATTGATGTGCATCGATAACTCTTCGGCGGTCCATACTCCTCCTGTGGAGGAGGTTCCGTCCGTTGCTCCCCAACCTGAACGGCTGGCATTTGATTCCAGCACGAAGTCTGGCTGGTTCCCGAATATGGCCCTGCCGTTCCAAGCCTGCATGCAGTTAAGCCACCAGCGTAGCTCCTCCCGAACTTCGTCCGACATTGGAACCGGTTGGTCGTATGTAGGCTTTCTGCGAAGGAATCTTGCCTTGAGACGCTGCATGGCCCTGTAGTGCAGGGGTCCGGGGAAAATGGCCTGGATGGATGTGGAGAGGAGGCCTACGATCCGTGCTAGTAGTTGCAGGGGTATGGTGGTCCGTCGAAGGACTTTCCGGATCTCTCTGCGGATGGCTGTGATTTTTGTGGCCGGGAGGTGAAGAGTGCATGATGTAGAGTCTATTACAAATCTGAGGAATTGAATTGATTAAGTCGGGATTAATGCGGACTTGGGATGATTGACGACGAAACCTAGAGACTCGAATAGGTGTACTGTGTAGTTCGTGTGTGTCCTCAGAGTCCTTGCATCCTCGTCGAAGATCAGGATGTCGTCGAGGTAGATGATGCATCTTATGCCTTGAGCTCTGAGTTTCGCCACCACTGACTTCATAATCTTGGTAAAGCACCATGGTGCCAAACTGAGGCCAAACGGGAGGCAGGTGAATTGCCAGGGTGTCCCGTGCCAGAAGAAGCAGAGATAGGGACGGCTGCTTCTGTGTACCGGAATGGTAAGGTACGCGTCCTTGAGGTCCAGGCGGGTGAACCAGTCGTTGCGTTGAAGTAAATCCCGTAGAAGGTGGATACCTTCCATTTTGAAATGTCGGTATACCACGTGAGAATTGAGCTCCCTGAGGTTGATAACGGGGCAGAATTCGCTGGTTTCCTTTCTGACCAGGAAGATGTTGCTGTAGAAACCTGTTAAGTCTGGAGCTGGTTTGATGGCACCCTTGGAGTGAAGTTCTCATAGTTTCGAGTCTATGAAACGGGCATCTGCACTTGTAGTCTGGATCGGATGTGGAGGGGCCTTCTGGAGTGGGGTTGAATCGAACTCTATATGATAGCCCCGCATCGTTTGGAGGATCCACGTGTCTGAAGATAGGCCGAATGGAAGCTGTGGCGAAACCAACCTCGCCACTGTACACTGGAGAAGCCTGGTTGCTCGCCTGCTGCCTTTGGACTATGGCCCCATGTTAAAAGACATCTTTTTCCCTGCAGAAAAGACTTATTCGTGCTTTTCTGCCGGGTGTTCAGTAGATTTCATTGAGTGTGTTGTGCCCCAGATAGGAATCCCATGGAACCCATTCGCATGAAACTGACTGTGTAAAGACTTTGGCTCCATGGCGATTAAACTGTATTCATGTGGTCTGAGCGCCATTCGCTTAATAATGTGCGCTCAGACCTGAGCTATCTGGGGATATGTAGAACATATATGTTTTATGTACTGAATGTAACTGTAGGTAATTTTATGTCTTTTACTGTTTGTTTTCTGCCATGTGGTTAATGGAGTTTTGCCTCTGTCTTTGGAGATAATTGAATTACTTCTCAATTATCTCCAGAGCAGAGAGGAGGGATTGTGATGCATTGTCGGATGGTTGAAATGTGTAAGTCTGTGATTGGTCCTTTTACCCTATGTGTCCCAGTCTCCCATTTGGTCCCCTAGGGGAGTGTCCACCAAGTGGGAGACCTGCATAAAAGCCGGGCAGTTAACCCCAGTAAATCAGTTCCTGCTTAACCCTCAAAGTGAAGTGTCATCTCATTATTGGGGGAGGATTTACTGTATGCTGTTAGAGACTGATTGCCAGGAGTGTAAGCCGCTTGGGGGTTTTTCCTGTTCGTCTGCTAGCAGCTATTCGTGTGTCTCCAGTTCGGGAGTTTCGAGTATTCCCTTGGTATGCAGTTCGGGAGTTGGTGAATTCGTGGGTTTGCCGTTCAGGAGATTGGTGCTTGCAGTAGCTGTCGGTGCAGCTGAAAAGGGGGAATATCGCCTAAATGGTTTTTAAACTCTTTTAGGGCAAAACGGTCCGTTACAATTGGTGGCAAGCGACGGGATCATTTCCACAGTCCAGAAGGACAGCTATAATACAACACCAGTTCCTTGATTACAAATGGAGGGCAACGCCAGTACCCGTACAGCGACCCTATGTACAAAAGAACCAACTTCAGCAGCGCAAGCATGGCACCCAGCTACACTCAGGAGCAGTATGACAGAGAGTTTACCACGCGGCTGGCTTTCTTTGGACCCAACCCCCCGGAGAAATACGTGCAGTTCGTGAGGAGACAGGTAGAAGAGTACCTGCAGGTCGGAGCAGGGAAGACACGTGAGTTGGCAGGTTAGGAGAGACCCCAGTGACCGAGCAAGTTACAGAGAGAGAAGCGTGCCGTCCTTCCTCCCCAGCGGCAGGGTGTGTCCCAGGGAGCTGAAGGTGTCGTCCTTCCTCCCCAGCAGCAGTGTGAGTCCCAGGGAGCTGAAGGTGTCGCCCTTCCTCCCCAGCGGCAGTGTGTGTCCCAGGGAGCTGAAGGTGTCGCCCTTCCTCCCCAGCGGCAGTGTGTGTCCCAGGGAGCTGAAGGTGCCGTCCTTCCTCCCCAGCGGCAGTGTGTGTCCCAGGGAGCTGAAGGTGTCGTCCTTCTTCCCCAGCGGCAGTGTGTGTCCCAGGGAGCTGAAGGTGTCGTCCTTCCTCCCCAGCGGCAGTGTGTCCCCAGGGAGCTGAAGGTGTCGCAGCCTCCCAGCAGTGTGTCCCCAGAGCTGGGTGTCTCCTTCCTCCCCAGCGGCAGTGTGTGTCCCAGGAGCTGAAGGTGTCGCCTTCCTCCCCAGCGGCAGTATGTGTCCCAGGGAGCTGAAGGTGTCGTCCTTCCTCCCCAGCAGCAGTATGTGTCCCAGGGAGCTGAAGGTGTCGTCCTTCCTCCCTAGCGGCAGTATGTGTCCCAGGGAGCTGAAGGTGTCGTCCTTCCTCCCCAGCGGCAGTGTGTGTCCCAGGGAGCTGAAGGTGCCGTCCTTCCTCCCCAGCGGCAGTGTGTGTCCCAGGGAGCTGAAGGTGTCGTCCTTCCTCCCCAGCGGCAGTGTGTGTCCCAGGGAGCTGAAGATGTCGTCCGTCCTCTCCAGCGGCCGTGTGTGTTCTTAGGAGAGGAGACAGTTGGTCCCTCTCCTCAGCAGTCAAGTGAGTCCCAGGGAGCCGAAGGTACCGTCCTCCCTCCCCAGCAGCAGGACAATATATTGAAAGGGGAGACAGTCGGTTCCCCTCTCCCCCAGCAGGGAGAGTGTCAGGGAGAAGAGCTTGTTGCCCCCTTTCCACAGCGGCAGCGTAGCCCACCAAGAAGAGACATTAAGCTCCCCACCGGCGCAGATGGGACCGTGGTCTCTGCGCCCAAGCTACAGGGAGCACGGACAACCGGTCCAGCTCCCCTGCGGCAGAGTATTCTACCAGGAGGGGAGAATACTTCCCAGTGGCGGCCTAGCCCACCAAGGGGAGATGAGAAGCCCCACAACTGTGCAGATGGGACCGTGGTCTCTGCACTTACAGCACAGGGGGTAGGGATGGTCGGTTTTGCCCCCCAGCGACAGGGCTGTTTAGCCAAAGGGGAGACAGTCGGTCTTCCCCTCCAGCAACCAGGCTCCAACCAGACTACTCCCGTGGTAGTGCTGGCACCAGGACAGAGTACCGCTGGTCTCTGCCCACTCAGCAACCCACCCAGTCCGCTTACCAGTCACCCACACAGCCATGGTGAGGCGCCTGGACATGGACAACGTTCTCCTCTACCCAGGTGTAGTAACCAGTTCTTGTGGGTGGGCTGTATTACTGATTGTGTTTTGTGGGTGGGTTGCTGGACTAACAAGGGCACTGACCGGCATGAGGTCAGATACCCTGTTAGTCTGATTGGTAAAGGGGAGAAGTGTGGCGAAACCAACCTCGCCACTGTACACTGGAGAAGCCTGGTTGCTCGTCTGCTGCCATTGGACTATGTCCCCATGTTAAAAGACATCTTTTTTCCCTGCAGAAAATACTTATTCGTGCTTTTCTGCCAGGTGTTCAGTAGATTTCTTTGAGTGTGTAAAGACTTTGGCTCCATGACGATTAAACTGTATTTGTGTGGTCTGAGCGCCATTCGCTTAATAATGTGCGCTCAGACCTGAGCTATCTGGGGATATGTAGAACATATATGTTTTATGTACTGAATGTAACTGTAGGTAATTTTATGTCTTTTACTGTTTGTTTTCTGCCATGTGGTTAATGGAGTTTTGCCTCTGTCTTTGGAGATAATTGAATTACTTCTCAATTATCTCCAGAGCAGAGAGGAGGGATTGTGATGCATTGTGGGATGGTTGAAATGTGTAAGTCTGTGATTGATCCTTTTACCCTTTGTGTCCCAGTCTCCCATTTGGTCCCCTAGGGGAGTGTCCACCAGGTGGGAGACCTGCATAAAAGCTGGGTGTTAGCCCCAGTAAATCAGTTCCTGCTTAACCCTCAAAGTGAAGTGTCGTCTCATTATTGGGGGAGGATTTACTGTATGCTGTTAGAGACTGATTGCCAGGAGTGTAAGCCGCTTGGGGGCTTTTCCTGTTTGTCTGCTAGCAGCTATTCGTGTGTCTCCAGTTCGGGAGTTTTGAGTATTCCCTTGGTATGCAGTTCGGGAGTTGGTGAATTCGTGGGTTTGCAGTTCAGGAGATTGGTGCTTGCAGTAGCTGTCGGTGCAGCTGAAAAAGGGGAATATCGCCTAAATGGTTTTTAACCTCTTTTGGGCAAAACGGTCCGTTACAGAAGCGTTCGGTAGAAAAAATCAAAACGACTGTACGAACACACAGAAAAACCACGGGCGTTCGCGAGTAAAAAGGAGATCGCGCCAAACTGCCGAACGAGAGACGTTCGGTTGAAAATTCGAAACGTCTGTGCGCGAGCGTACAGGAAAAACTGTGAAGGGAGTATGGAGGAGGGGTATGGACGGCGGGGAGCCGTGGAAAGTACCTGGGAAGCCCGAGGCAAAGTCCCAGGGTAGAAAAAAGAGGGGAGAAAGGTCCCTGAGGAAATTCCCTGAGGGAACAAGGGGGCAGACCTCAGGGGAGAGGGTTAGCCCCCGAAATGGGGTCAATAGTTAAATATATACAGGAAAAAATATAGGTAAACATACAAGTCAGAGCTATGTAAAATAAAGACAATGTAAAGTGTATATGAGCTGAATAATGAGAGAACACATTTTGTACTTAGCTTGTGATGGAGCAGCAAAGAAAGAGGAAATTATGTCATCTGTTACACCTCTTATACTCTATACTGCATTGTGATTGGTTCTCAGTTTTGTCACTCTTTTCTTTGCTGCTATGGCGTTAGTAAAGAAAGATTATGCAAAATGCGAAGCCTCCTGTCATGTGATAAAATTTTAGGTCAATATAGCCTAACAGCTTAATATCCACAAATAGAACAAAATAAGGTCCTTGAAATGTGTCCTCCGATTATAAGGGCCTAACCCTGAAGAAAATACACTGCTAGAGAGGGACCACAAAGATCATCAGAAACACTCTTATAAGGGCTTAAAATAAGCGCATCCTATATTGTCTCACAATGATCTCCACTTAGTAATTAGTCTGTAAACTAAAAGTAACAGAACGGTCCTAAGCTTCTTTAATTGAGCAGAAAAATATATATAGTATATAATGCAGAAAAAGGCAGAGCAAGAATCAGTCCACCTCGATAAGCAGTATCCCTAGGCTATATCTAGCAGAGAGAGGTTCGTACTGAAAGTCTCTGAAAAGCTAAACACTGCCGATAATGTGACTCCGTTGCATACACTCAAACTATCAAAATAGGTGATGCTGACATTTGTTAAGACATACTGTTAACAGCAAGGTGTTATCGAACTGATATTATTTCAGCAATTGCGAGCACCGAAATAAAGATAGAGGGTACCCCCACTGATAACTCCCTAAGTGATCTGTCAGCATTCAGACTTGTATAGGCTTGCTATACTATATAATAAGCTCCAAAAGCCCCCCCTGTCTCCACTCGTAGTCTAAAAGTCTAAATCCTTAAATCAAAATCCGTTGATGGCTAGGCCCAGACGAAGGTGCTATATAGAGCGACGAAACGCGTGTCGGGCATTTTTAACGCTTATTTCTTTTCTTTAGTTTTGGGCTTTAGGGTGATGGTGATTTGGAGTGTTTAGATGAGATTTTGATATAAAATAGTTTGGTTCGCTAAGAACAGTTAGGTTTGGAAGCAGGGCCGTCTTTAATTCTGATTGGACCTTGGGCAAGCATTTACTTGGGCCCCCTGACTACAAATAGTTACGCACAAATACACTACCTGACACACATGCAGATACACACTGACCGCATATAGATACACACACGAGCATACAGATACACACAGACCACATATAGATACACAGACACACACACAGATGCAAACACTGACATACATTCAGATACAAAGGTACACACACAGACTACATATAGATACAATGACACACACTGACACACATACAGACACACAGATACACAACCTGACACACATGCAGATATACAGATACAAACACTGACACATACAGATACACACACAAACACAAATGGACAACATACAGATACAGAGACACATTCTGACAGACATACTGACACAGACTCACACACAGATAGCCATACTGAAACACACATACACAAAGACATACTAAACCACACAGACACTGATGGACTCACACACAGATTCACTGACAGACATACTGGCACATATACACACAGACAGATGTGCATACTGAAACACACCATACACACAGACACTGACAGACATATTGACAAACAGAACAGACATACAGACTCACACATAGACATATTGACACACTGACAGACATACACACATTATGGCACACATTCACACAGTCAGACAGACATGCTGAAACACACAGGCACTGACAGACATACACACATACAGACATTTTGACACTTACAGACAGCCATACTGAAACACATATACACACATACATACTGAACCACACAGACACTGAGAGACTCAAACACACAGACATACTGACACACTGACCGACATACTGGCACACATACACACAGACAGATATTCTGGCACACATACACACAGACAGACAGACAGACATACTGAAACACACATACAGACATTTTGACACACACAGACAGCCATACTGAAACACACATACATACTGAACCACACAGACACTGACGGACTCACACACACATACATACAGACACACTGACAGACATACACACATACACTGACAGACATGCACACATACATACATACTGAACCACACAGACACTGACATACAGATACACTGACTGACATAATGGCACACTAACAGACAGACATACTTACATACATACATACTGACACACACACTCAGCCACTCATGCAAAATTTGATAACCACCCTCCAGTTTCTTACCTTTTCCTGGAGGGTGGCTTCCCTGAGGTCCAGTAGGCTGGCTGGGGTGGCTGGGAGTTAAGCTCTTGCTCTCTCCTGGCCTGGCCCCTACGGAAAAGCTCCTTCCTCCCGCTAGGCTGTCACTTCCTCCCAGTGCTGCCGAAAAGCAACGGCCCGGTCGCGCTGTTAAAGCGCCACAGTGCCCAACCGGGCACCTGCTGACACAGGCCCACCCGATGGGCCCCCATAGTTTGCAGATAGAGGGCAAACGGGGCAGCTGCCTTGGGCCCCCAGCAGAGACAGGGCCTGGGGCAGCTGCCCCGTTTGCTCCGCGTTAAAGATGGCCCTGTTTGGAAGAGTATTTGAAGGTTCAAGCTCGTCGGTAGCTCCGAACTTGGTGTGTGTAGGGTGTATCTTGGTATGCCCCTACATGGAAGAAAGCTGGAAATCAAGCCCTCGGTGGCAATGGTTATGTTTATATGTTAATTATATGTTATAATGTGGTTTTACTTATTGTGTTGTGGGTTATTGTCTGGGGTAGTGTTGTTAAAGGAGTTGGTGGGGGATATGTTATGTGAATATGTGACAATGAACAAATAATTTTTTGTCAATCTTTGTTTTTATTGAGGCATAGTTGAACATAGGTTAAAACGGTACAGTCACAACTGTTGCAGAGTATCAAAGATTACACATAAGTAGAAACATGTGCTGAGACATTGTTAAATAACAGTAACTACATTAGATAATTCTCTTTTTTAGTTATTGAAAGTAACACGATTTGGGTAAAACAGTGTGCTGCGAAAATCAAACATTCTGCCAGGGTAAGAGACAAGCTATTAGCACTAATGTGTGTTAGTTTGGAGTAGAGACTGTTATAACTTGACATATTAATGATGACACAGAGTACATGTTGCAGTTCACAAGCCAAGTGTCACATTTAAACTTAGGACTCCGAGGTGAGTATCAAGGTAAAACAATACATATCAGGTATGCCTAACTAGTGGGCAATCAGGCTGATAAACATGCCAAATAAACCACCATTCCGCCATGGCAAAGCAAATTAAAAGCAGGCAAAAAAAACAAACGAGTAGTTAAATTGGAAGCAGTATCGTGGATAGTTCATGTAGTGTCCCATTTTCGTACTGAAGCTCACGTTTGGGAGCGTTAGTGAACAGGTCCTGCGGATCAGAAAGTCTACAGTCAGTCAATACCCCTGCAAGGTAGGGAAGAACCTTGGGCCAGCAGTTTCCCCAGGGGGACAGAAAGATTTGGGTGTAGGGAGGCCGCCCTCCAGCCCCAGGCTGTTAGGAAGGCCACAGACTTGGGAACTCTTTGAGGCTGGGTCTTCCCCAATTTAAGCGCCACGGAAGGCCCAGGTGTTCTGTCACTGCCTGCAGCAGTCGGGCTTCCGGCGATGTGGTCGGTGCCGTGGAAGTGTTCTCCATTTGGCCTTCGGCCCAGGTCAGCTTTTAGTACAAATAGTGGTTGTGGCTCTGTGTGGTGCGCCCAAGAGAGGCCCCTTCCAACTCCACACCTCAACCTTTCTCACCTACTTCTCAGGAGTAGCATGTGCCCATGTACTGCGTTGCTCCAGACGTTTCCAAAAGCGTTGGAGTATTTTGTCTAGTTGCATGAGAAAGTGCTCCACCGGTTTGTGGCCTTTACTAGCATGCTGTGTTAGTGTAGGTTCGGGTCGTGTAGGCTCATCCGCCATCTTGCGAAGCCCACTGCCTTTGTTGCTTGGGCTAGAGAGTACAGCGGGTTGGTGGGGACTGGGATAACCCCCACTAGTCCATGGGGGGGGGGATTCATACTGAGGTGTGCTGCGTATTGTGGTCGTGGGAGAGCGGTCATCCTGGCATGTAGGCTGCAGCATGCGATTTGGCAGAGCCGCCCAGTTGGTCCACATATGTGGTATCTACGGGTAGATCTCAGGTTGGTCTGTTGTGTTGGTGACAAGATTTGTTGGTTCTTTGCTTCCACCGCTGTTAGATGGTTTAATGTGTCGCACAGTTTCAGAGCTGCAGAGTAATACATCCGCTCGGTTCTGCAGTCAGGCCCGGCCCCTGACCTTAAATTATTTTAACTTTAGTTATATAATATTAAAGCTGTGGGGAGTTTTGGGGTTTGTTACGCATATGCCAAGAAGGTGACTATGCATATGTCAAGGCAAAACCAGATTTGGAGCTATCCAGCTGTCTCAGTTTAAGCAGTACTGTCATGCCAAAAGCATGAGTTGGTGTTGATGTGTGTTGATATATGTTAAGAGTTGTTTTTTTGTAAACCTTGGGATGACATTTATTGTGGTCTTTGATCTTGCACCAGGCCTAGACCATAAAACATCTAGATAGCCATCACCAGAACTGGACACGAGGAATTGCCTAGAGTGGTCAATAAACTGCCAGACCAACCCCCTCTGATCCTCTCCCCCCCCCCCCCAGGGGTCTGCCGACTGAGCAGCAACTAGTTTAGTTATATAACGAGGGTGCTGGACTATCCAGGAAATTATTCATTTTTTTCTTTGGTCAGCAAAATTCTGTATCTGATCAAGGGGGGTCAAATGTGTCCTGTAAAAATGTATGGGAAAAGCCTTCCAGCGAGAGGGGGATGAATGAATATATGTGCCAATATGTGCCTGAAGCAGATGTATGTGATGCTTTGGGTGCAAATGTGAAGGGACAGCAAGGCTATGAGGGAGGGCAGAGGTTGTGTGAGCTTTACTCTGCGCCAGACTTAGCCAGTTTCCAAAGTTCTGTATGTGTGATGACCTGGAGTGAAAGTGAGGGGCATGGACAGACTCAGCCTGTGGGTCCAGGAAGGACGGCTGCAGGGAAACATGCTGTTAGAGGAACCAGGAACCTTGTCAGTTTATCACAACTCATGCATACAGCTAAGCAACTTTCTGATTGTGAACCAAAGGTTCAGAGTCTGATAGTGCAACAAGCCCAGCAGACAGACCCCAAAATGAAAGGGTGTTGATACAGCACATTTATCCTTGCAGTGTTCTCTGTCTGCTTTTTTGTGTGCTTACCGGGGAGTGCTGCATAAATCTATTGGTTTCTTACCCTTACAACTACTACATGAGCGCAGTGGGTGTGGTTTAAGGGATGTTACCAGAGATCGATGGGAAATTGAAACAGGCAAATCAGGCATGTTTGTTGAGGATGTAGCTGTGGTATGGACTGATCACAACCTGCTGCAGGTGTCAGGTAACAATCATAAACTGCTCCGTTGATGTGTGTTGAAATATGTTAAGAGTTGTTTTTTTGTAAACCTTGGGATGACATTTATTGTGGTCTTTGATCTGGCACCAGGCCAAGACCATAAAACATCTAGATAGCCATCACCAGAGCTGGACACAAGGAATTGCATAGAGTGGGCAATAAACTGCCAGACCAACACCTTCTGATTCCCCCCCCCCCCAGGGGTCTGCCCACTGAGAAACAACTCGTTTAGCTATATAACGAGGGTGCTGGACTATCCAGGAAATTATTCTTTTTTTTCTTTGGTCAGCAACTTCTAGGAGACCTATACCATCTAAGACTCTCACAATAATTCTATATGGGGTAAATACATGTAAGGAATTTCTTGTGTTTTCTCCTATTTTATTTTATGTACTGTTTTGCAATTTGTTATCTGTATGTTATTTATTTCTGTATTTTGTACTCAGCACTGTGAATCTTTTTTGTCAGATTAAATGTTTACTTAATCAGCTTGTGTCTCTGTTCTCTATGAGCTTCACTCTCCAGAGGAAAGCTCCGGTAAACACGTTACCAAAAAGGGTTAATTATAAGTGTTTGATCAGTAAAAGTAGAACTGTGATTCTATAATTCTCCTGTGTGTGGGGTAACCTAAGATGTCCAGGTTTAATGTCTTGGTGGTGGCTGTAAAGTGTGTACTAGGGGGTTAGTGTAGAAGGGATTGCAGGGGTTAATTGAGTGGTTGCTGGGACTAGCAACAGGTAACCAGGGGTCTGGTGTCATTAACCCTGTCACTTCCACACTCTACCCACTGTCTCGGCTGGGCCTATAGCCCACGCTCGTGACAAGTACTATGCACAATAACTATGGCTACTGAATAAGTACACTATAATATTCTACTATGCTTATACATTGGCTGTATTTGCACAGACAAGTGTCCATATTTAGAAGTGGCAGTCCCTATTTTGGGCCCAAATCCCTCTATTCTTTTCGAGAAGTTAGTGTGTCTGAGTGTATAACAAATCTCCATAGCAATAAAACTCACAATAATGTGTCTTTAAACTACAATAAATGTGTTTCAAAATCAGTCTGTGTATATAAGATACATTGTTCATGTTTCAAATTACATTTTATTGTTCATGTCATTAGTAAGTTACCTAAATTTTTTCAGAACCGCCCTGCCTCTGGTCACATCCCCACTCACACTCGTAAAATTATAATTTTTTGTACAACAGCTCTTTTGTTAATTTTGAAGCTCTCTGAATGCTTTCTTTCATGTTGGAGTAATAGTTAAGAGACTTAATCAGGATGATTTCATCTAAATCAATACTGCAGTACTTAGAAATAAAGCCAAAGTCTCTAGATTCAGAGATAATTTCTGGGAGTATAAGTTTAATGAAACTTTATAATGGTAAAAAAACTCTCTAAGTAAATTAGAGGCAAGTCATCCACCTGTCAATCTCAAGGGACATATGAATGTTACACAAAAAGGTTGATTCTTTAAAACAGGTTTCTTCGAGCAGAAAGTTTAGGTAAAATGAACCTGTGCAAGGTATAACTGTAAATAAGGCCTAACATAATTAAATAAACATTCTAAGCACCATAACCACTACATCTCTAAAGATTATAGCACCAGGTACAACCCTAGCACTCTCTCAGTGTTTGTAGTTAAATCATTTTTTTTTTTTTTTTTTTTAAATTCTTTATTTTTGCTGTGCATGAAATAATTTTGCATATCAACAATGCCACAACAGCAATCGCAATCAATTTACAGACACTTATTTGTCAACTGTTGTACAGCATAGAGGACACGCACACATTTTTTTTTAGGGTAATAATACAAGTTAAGTACAAGCTTAGTAACTACGTCTGTCTTTTGAATTACATTGTCGATTAGTACCAGTAGCTTAGGGTTAATATTTATGTCGCGTGTCATCGCTTCATTATCTAGACATTGACATGGTTATGCCTGACTATGCTTAAGTGAGAGACATACATTTTGTACAGTAACAGTTGGTCTAAGTAGTCGTGACATGCAGTAGTTGAGACTGTGAGTTTGCACTTTAGGTTATAATAGACTATGCAGTGCTGACTAACAAAATATATCTATTTCTATTAAGGTTTCCAACTTTAGCTAAGATTCTCATTAAAGTAGGGTGCCACCAGGCAGAGCATCATACATTCAGTTATTTCCTTCTATACATATAAAGCTCAAGTAAAGCTGAACTATATACAGGGTCATATGCAGAGGATATGCACGTTATTCAATGACTGCAACTACAGTGATATCTGGTATAGCTATTCATGTCATACTATATATTGTGCTTCTTATTATGAACGGCTGGGGTCACCGTCAGCTCCAGCCCAGCGCAAAGCCTGAGGTAATCTGGTTGTGTTCCATGCCCAGGTGTGGGGTGAGTCCCTTGATATTACCCCATGAATTCCACTTGTTCCTAATGTCCCGGTTGTTGGGTAGGTTTGCCATGTCTTGCGAGCCTTGATGTATTGTCGAGGGCTATAGCACCATGCGGTCAGTGGGTAAAGCTGGGTGTTCTGTTTGTTCTTCCAGCCCTGGTCGTTAGTGGAGCTTGCTTGCAGAGTGCCCTTCTGGGGTTGCCGCTTTGAGATGGGCATGTGGAGGAAATGCTGGCTGTGGTGGTTCTCATTTGTCAGCTTGTATGTTCCAGGGCTGTTACGTGGGGGCATGAGAGCCCTCAGGGACCCCCGGTGGTAGCAGGTTGTGAGCACAGAGTGATCACCTTCTGTCGATGCAGTTGCTGTGCCTCCGTCAGCCATTTTGGTGAGACCGCGTGGGATCCTCACTCCGGCTTCAGACCATTCAGGTGAGACGTTTAGGCATTAGCCCGCCTGGTGGGGACCGGGATGACCCCCCCGGCCCATGGGGGGGGAAGCAGGACCAGGAAGGTACCAAGTAGATGGTGATTTACTGCAGTCGGAGTGGAGAGCGAGGCAGCGGCCGTCCACCCCGCTCCCCTCCCGGGTAGGCCTCAATCCCCGAGCGCCAGAGTCTCTCACCAGGACCTAGAGCCACCCTGCGGCGGGCGCTCCAGCTACACTGGGACACTTCAGGGCTTCATGTCATGGACCCCCGGGTCCGTATAAGTCGGGTAAAGTGGATATATTGCCTTTTTTCCTTTGTTTGCTCAGGAGCCCGTGTGATATGCAGCCTGCTGGCATGGCCGCCCGGCCCCGCCCCCCTGTAGTTAAATCATTTAATAACAGTTTGACAACTTACCTGAGGTCTGTTGGGCACCTCATCTTCAACAGCTCAAGGGTTGTCTGCATTGGACTAAGTTTGGGAGTGCATGGATGTACTTATTGGCTGAGAGTGCTTAGCTGATGCTCTCAGGCAGTGAGCCAGCCCTGCATGGCAGAGCTTAGCTCAGTAGAGCGAACAGACACTCCTTGCAGGAGATTTAGATGAGGCAGTGCCAGACTCCAGGTAAGTTATCAAATTATTCTTAAATAATTTGGCTATTTGAACATGGATGATGATCCTGGTACCATAACCACTAAAGCAAACTGAAGTGATTTTGGTACTTCACTCGATTTGCATATATGGTACATGTCCAAGTGCAGAGTAGATGCTCAAGGACTCTTTCTGAATTAAAAATATTTCTATATAACTAAACAAGGTTAGCTGGCTGTAGTCTGTATGGTGCTTAGAGTGTTCCTTCATTAAGTCTATTGCAAAATGGCTGTGGAATATGTGTGCACTATAGTTTGAAAAGATATATGACATAGGGAAAATAACAGTCTGCATGAATTCTTCTTGGAAAGAATTTCTACCCGTATGTAATTGTAAAATGTTGCTACCAGCACTTCATCTATCATATATAGTATCCTGCATTTATCCTCTAGGCATGTAACAGATCAAAGTATAATGTAAAAGAATAAGTATACATTTATGATATAATTTCAAAGGTTATATTTGCTTGGATTTCAAGGTTTTATTTTTGGAAATTGAAGTTAAAAATGTTTTAGTCTCTTAAAAAGGCATCCTGGAGGGGGACATGGCCTGAGTGACAGGCCTTCCTCCCTGGCCTCTAATTCAGATAGAAGTGACATCACCTCTGTGTCGACCCAAGCACCAGCTCTAGCTACAGATTCATCCGTGCAAAAAAATATGCTAACAGAGCTTCAGTCATCACTACAAATCGATTTTGCAAAATTAGCTGAAGAAATCCGCTACGATGATAAAGCACTGGGGGAGAGGACAGCCCACCTAGAAACCAAGATGGAGAAAATTATATTATTATTATTATTATTATTTTATTATTTATATAGTGCCAACAAATTCCGTAGCGCTGTACACTGGGTGGACTAACAGACACATAATTGAGATCAGACCACTGACGTACAGGAACAGAGGGGGTTGAGGGCCCTGCTCGATGAGCTTACATGCTAGAGGACCCTTAACACCCTGGCTGATGCCTACGAGACCATGGATGTCTTCTTGAGGGGCATATCTGAGGACATCAAACCCCAAGAACTGCAAGCTTATGCGACAGAGCTGTTTAAAAGCATGGTGCCTGAGCTCAAGGACCCTGCTTTCCACTTGGACAGAATCCACAGGCTGCCTCGGCCTAAACATCTCCCAGCTACCGTGCCGAGAGATGTTATCACCAAAATCCATCATTATACAACGAAAAATAATTAATTATGAAAGCGTCAAGCGCTATCCAGACAGGTTCACATGCATCCAATCCTATCCTCAGCCACACTAGCCACACGCAAGGCTTTTGGGCCTGTCACCAGCGCACTCAGAAAAACAGGAGTGATATACAAATGGGGGTTCCTGGCCAAACTAATTGTGCGGAGGAATGGCTAGAAAAGCACATACTCACCCCTGAAGATGGACATCAGATGATGAAGGAATGGAATATTCCAGTTGATCTGAAAGAACACGCCGCTGAGCTGCAAGCCGCAACTAGTTCACTGGGCTGACTCCCCACGACTGGAAAACCACGTAAATAGTTCTTCCACTATTCTACCCTTATTTTCCCTACTTTTTTTATTTTTATTTTGGTATCGTACCCCACATGCCTATTTAGACATCCAAATAACACTGGCCACAACTCAGTTGGACCAGTTGGACCAACTGCCACCTCTGGTAGAACTGATTCACCTATTACTCAACAGACCATCAACTGCGATAACATCCCGGCTTCTCTCCAACATGGCTGAGGGACTAATGATAGTGCCCCAGTACAAAGAAATTACGACTAACCACAATCAGAGGCAAATGACTGGGTTATCTTCAATCCAGGGAGATACCCTGAACACATTTTAGACATATAAGACACTAGAACAGGGAAAGTACAACATAATATCGGGGCTAGAGGATGCCAAAGAAAGAGAAACAGTATTTCCCGTAACAAGATTAAGAATTAGCATACCCTTGTACTAAATGATACTGATATTGGTTTCCCTTAACACAGAGGGACTCAACTCCCCCATTAAAAGATGATTGGCCCTCCAGGAAGCCAAAAACACTAGAGCACGCATAGCATTTTATCAGGAGACGCATTTCCAAAGGGGACACCAACCAAAAAAGAGGGGGGTATCAATATTGTCAAAAAAATAGGAGACAAAGAAGGCAGGTTTTTACTTTTGCAATGCCAAATAAACAACGCACCGTACATGCTTTTAAATTTTTATGGCCCACATAATGACCGACACATATTCATGGAGAAAATCCTCGCTCTGGCAGTCTCCCGTAATTATGGGAGATTTTGGTGGGAGGTGAATCTAATTTTATACTGGACTCATCCCTTGACATGACAATATTTCACAAGCAACCAACCAAGAAATATTATACAAAAAATAGTGCAATAAAATGGGCTGTGGAACCAATCACTTAATATTCCACCACAATAAAATAAAACCATGCAATAAGAATAGTGTACATCGCAAAAGATATAAAAGCAATGAACAACAATCGTGATCCCAGGGTTCACTCTACCCAATGTGTATAATAGTGAGTATATATATACCTAAAATGAATAAAAAGACACAGCTTCTTTCTTAAAAATTAATAAACAATACACTCTCATAGAGTAGTATAGTAGTGTTCAAGGTTTTGAAGCAAATTTATTCCTTAGTTCATCAGTTTACATTTTAATGAGCCTGTTAACAAACTGGCTCAGGTAATACAGCATTGTAAAGCAGGGTAGATCCCATTCATAAATAGCAGGTCTTCTTAGTAGAAATGGGTGAAGCGCACCAGCTTCTAACTTTAAAACAAATAATATTTATTGCAAAAAAAAAGATTAAAAGCTTGTACATACAGAAAAGTGCCTTAAGTTCAGAGTTCCAATAGCACAACGCATTTCAATGCTAAAATCTGCGTCTTCCTCAGGTGAATGCATATTTCCATGTCAAGTACCATTTTAAAAATCCATTTTGGTGCCTAATTTTACAATCAGGTACGCCCCGTAGCTGTAAGTAACCTTTAGGAGCCTTCTCCATCTCGTATAGCACTTGCAACCATTATCGCAATGTTGTATGATGTCACTTCCGGTTCCGCTGCTATGCATTCCAGAGGCAATGTCCATGCATTCCACCTTCGATATGCTTTCCAGCGGCCACATTTATGCGTTCCACCATCGTTTTTAGTTATATCAGTCTTGATTTCAATATTTGGAGAGATTTTCACCTTTAATGTCAATATCCTTAGCACTCCCTCTTATATCCTTAACCTTATTAATATAGATAAATCCTTAATTGAAATTACAAAAATACATGGGTGGTACATAATTACAGGAAGAAAACAGTTAGGAAGAATAGTATGTGCAAAGAATAAAAACATCTATAATAAACATATAACATATTTGTAACGGATCACCTGGCACCCCGACTGGGCACCCCCGATGACAGACGTTTCCTAGCAGACGCCAAGGACCATAAGCACCGCACCGGACACCACAACCACTGCAGACTCCACAACCGCCGTAGCCTAACTGGAGTCTCGCCGTCTTCCTTCCACCCTGGATCAACCACTGACATCCAGTACCGTGTGGGAAAGACCTTTCCTCCAGGAGAGCGTATAAGGAACAGCTCTTAAAAGAGCTAAGTGATTAGAGCTCAGGGGAGTATACAAAGTATAGCAATCTCCAGTGTGAATATAGCAGTTCCCTACAATAATGAGACAAGGCTACGTATTGAGGGTTAAGCAGATCAGAATGAACTGAGGGTCTACTGTCTCTTTTATACACGTTTTCCCACAAAGTTACCACCCATGTGGACCTTGTGGAGCACAGGGCACAAAGTTACAAAGCCAATCAAAACACTCTTGTACAGTTAGGCACTCACAGATAATGTACACAAACCCTCCCCTCTGCCTGTGATACAATTACCAAACACAATGGACTAACTCAATTACCCACAGGCAGAAAACACAAATTTTTTCACAAAACACAGAAAACACCCCAAAACACCACATATCCCCACAATACTTTAAAAAAAAAAAAAAAAGTTGATATTAATAGTTATATAGATACTAAAAGTTGTCACTTTTCCCCTTGGCTTGCTAATGACCCAAAAGGAAAATTTACACGGTTAAAAAGAAATTGTAATAAGGAGGGATTGTTTTTGGAACAATCTCAAGTTCTTAAGTAACAATTCTACCAAAAAGGTTATAACCCAAATGAAGTGGAAAAGCAGTTTATGGAAATAAAAGATAAACCAAGGAAAGACCTTTTGGTATATAAAAAAGAAAAAATCAATACACAAAAGCAACAGGTGACTTTTATTAGTAATTTTAACTCCCAAAGCCATATTTTACAAAAAAATTTAAACAAGCATTGGCATATTTTAAGACAAAATGAGGATATAAATACATATATAGGAGAGAAACCTAATGCAGTTTACAGAGGAGCAAAACATTTAAAGAATATTGTTACGGTTGCCTCCAAGTTGGCTGGAAGTTGGACAGTAGAAAGGATGCTCCTAGCGCTCACCAAAGGACCATCAACACCGTAGACACCATAACTACTGCAGACTAGAAAATGGAGATAGGATGGAAAGGAGATGGGCTTTAGCTCAGAACAAAGGGGGTGGAGATGGGGGGAGGGGAAAGCTCAGAACAGAGGAGGTATGTAATATTGATAATTCACAAAAAGTACAAAAGACTCATGATAATATTAAATGTATGCTTACTAATGCAAGGAGCCTATATAACAAAATGGGGAACTAGAGGCAATAGCATACACTAAACAATATGATATAATAGGCATAACAGAAACATGGTGGGATGAGACACATGACTGGGCAGTTAATTTAAATGGGTACACGTTATTTAGGAAGGATAGGAAAAACAAGAAGGGTGGTGGGGTATGTTTATATGTCAACCATGAGTTAAAGTCAAATCTTAGGCATGTGGAGTGTGACGAGGAAAAGGTGGAGGCTTTATGGGTAGATATCTGCTTGAGGCAAACAAAGGGAAATCAATTATTGGTTGGGATATGTTATAAACCACCTAATGTAAATATTATTGAGGAAGAACAGCTGTTAGAGCAAATTGAGAAAGCTGCAAATCGAGGTAACACGTTAATTATTGGAGATTTTAATTATCCAGACATAAATTGGGAAAGAGGGACTAGTACTTCAGCAAGGGGCAACAGGTTTTTGAATGTGTTAAATGACACCTTTATGTCACAACTGGTACAAGCACCAACTAGAAAGGATGCTTGTCTGGATCTTGTCATAACAAACAATGTTGATCTTTTAACCAACATTCAAGTAGGGGAGCATTTGGGAAATACTGATCACAATATGGTAAATTTTGAAATAAACTCAAAAAAGCAAAAGCAAGTTTGGTATAATAAAACATATAATTAAAAAAAAAAAGCCAATTTCAATAAGATTAGGGCAGCTCTACAACATATCGACTGGCATAAACTCCTTAGTGATAAAAACACTGAGGATAAATGGAAACTATTCAAACAAATATTAGAAAGGTATGTTTCTCAGTATGTACCATTGGGTAATAAATATAAAAGAAACAAATTAAAACCAATGTGGCTTAGTAGAGAAGTAAAACAAGAGATTAAAAATAAGAAAAGGGCATTGAAAGCATTTAAATCAGACAAATCAAAGGCATCCTATTTAAGATATAAGGAAGCCAATAACGCTTGCAAAAAGGCAATTAAAGTGGCTAAACTAGAAAATGAGAAATTGATAGCTAAAGAATGCAAAACCAACCCCAATTTTTTTTTCAAGTACATCAATTCTAAAAAAACAAAAAATGAAAGTGTAGGTACACTTGAAACAGAGTTGGGTTTATTAGTAGTGATGTTGCGAACTTTTCGCGAACGGTTTGCCACGGTTCGCCACGGACTCCAGTCAGCAGACACATCCCGGCCAATCTGCAGCAGACCCTCCCTCCCAGACCCTCCCACCTCCTGGACAGCATCCATTTTGAAGGCAGCTTCAAAATGGATGCTGTCCAGGAGGTGGGAGGGTCTGGGAGGGAGGGTCTGCTGCAGATTGGCCGGGATGTATATGCTGACTGGAGTCCGTGGCGAACGGGTCGTGGTGAACCGCGGTGAACCGTTTGCGAAAAGTTTGCAAAATCACTATTTATTAGCTAATGAAGACCAGGAAAAAGCAGAAATTTTAAATAACTATTTTTTTCAGTATATACTAATGAGGATCCTATGGCAAGAGATATGCAAATGATTGCTGCAAAAAACTTGCAAATAACTTGTGATTGGATAACTCGAGACAAGGTGCTACAGCTATTAAAGAAAATTAATGTGAATAAAGCTCCGGGGCCTGACGGTATTCACCCATGAGTACTTAAGGAGCTAAGTGGGGAAATAAGTGAACCTCTGTATTTAATTTTCCAAGATTCTTTTCTTTCAGGTGTTGGATTGGAGGAAGGCAGATGTTGTTCCTATATTTAAAAAGGGTTTAAAATCCTTGCCTGGAAATTATAGACCTGTGAGCTTAACTTCTGTAACTGGGAAAATATTTGAAGGGCTATTAAGGGATAATATTTAGGAATTCATTGGGAAGAACTTTGTTATTAGCAATAATCAGCATGGTTTTATGAAACATAGGTCATGTCAAACTAACCAAATTGCATTCTACGAAGAAGTAAGTAGAAGTATAGATCAGGGTGTTGTAGTGGATTTGATCTACTTGGATTTTGCCTAGGTATTTGATACGGTTCCTCACAATAGGTTAGTCTTCAAACTAAAATAAATTGGTCTAGATGAATATTCTTGTTCTTGGGTAGAACATTGGCTTAAGGATAGAGTACAACGAGTTGTAATTAATGGTGGACAAAAGTGGTAAGTGGTGTCCCTCAGGATTCTGTTTTGGGACCACTTCTATTTAACATATTTATAAATGATCTTGAAATAGGCATTGAAAGCCATTTATCAGTGTTTGCAGATGACACAAAACTTTGTAAAGTAATAAAATGTGAGTAGGATATTGCTTTGCTGCAGAGAGATTTGGATAGATTGGTGGACTGGGCACTAAAATGGCAGATGAAATTTAACATAGAGAAATGCAAAGTTATGCACTTCGGGGTTAAGAATGCACAAGCAATTTACACACTAAATGGTAGTGAATTAGGGATAACCACACACGAGAAGGATTTGGGAATTGTTATAGACAACAAATTAGGCAGTAATATGCAATGTCAATCTGCAGTTGCTAAGGCCAGTAAGATTTTGTCATGTATAAATAGGGGCATAAATTCTCGGGATGAAAATATAATTTTGCCTCTTTATAAATCGCTGGTAAGACCACACCTTGAATATGCTGTGCAATTTTGGGCGCCTGTTCTAAAGAAGCATATCATGGCACTGGAGAGGGTCCAGAGACGAGCTACAAAATTGATAAAAGGAATGGAGCAATTTAGTTATGAAGAAAGGTTAAAAAAAATGAAATCTGTTTAGTTTGGAAAAACGGCGCCTGAGAGGGGATATGATAACTTTATACAAATATATTTGGGGCCAGTACAAACCTTTATCTGGAAATCTATTCATAAACAGGGCTATACATAGGACACAAGGTCACACATTTAGGTTGGAAGAAAGGAGATTTCATCTAAGGCAAAGAAAAGGTTTTTTTACAGTAAGAACAATAAGGATATGGAATTCTCTGCCTGAAGAGGTGTTTTTGTCAGAGTCCATACAGATGTTTAAACTGAAATTGGATAAATACTTACAAAAACATAACATACAGGGATATAATTTCTAATTAGTGGGGTAATAGCTGCTTGATCCAAGGAGACATCTGACTGCTATCTTGGGGTCAAGAAGGAATTTTTTCCTAGTTTGTGGCAAAATTGGAACCGCTTCAGACCAGGTTTTTTGCCTTCTTTTGGATCAACAGCAACTACATTTGTGAGGAAGGATGAACTTGATGTACGCAAGTCTCTTTTCAGCTATGTAACTATGTAACTCCACGATCCGTCGCTGCTGGGCTGGTATCTCGCCGTCTGCTCTCCTCCCTGGACCTATGACCAGGCTCCAGGTTCCAGAGCGAAGCAGGATCAGGAAAAAGAGCTCTTACAAGAACTCAGTAGCTAAGGGAGTATGCAGAGCATAGCAATCCCTGTAGTGATTATAGCTGTCTCCTACAAACACGAGTCAAGGCTGCGAGTTAGAGGGTCAAGTAGTTCTCTCTTTATTTAGCCACAAAGGGCCTTCTTTTATGCAGGTTTTACACATACAGTACCGCCCACAGGGTTTTGTAAAACAACCAATAAAACACGTAATATACAGTAAAACACTCCCATTCATTCCCACAAAATCCTCCCCTCTGCCTGTGATATAATTACTGAACACAATGGGTTAAAGTAATTATCACAGGTAGGAAAAATATACTTTTTACACATATATTGTAACTTTAAAACTATACATTTAATCTTCATAGAAATCATATATTCTTAATCAGCATACTTCAAATATGAACACTCTCAAAAATCATACAAATCCCTCCAGTAGATAAAAAAATTAGGCGGAAGTCCTTTGTGACCGACACATTTTCCTGCCCTAAACAGTTCCATAGATTTTGGCTGTGTGGTCGGTCAATTTTACACTGAAAAAATGTGCATTCGAATCGCCGAACGGGACTTAGTCTCTGTGGCTGAAAACTCAGTGGAGGAGAAGATAAGGGTCAGCGGTGTTCAGCTAAATGTGTAGCCGATTTCAGTTCTATGAATTTACCCATTTACTGAACCAAGTGGGAAAAGGACACAAACAAAGTATTTTAGGGGACTGGAGACAGAGTCTTAAAGGGGCATTGTTCCCAAAAGTTTCAATGTGTCCCCAGACGGTTCTTAAAGGGCCATACACACTAGGTCCATAGTCATGGAGCAGAAGGCTGACAATGAGGCTTCTCCATAATACAGTGAAGCAGGGCAATTTGTTGCATAAAATAAAAGTTACAAAAGGCAATTTGTAACAAATATTTTAACTAAAAGTTATATCCCAAAGAAAGAAAGGAAGGATACAGATGTATTTGGTACGAAGTTGAAGGGTTTTTATAACTGTGGACAGTGTAAAGCTTGTAAAACTACGAACATAATTTCTCTAAAAATTCTCATCTAGTGTTACAAAAAATAAGTTTTTTTATTAAGGATTTTATTGCTTGTAACAGTTGTAATGTCATATATCTTTTAACGTGCAAATGGGGCCTCCAATACATTGGGCGGACCACCAGACCACTTAAAGTAAGAGGTAGTAAATAATTGTGCATCAAAAAAAAAGTCATGACACTCGGTGTCAGCTCATTTTAGTAAAAGCCACAATTGTGTTTTTAAAACGTTGAATTTTATTGGTATACATAAAGCAGCTAAACCATGGAGAGGGGGGAGACATTTTCAAGATATTAAACAAGACAGAGATGAAGTGGATCTTTGATTTCCTCATGGCTTTAGCATAGATTTTGAAATGTATAATTTTATTTGAGATATGTATCAGCGCAACAAATATATATTCAGTAAGAATATGTTATTTGTTTACTATAGATGTTTTTATGCTTTACACATATTCTTCCTAACTGTCTTCTTCTTGTAATTATGTACCACCCATGTATTTTTGTAATTTCGACTGAGAATTTATCTATATTAATAAGGTTAAGGATATAAGAGGGAGTGCTAAGGATATTGACATTAAAGGTGAAAATCTCTCCAAATATTGAAATCAAGACTGATTGGAGATATAACTAAAAACGATGGTGGAACGCATAAATTTGGCCGCTGGAAAGCATATCGAAGGTGGAATGCATGGACA
Organism: Pelobates cultripes; assembly: GCA_933207985.1. Taxonomy (NCBI): domain Eukaryota; kingdom Metazoa; phylum Chordata; class Amphibia; order Anura; family Pelobatidae; genus Pelobates; species Pelobates cultripes. The sequence continues at coordinate 209,138,302 of OW240916.1, read as the reverse complement.
TTGCCTCTGGAATGCATAGCAGCGGAACCGGAAGTGACATCATACAACATTGAGATAATGGTCGCAAGTGGTATACAAGATGGAGAAGGCTCCTATAGGTTAATTACAGCAAGAGGGCGTACCTGATTGGAAAATAAGGGCCAAAATGGATTTAAAAACTGGGACTTGACATGGAAATATGTATGCACCTGAGGAAGACATAAATTTTAGCTTTGAAACGCGTTGTGCTATTAGAATAATGAACTGAAGGCACTTTTCTGTATGTACAAGCTTTTTAATCTTTTTTTGCAAAAAATATTATTTGTTTTAAAGTTAGAAGCTGGTGTGCTTCACCCATTTCTACTAAGAAGACCTGGTATTTATGAATGGGATCTACCCTGCTTTCCAAAACTGTATTACCTGAGCCAGTTTGTTAACAGGCTCATTAAAATGTAAACTGATGACCTAAAGAATACATTTGCTTCAAAACCTTGAACACTACTATACTACTCTATGTGAGTGTATTGTTTATTCGTTTTTCAGAAAGAAGCTGTGTCTTTTTACTCATTTTAGGTATATATATACTCACTATTATACACATTGGGTAGAGTGAACCCTGGGATCACGATTGTTGTACATTGTTTTCATATCTTTTGTGCTGAACACTATTCTTATTGCACAACCAAGAAATATGTAAACTACAAACTAGACTAAGACACTTGGAATTGCAAAAAACTACATATCTCCTCAACAGGGTAAAACATAACTTCTTTACAAATGGAACAGAGCAGGAAAAATACTACCTTCGCAACTGAAAGCTTGAACCACAAAAGCTTGAACCACAAATACTAAGATAGTTTATATGCAAACGAAAGCCAACAAGAAAATCATAGACCCTTAACAAATAGTGGATGAATTTGCAACATATTATGGCTCCCTGTACAATCTAACTGACCATATACAGACACCAACACCAACAATAGCTGACATCCAAACATTTCTAGACAGAGTTCACCTCCCCACCTTACTGCCTAAAGAGGTTGAGGTCCTCTCCCAGCCATTTACACACGCAGAAATAGTGCAAACTATCAAACTACTACCAAAACACAAATCACCGGGCCCTGATGGGTTCCCCAATTTATACTATCAAACGTTCCAAGACCTCCTAACACCGCACCTGTTGGAACTCTTCAATCACATATACACACAAGGCTCCATGCCAATAGAAAGGCTCAAAGTCAACATTTCGACCATTCCAAAAACAGGTAAACCTTCTAGCTTATGCCCCAATTTCAGACCAATCTCATTGCTAAATTGCGACACTAAATTATGAGCAAAGATAATAGCCAATAGATTAGCATATCTACTCCCCAGGCTGAATCATAATGATCAGTCTGGATTTATTTAAAACAGTCAGGGGTCAGATAACTCCAGGAATATCGTCAACATCTTGGAATACATGTCATCGAACCGAATGGAAAGCCTTATCCTAGCGCTGGACACTGAGAAGGCCTTCGACAGACTAAACTGGAACTACATAGTTACATAGTTACATAGCTGAAAAGAGACTTGCGTCCATCAAGTTCAGCCTTCCTCACATTTGTTTTTTGCTGTTGATCCAAAAGAAGGCAAAAAATCCCCAGTTTGAAGCACAATTTTGCAACAAGCTAGGAAAAAAAAATCATTCTTGACCCCAGAATGGCAGTCAGATTTATCCTTGGATCAAGCAGTTATTATCCTACATTGAAAGATTATATCCTTGAATATTCTGTTTTTGCAAGTATGCATGTAGTAGCTGTTTGAACATCTGTATGGACTCTGATAAAACCACTTCTTCAGGCAGAGAATTCCATATCCTGATTGTTCTTACAGTAAAAAAAACCTTTCCTTTGCCTTAGACGAAATCTTCTTCCTTCCAGTCTAAACGCATGGCCTCATGTCCTATGTAAAGTCCGGTTTGTGAATAGATTTCCACACAATGGTTTGTATTGGCCCCGAATATATTTGTATAATGTTATCATATCCCCTCTCAGGCGACGTTTTTCTAAACTAAACAGGTTTAAATTTGTTAATCTTTCTTCATAGCTGATATGTTCCATTCCTTTTATTAATTTTGTAGCCCACCTCTGCACTTTTTTTAGTGCCATAATATCCTTCTTTAGAAGAGGTGCCCAAAATTGCACAGCATATTCAATATGTGGTCTTACCAGTGATTTATAAAGAGGCAAAATGATAGTCTCGTCACGAGAATGAATGCCCTTTTTCATGCATGACAATACCTTACTTGCCTTGGCCACTGCTGATGGACATAGAAGCAGTGCTACATAAATACAAGTTTCCCCCCGAGTTCATAAAGGGTTTGTTGTCCCTTTATAACAGTCCATTGGCGCAGATATCCAATGCTGGATTTCTATCAAAGCCATTTACCCTGACCAATGGGACTAAACAGGGATGCCCTCTACCCCCCTTCTTTTCATCCTTTTGTTAGAACCGCTAGCAGACAAAATTCGCAAACACCCACTAATTGAAGGAATACATATAAAAAACAGGTCATGTTGCTTGTTAATGTTTGCAGATTATATTTTGCTGATGCAAAATCCCACCAGCTCCCTTCCACACCTACTGCAACTGTTGGAGGACTGGAAAAGTATCTTATTATAAACTAAATAGAAATAAGACCCATGCACTTTTCATTATCCTTTCAACTGACATTACTCACACACTAAGTAACGATTACAAATTTGACTAGAGGACCTCCTATATTACATATCTGGGGGTCAAAATTGCAGCCACATCCCACAAAATGGTCTCGCTCAACTACCTACCTGTACTACAATCTTGCTCCACAAGCCTTTTGAAGTGGAAAGAGATTCACCTGTCCTGGTTGGGTAGACTGTACACTATAAAAAGGGTTATATTGCTAAAAATGTTATATGCATTCCGTTCTACGAAGAAGTAAGTAGAAGTATAGATCAGGGTGTTGCCGTGGATGTGATCTTTTTGGATTTTGCCAAGGCATTTGATACAGTTCCACACAATAGATTAGTGTTCAAACTCAAGGAAATCGGTCTAGATGAAAATGCTTGTTCTTGGGTAGAACATTGGCTTAAAAACAGAGTACAAAGAGTTGTCATTAATGGTAAATTTTCAAGCTGGACAGAGGTGGCAAGTGGTGTCCCTCAGGGGTCTGTTCTGGGACCCCTTCTATTTAACATGTTTATAAATGATCTTGAAGACCGCATTGAAAGTCATGTTTCAGTGTTTGCAGATGACACAAAACTTTGTAAAACAATACAATGTGAGCAAGATATTACTTTGCTGCAGAGGGATTTAGATAGACTGGGAGACTGGGCACTCAAATGGCAGATGAAATTTAATGTTGAAAAATGCAAAGTTATGCACTTCGGCGTAAAGAATACACAAGCAACGTATACCCTTAATGGAAGCGAATTAGGGATAACAACACATGAAAAGGACTTGGGAATTGTTATAGACAACAAACTATGCAACAATGTGCAATGTCAATCAGCAGTGGCCAAGGCCAGTAAGGTATTGTCATGCATGAAAAAGGGCATTCATTCTCGGGACGAGAATATAATTTTGCCTCTTTATAAATCACTGGTAAGACCTCATATTGAATATGCTGTGCAATTTTGGGCACCTGTTCAAAAGAAGGATATTATGGCACTAGAAAAAGTGCAGAGGCGGGCTACAAAATTAATAAAAGGAATGGAACATATCGGCTATGAAGAAAGGTTAACAAATTTAAACCTATTTAGTTTAAGCGATAGCCTGAGAGAGGTATGATAACATTATACAAACTTATTACGGGGGCCAATACAAACCATTGTGTGGAAAAAAGTGCAGAGGCGGGCTACAAAATTAATAAAAAGGAATGGAACATATCCGCTATGAAAAAAGGTTAACACATTTAAATCTATTTAGTTTAGAAAAACATCGCCTGAAAGGGGATATGATAACATTATACCTATATATACGGGGGCCAATACAAACCATTGTGTGGAAATCTATTCACAAACCGGACTTTACATAGGACCGCGAAGGCCATGCCGTTTAGACTGGAAGAAGAAGATTTCGCCCTAAGGCAAAGGAAGGTTTTTACTGGCACGATAAGGATGTGAATTCTGCCTGAGGGAAGTGGTTTTATCAGAGTCCATACAGATGTTCAAACGGCTACTAGATGCATGCCACAAGAACAGAACAATTTCAGGATATAATCTTTCAATGTAAGGGTAATAACTGCTTGATCCAAGGATAAATCTGACTGCCATTCTGGGGTCAAGAAGGAATTGTTTTCCTAGCTTGTTGCAAAATTGTGCTTCAAACTGGGTTTTTTTGCCTTCTTTTGGATCAACAGCAAAAAACAAATGTGAGGAAGGCTGAACTTGATGGACGCAAGTCTCTTTTCAGCTATGTAACTAACTATATAACTATGTATGTTGCCCATACGCATACCCAAGTCCTTCTGTAAAAAAATGCAGTGTCCTGCTTAAATTTGTCTGGGGTCATTTGAAGCCTCGCTTGCCAGTTGCGCTACTGAAAGAACCAGCACAGATGGAAGGTTTAGGCTTCCCCAACGTGATAGCTTACTACAGGGCCTCTCACTTAGAATCGGCCATCGAACTTTACTCACCTGGAGAAAAGGTCAAATGGGTAAACATAGAAAACATAGAAACATAGAATGTGACGGCAGATAAGAACCATTCGGCCCATCTAGTCTGCCCAATTTTCTAAATAGTTTCATTAGTACCTGGCCTTATCTTATAGTTAGGATAGCCTTACGCCTATTCCATGCATGCTTAAACTTCTTTACTGTGTTAACCTCTACCACTTCGGCTGGAAGGCTATTCCATGCATCCACTAACCTCTCAGTAAAGTAATACTTCCTGATATTATTTTTAAACCTATAAAAACATAGAATGTGATGGCAGATAAGAACCATTCGGCTCATCTAGTCTGCCCAATTTTCTAAATACTTTCAGATGATACTTTACAGCTGGACCATGATTGACAGGAACAGTCACAGGTAAAGTCCAGCCCACAGTGCTGGAGACAAGGCAAGGATAAATTTCAGGCCAAACCAAGAACTGAACACAGATTGAGAACCATAAAGCACCCAGGTTCAAATCCCCTGTTGGGCCCTTCTGGGGCAACCTTGTCTGACAATCTGGACATCACCTAAATTACCTTGTTGAAAAAAAAACATGCACACACTCATACATATCTAAAATCTTGGTAGATAGAGGGTAGACACATTTAACCCCTTAAGGACCAAACTTCTGGAATAAAAGGGAATCATGACATGTCACACATGGCATGTGTCCTTAAGGGGTTAAATGCTATGAATTTATTTCTTGTAATGATTGTACAAGAAATTTCAACAAATAAATGCATAGCATTTAAATGTTTCACATTTGAAATCTTAAACAACTGTACAACCTGCAGATATAGACAAGCTGTTTGTTTAATCATATCCACAAAAATGCCAAAATGCCATGTGTGAAAAATAACACTGAATGGCATTGTAGGGTTTAAAAAACACCACATGATTTTATGTACTTACAATAGATTGCTTTCATTATTGAAAATTACAAGTGTCCATTTAAAGATAAAGAAGAAAATCAGATGACATGTTTGTAACATCTAGAAGAAAACAGTTTATATATATCCCCTTAAGGACACAGCTTCAAAAGCTTGTCTTACCCTTAAGGGCACAAGCCATTTTAGCATTTTTTCGTTTTTGCTGTTTGTGTTAAAATGCAATTTGCACCTCTGTCATATATTGCACCAACACATATTATATACTGTTTTTTAGAGGGCAAAAAGGACTTTAATTTGATGTCAAATATACATAGATAGATTCTCATTTGTTATAAAAAAAATTGGAGCTCAGGAGCGATTTGATCTTGCACACATGCCATAGTTGCTGGGTTAGTTCGGCCGTGAATTGGGTGCCTCTGTTGGATAGGATTTCCTTGGGAAATCCTACCCATGTGAAGATCTGCACTAGTGCATTAGCCATGGTGTCTGCCTGGATATTGGACAGAGCCACCGCTTCTGGGTAGCAGGTCGTGTAGTCCACCATGATAAGGATATACCATTTCCCTGATGGACTAGGGGTGGCGAAGGGTCCTACAAGAACAATGGCCACCCGGCTGAATGGCTCCTCAATAATGGGCATATTCACTAGGTGAGCTTTGGGGTGATCTCCTCCCTTCCCTACTTGCTGACAAGCATCACACTGTAGCGGTTACCACGATGAGTAGAGGGGTTCCCACCGCTAGAGGGTGTCCTTCTGCCGATGAGCGAGGGGTATTCTCAGCATCCAGTAGTCATCCAAGTTGAGAAGCTCTTAAAAGAGCTAGTGTTATAGCTGTATAGCAGTTTCCCCCAATAAGAGACAAGACTCTAGATTGAGGGTGAAGATTTAATGTGCACACAAGCATTTCTTTTATGCAAGTTTTCCCACAAGGTTACCACCCACATGGACCTTGTTGGGCACTGAAGACACAAACTTAACAACCAATCATTTACAGTTACACAGTTAAACACTCCCAATCATTACTGTACATTCCTCCCCTCTGCTTGGGAGATAATTGAGTTAATTGCTGTATCAGCTCAATTATCTCCAAGCAAACAAATATACTTTTTACTCTGTTTTTATAACATCAAAACTATACATGCAATTTCAATAAAACTTATATTTCTGAACCAGCATAATTAGGGAACAAACATATCCAAAAATTATAACAATCATAACAATCGGTTCATGGGTTCGGGAGATAGATGTAAGTCTCTTTTGACCGACCACATGCATGTTTTCATACCCAAAACAGCTCCACAGATTCAGGCTGTGTGGCCGGTCTATCTTCTCCTTCAAATAAAGTACAAATTGCACGAACGGATCTGTTAGTGCTTACTGTCATTAGATGCGTCCTGTTCGGGAGTTTATGCTCCAGAAATAGCACTCTGTTAGTATGATTTTAACCGAATGCACGGAAGGTAGAAGTCTCAGCGGTGCTCGTGGCAATAGTAGCCGAAAATAGTTCCACGCGTTCGATGACAAAACACAGCTGAGTGCGTTTGACTAAACAAAATGGCCACTGCCACGTGTTCATACAGACGAACGCCGACTACCCTGTTGATCAATTAGAACATTGGGTTGTTTGTGGTTTTGGAGGTGCTACTACAGTTAGGGAGGTTAATGGGTGCCACACTGTTTTAGGTGGTTGGAAATTTGTGATTCGAACGGCCCTTAGCCCAATAAAGGTTCATTCATTTTAGACGAATGGTTTTAAACAAACAGAGTTTTTCAAGGTTTAAAAATCAGGGAAACTGTCACATTGCTCCCTCTTTGTGGAACACTCCAGCAGACCCGGTTTGATCCTTTTCGGGTCAACTGGAGGATGCCTGGACGTCTGGTTATGTGCTGAGCTCCGTCTGGCGGGACAACCCATCGGCGTTGCCATTTAGTTTACCGGGGCGGTACTGGATGTTAAAATTATAGGGCTCCAGCGCTAAGCTCCATCTCAGTAATAGTCCGTTTTCCCCTGCCACCCTTTCCCCTGGTGGATTGAAAGTAACCAATCAGAGTTATAAGTCAAATTACACAGACTGGAAAAATTCCAAAGAACTTTCCCACGCTGTGTAAAATGACACAGAGCACTCTGATTGGCTGGATTTCAAGCTAACCAACCAGAGTGCTGTGACAGGTAAATGTAGAGACTTACCTTGTCAGTCTCTTCATTTATCTGTCAGAGCACCCTGATTGGATGGCTTAAAACAACCAGAGTGCTCTGAGTTTAATTGCAGGGCGGGGCAAGGCTGAGCCCTCCATGGGTGAAGATGGATTTTTTTTTTGCATTCAGGTTTTTTTGTTTTTTTTAAAGTGTGACGGTTATTATGGATTTTTATTTGGCCTTTTTTGCGGCTGAAAAAAGATGATTTTAGAAAAAAGAAGACATCAAATGGTAAGTTTTATTAAGTTTTATTATTTTACAGGTACCTAGTAATTGGTCCCCCTCACTATTTGTAGGGTGAGGGAGGGAGGTAGGGCTTAATTTTGTTGGGAGTGGGTTGACTAGGGGTTTGGGGACCCCTAGTCACCCTGGGGGGTTTACATTTTTATTTAGAGCCCCCACCTGCCACTCATTGGGAGGGGCCGGGGGGAGGACTATAACTCCCCCACCTATTGGTATTTAGGGCCCCCACCCACCACTCAGGGGTGGGAGCTAGGGGTGAGGACAACAAGTCCCCCCTCTTTATTGGTATATAGGGCCCCCACCCACCGCTCAGGGGTGGGGTCAGGGGGGAGGACAGTAGGTCCCCCCCCCTTTAATCTAATTAAGGGCCCCCACCCACCATTTAGGTATAGCGAGTAGGGGCATAATTTACTAATACTAAGTAATCTTTACTTAATATTAGTAAATTTGGCTGAAAGACCAATTTAGGTCTGTCAGCCTTTTGGTAGATAGCTCTCTAATACCGTGGGACTTAGGGAGTTATCTACTTATTCATTCCTGTCATTCCATTGACTGGCTAAGTAACTTACAAGTGTTGCAAATGCTTACAGCTGAATCCTGGCTATGTTTGTATACTTTTTATTTAAACTTGTATACAGTGTAACATTCTTCTTCTTTCTTCCAATGGGTAGGTATATTAGTACTTCAGCAATGCTGTGCTTCGGCAACTTCAACACTTCACAATTTCGGAAATTCAGCAATTTCGGAAATTCGGAACTTTGGCAATTCAGAACTTTGCAAATTCGGACATTCGGAAATCTCCGAATAGGCGAATTGCCTGAAATTCGTCAGAATTGACATTCGGAATGAAACAAATTGCACATGTCTAGAAAATATATCGTAGAGAGGAACCTAAAAACACAATGGGAATATGCCCAGGATGGTGTAAGTGCTAATTGAGATAACATACCTGTGTTGTGGTTAAGGATTAATACATCAACAACAGGTTGATAAGTAAGAATGATGGGAACCTAGAAAAATAAGGGAAATTATGTATAATAAGTACATACATAGGCCAAACAAAATGAGTAGGAAAAGAGATACCTGATTGAACTGAATTTAGATAGAATTTCCCACTGTTTGTCCTTCTACTAGAAGGACCTGATGTGTATGTAAGAAAGAATAGCCTAAGTAATTAAACGCCAAAACATGTATATTACATCTCTAGCGTGAAACGAATCATAAGATCTAGTAAGCACCTTAGATGAAGGTGTGGGTTATACTAATTTAAGTAAAATGGACAAGAAGCCTCGATACGTATAATTGCATAATGAGGTTTTCTGGGTTCTTGGGAGTGTGCCGAGAGAGGGCCCATATAGGGAGGACTTGTGTGGACCTAGCGAGGCAGTGTGGAATAGTAGAATGGGATTTGAAAAGATTGTAGTTTTCCCTCGTATGCAGGGAAATGTTTTTGTTACTGCCCAAATGGGGGACCAAAATTGGATCGTAGTGGTTTGCCCGAGAAGGGACATATGTAACCTTTTGGAGTGAAGGCCTAATGAGGGCTATGTGTAGAGGTATAGTAGCAAAAGGCAGAGAGTGCCCAATATAAGTCCTGAGCTGCGTGATGGAAAAAATAGGGCTGTGTGAGGGGTACGGAATGAACAAATGTGGAATAAACATAGCAAGGTTGTAAGAGTTGTGTTGAGGCCAAAAATTATTCCTTTGTTGTTTAAACCAGTGGTAGGGGGAATTGCAATGAACACCAGGGTGGCAACATTGTATGTAGTGTAGTGCTGTCTGAGGCTGTGATCAAAGGAAAATTAGGTAAATAACTGTTGGGAATAATACACTTTGCCTATATTGACCCAAGGCTCAAGCTACAGATGACCGGAGGCTCAGTCTGTTTAAAATTGTCTAACTTGGAACATGTATACAATGCTTAGTGAATATACCCCTAGACAAGAGCTATAGAACATTGTGTAACAAGTGTTAGTGTTATATCCTGTATGTTTCTGCTGTTGGCCTTATTTGTACTCACGTACTCATGTACTAACAGGTGTGGGTATCATAAGTCACAAGTGGTGTCAACGTAAGGGGATGATATGTCTACACAGTCATGGCCCCCACTCAGGGTTTCCTCAGATGTGCTTTTTCTCACATATGAGTTTTTGACACTGGGTTTTTGACCTGACACCAGATCACCGGGTGGACTGGTAATCTTAGATCCTGGTCCATGGACGGGGCATAGGTATTATTCCCACTTTGACTATACGCATTCACGTTGTGAACGAAGGAGGGAAACTGTTGGGAATAATACACTTTAACTATATTGACCCAAGGTTCAAGCTACAGATGACCGGAGGCTCAATCTCTTTAAAATAGTCTAACTTGGAACATGTATACAATGCTTAGTGAATATACCCCTAGACAAGAGCTATAGAACATTGTGTAACAAGTGTTAGTGTTATATCATGTATTTTTCTGCTGTTGGCCTTATTTCCTGTGTTTCTCCCTCTTATCATAACTGCATAGTAATGTGTAATTTAGAACTGCGTAGTAAAATCTTTAAATTCTAAGTGCATATGCATATTAATTTTAAGTGCATAGTTATAGTGAAACTTAGCTTTGAGCAAGGCCCAAACATGAAGATACACTTGCAAGCTTGCCATAGGTTAAGATGTTAAGATAAAATAGATGATTTTATTAGGATTGGATAATGCTTGTAAAGACCACCCCTGTTTCCAGCTGAATATAATCTGTTTCACCGCCCATTAAATGTCAGAAGTCACTTTGAACTTTGCATTGTCTTGTCTCGTTCATTGGGGCTCCTAACCAGCTGGTTTGGGGACGAGGAGAAATACAGAGAGTTGCAAATTGATACAAAAGGCCATGGCGAGGGAAAAGGCTTGACAGAGAAAATTCCTCACTATCAATAACCAACATGATAGATTATTGTCTAGATGTAGGTGAGTTGTCATATGTAACATTGTCAATACCATGCTAGACCAAAGTAGTTTAATATGTGGAGTAAGGATAAAACTTATTGGTTGAGGGATAAAGGTTTCCCGAATTCCTTAGGCTCTGAGAGGGCCATATAGGTTGGGTTGGTGTAGGTCTAGCGTGACTGTGCGTATAATTGATTTAAGTAAGATAAGCAATATATAACATGCATGAAGCAGGCCCCTCATTTCAATCCCAAATAAGGGGCCAATATTGTGATGTATTGGCTTGCCCATAGAGGACCTTGTGAAGCGAATGTAGTGAAGGTCAAGTAAGGACCATGTTTAAAGATATTTAATGAATCAAGATCTGGACAGCATTGATGACACTCAATTGTTTCCAACATGTGAATATATTTAGGCTGTGTCCTATGTATGATGATCCCGCTTAATAAATACTGCTGAACCATAGTGTTTGACATGAAGTAAGGGCAATGTATGTGATGAAGGATACAAGTACTCCAGGGGGATGAACTAGTGAAAGCTGTATAGTAAGGTATGCAGGGCAGGTGCAAGGATTTCTGCCACCCTAGGCAAAGATCCATTTTGCTGCCCCCTCATGTCACACACTCACTGACAGACACACACAGAAACTCACTGACAGACATACACTCACTCACTGACACACACACACACACACACACACAGAAACTCACTGACAGACATACACTCACTGACAGACACTCACTCACTGACAGACACACACAGACACTCAATGACAGACATACACTCACTCATTGACAGACACACACAGACACTCACTGACAGACACACACACACACACACACACAGACACTCACTCACTGATAGTCTGACAGTCAAACACTCACCTCCCTGGGGTCCAGTGCGGGGCAGCTCCTCCCGCTCGCTGTTTAGTATGCCGGGGCTGGATTGACGTCATATTCCGGCTCCCGGCATCATAGGAACGATCCCGTCACTTGCCACCAATTGTAATGGCACCCCGGGCATAAAAGGGGTTAACAGCCATTTAGTAGATCTTCCCCTTCCAGAGATGCAGGCACAGCTGCTGTAGAACACCAAACTCCCGAACCGAAAATAAGGGAATGCTCTAATCTCCCGAACTGCATACAATATAGCACTCCAAACTCACGAACTGGAACCATATGAATAGCTGCTAGCAGACGAATAGGAAAAGCATCCAAGCGGCTTACACTCCTAGCAATCAGTCTCTATCAGCATTCAGTAAATCCCCCCAAAGATGAGACAAGGCTCCGTGTTGAGGGTCAAGCAGTGGTCTGTTTAATGAGGGCTACCTGCCCAGTATTTATGTAGGTCTCCCACCTGGTGGACACTCTCCTAGGGGACCAAATGGGAGACTGTGACAAGGGACAGACAAGTTGACAAATAGGACACACGGTGACATTGTATTCCCACAATGCATCCTGGCTTCCTCCCCTCTGCCCTGGAGATAATTGAGAAGTAATTAAATTATCTCCCAGGACAAAGGCAAATCGCCATTATGCACGTGGGGATACTAAAACAAGAATTACTATTAAAATATACTATGTGACACAAGTTACATTAAAACTATACATTTAACATATCCCCAGATAGCTCAGGTCTGAGCGCACATTATTAAGCGAATGGCGCTCAGACCACACGAATACAGTTCAATCGCCATGGAGCCAAAGTCTTTACAAAGTTAGTTCTCATACGAATGAGCTCCATGGGATTCCTATCTAGGGTATAATACAGTCAGGTAAAACTACCGAATACCGGGCTGTTCGTGCACTCCCGCCGAACAAGAAGGGAGGTCGGCGGCTTCAGCGGTGTTCGCGCTAAACTGTGTCCGTTTTTAGTTCCATGAGTTAGGCGCTGTGCGTTCGCGTGTTTAAAATGGTCGTGACCTTGTGTTCGTGATACGAATGGCGGCCACCCAATATTCGTCAATTAAGCTGCGGTTAACCGCAGCTTCTGGGAGGCTAATTGCCGGCACACTCCAGCTCCCAGGTGGTCTAGTCATTCGTGCGGTTGTTCAGTAGATTGAATCTACCGAACACCGGGCAGAAAAGCACGAATAAGTCTTTTCTGCAGGGAAAAAGGTGTCTTTTAACATGGGGCCATAGTCCAAAGGCAGCAGGCGAGCAACCAGGCTTCTCCAATGCAATGTGGCGAGATTACTCTCGTCACACTTACTGAGCCAGTTGAACACAGGGTATAAAAGAGTAGGGATGCACATGGACATAAACCTTGGTTCGGAAATTCGGGTAAGTAAAAATATTTGGTCATTCGGTTTGGTTCGGAAATTCGGGACTTCGGAAATTCGGACATTTGTAAGCATCCCTTTCTTGTTTTGCCACTTTTCAGGAATACAAAGAACTTTGCCACAACTAACACTTACACATCTGTAGGGCTCCCTATCCCTAACCCTACCCCTAAGGACTCGGACTGCCATCACAACCACTTACACATCTATAGGGCTCCCAGTGCCAGGAGTTAGCTTAATGGTCAAGATTCCTGTCATCATTCATGTAATTTTCCCTCACTCTCTTGTTTTGCCACTTTTCAGAAATCCAAAGCAATTCGGCACTTAGGCAATTCTGACATTCGGAAGCATCTGAATGTCTAAATTGCCCGAAACTCGTCCAAATTTACATTCAGAATAAAACGAATTACACGTGTCTATAAAAGAGAATTTACAACAGGAATGAGGTTTAGACCACTTGAATGCAATAGTGCTGAATTGGTTTGAGGCTGTGATGGTCGTAAACTAAACGTAGGAGGAGACAGAATATATACAACAAACATTTATAAAATGTCTAGCTTGTTAAATGGTGAACATAATATTTTGTTTTATTATTATTTTTTATATATAATACATACTTGTGGAATGCTTAGGAGGATGATGAACACTTATGCATACATAACTGTTATGGTACAATAGGGTTGAAAGCAACGGCAAATGCCAATACAACATAGAGTAACAAGCATTAATATGAGGCTAGTGACGGTCAAATCGAATGGCAATACCATATGTTACAGGCCCTGTAGGGCTTGTTAAGATACACTTGTAAATATAATCCCAATAAAAAAAAATAAAAAATTAATAAATGAATGTTTTCATTTGGGGTATATCTACTAAGCAGTTTCTTTTTATTGTTTTTTAGAGCAGTGGAGTGTCCCCAAGTGACAAATCTGGTTTGTGGCATGTCTTAATTGAAGTGTGACTATAACATATTTAGATGAGGGCCATGTATATGTCAGTATAACCATAAAACAGACATAATTATGACCAACAATTTTAAAGTAGGATTGTCTATTCCAGCGGGGAGCCCAGAAAGGGCTAAAACAATGTAAGTATTGACAGATAGTGAAATAAGACCAATTATTAACAGGCAGTAACATAAATGCTGAACACATGTATACAGTCAGTAGCAACACTTAGCAACATAATTAAAAGTGTAGGCCCATAAAAAATACATATAAGTACTGAGGCCTGGTGAACATAAGTAACAAAAGCTGCAAATATGAAAAATAAATATGGCATAGCATTTATTATACAAAAGAACGTAGGGTAACTAAATTATATATTATAACAAATATGATAAGTTCAGTAAGTAAGCAGAATGCATGAACTGAATTGCGGTATCACTGTGACGCTGTGATTGAAATAAACCATATTTGCGTTAGTAGTGAAATTTGCCATATGCGAATGAGGAACGAATGCAGACTGAAATGCTAATGCCTCCCTAGTTAGTGAAAGGCCAAATGTGGGCTTAATACATGTGGAATGTCAGTAATAGCATGGCCCAACGCGTACCAAAACGAACAAACTTACAATTTTGCTGAAAAACACGTGAACAGCAACAGGAAAATCTGCGGCTGGGCCAGATGTAGCAGTGCCCCATGAGCTTCTAGGGAGGGCTGTTTTTTTTAACTCAAGTGAGGTAAAATGAATACTTGCGTTGGTCTCACTAGGCCAAGGCCAGCTTGTTTGTTTGGCGTTCAGGTAGTTTGTGTTGATGACCTTTACACCGGAAGTAGATGGTTCTGTACTGAACCAGGAAATCTCAGCCCAAATACATTTAGGTCTATACTGGGCAAATATATATTTCCTGGCTAATCATGGCAGCATATACACATGGGTTAGCTCCGCCCCTTACAGCCGATAGGATAGGAAAAACACCAAAGGCTTTAAAAGGAGGCTCCATTCCTAAGGTCCTCAGTCTTTTTCCTGTCCTACAGCCCTTAGGATGTGAGCAATTTGCTTATGGAGATATGTGTTTTTTTTCTCTTAATTACTTTATTTGTTTTTGTTATTTTAGGGTGCCTTTATACTGTGATGTATTTAACCCCTTAAGGACAGAGCTTCAAAAGCTTGTCTTTCACTTTTTTTCATTTTTTGCTGTTTGTGTTCAACTGCAATTTGCATTTTACTAATTTGTTGCACCAACACATATTATACATCGTTTTTTAAAGGACAGAAAGGGCTTTAATTTGATGTAACACACATATATATAAATGCTT
This sequence comes from Pelobates cultripes, assembly GCA_933207985.1. NCBI lineage: Eukaryota > Metazoa > Chordata > Amphibia > Anura > Pelobatidae > Pelobates > Pelobates cultripes. The sequence continues at coordinate 209,122,851 of OW240916.1, read as the reverse complement.
ATTTATTATAAAAAAATACAGAAAAATGTAAATAAATTTAAAAAAAAATTGTGTTTTTTTTTTACAGTTTTTGCAATAATAATGTGTGCATAATTAGTGCAGGTTAAGAAAAGTAATTAAAAATAAATTAATTTAGTTGTTCTGATTTACAGAATATACAATGTGTCTGGGATTTAAAGTTTTTTTTGGTAGTTACAGGTCACAAAGCACAAGGAGTAAAATAGACTTTTAATGTGGAGCGATTTTAGAATTTGGTATGTTTGTCTTGTAAGCCTAATAGCCATAAAAGAAAACAAAATTGCCACACAAAAGTATATATTTATATAAAGTAGACATCACGGGCTATTTACCTAAGCTTGTTTTGACACTTTCTACGTAGCCATTTCACCGCCAACCTCTGCTAAATATTGGAGTAAAATTGTGTTTTTTTTTGTTTTTGGCACACAAACTTATAACAAAGAAATTCTCGTGTATATTTTGTAAAGTTGGTGTGTGCTATTCCTGTACAAAGTTTTATTTTGTGTTCAGTTACATCTGCTGAGTAAAACAACACCCCCATTGTATGTCTTTGCCACTATTTTGTGAAGTTACAGTGCCACACAGGATACCTGTCCTTTTCAGTATTCACAGTATAATTTTGAGAGATGGATTTAATGAGCCTTAGCTTCTATTTGGGGTATTATGACAGTTTGACTGTTCAAAAAACCCCCACAAAGGCCTACCATTTGTAAAAGAAGACACTCCAGGGTATCTCATAAGGTGCATATTGTGCCTTAACATGCCCCCATTTTTTCACCAATATATGCCAAAGTATGTGGTAAAAAATAATTTTGTGCATTTTTTACATACGGATTGCATTTTTGCTGGGCGTTTTGTATATTTCATATGTGCCACTAAGTTCAAACCCCCCAAATTATGCTCAGCTAAGTCTTCTGAGTAAAATGACACCCCATATGAATGTCTTTGGCACTATTTCGTGAAGCTACAGTGCCATATAGGAGACCTGTCCTTTACAGTATTCACAGTAGAATTTTGAGAGATGGATTTAATGAGCCTTAGCTTCCATTTGGGGTATTATAACAGTTTGACTGTTCAAAAAACCCCCACAAAGGCCTTCCATTTGTAAAAGGAGACACTCCAGGGTATCTTATAAGGTGCATATTGTGCCTTAACATACCCCCATTTTTTCACTAATATATGCCAAAGTATGTGTTAAAAAATTATTTTGTGCATTTTTTACATACGGATTGCATTTTTTGGGGCGTTTTGTATATTTCATATGTGCCACTAAGTTCAAACCTCCCAAATTATGCTCAGCTAAGTCTTCTGAGTAAAAAGACACCCCCAATGAATGTCTTTGGCACTATTTCGTGAAGCTACAGTGCCATAAAGGAGACCAAGCCATATCCGTTTTTACCAAACTTTGAATTTTGACGCAGGGCCCATGTGCAATTTCCAAGCATCTTCGCAGGTTTTAAATTCAAACTACCCCACAAAGGCCTACCATTTCTTAAAGTAGACACCCCAGGGTGTTTCAAAAGGTATATTTTGAACCTTAGCGTGGGATCATTTTTCCGCTAGCTTGTACCAGATGTAGTGGTAATAAGCGTTTTTTCGGCCTTTTTGACATACAAAGTGAGTTTGCACAGTATATTTTGCAAACCTTATGTGTGCTACGACTGTATAATACTTCACATGTTGCTCAGCTATGTCGGCTGAGTACAGCAATACCCCTGTATGTATTTGAATTTTTATGCTGTGCCTATGTCCCATTTTAGAGTATTTTACCAGGCTATATAATCCAAATACCCCATAAAGCCATACCATTTCTTAAAGAAGACATCCCAGGGTATTTCAAAAGGCATATTTTGAACCTTAGCGTGGGATCATTTTTCCGCTAGCTTGTACCAAGTGTAGTGGTAATAAGCATTTTTTCTGCCTTTTTGACATACAAAGTGAGTTTGCGCAGCATATTTTGCAAACCTTATGTGTGCTATGACTGTATAATACTTCATATGTTGCTCAGCTATGTCAGCTGAGTACAGCAATACCCCTGTATGTACCTTTGCCAGGTATGTGTGGATGTTGAAGGGGCGCATTTGAGACACAGCCATTCAGTTTTTTTCTAACTTTGAAGTTTTACGCTGTGTCCATGTTCCAATTTGGAGTAGTTTAGACGGTTGGTTAGTGAAACTTCCCCACAAACACATACTATTTATTAAAGAATACACCCTGGGGTGATTCAAAAGGCATATTTTGAACCTTGGCGTGGGATAATTTTTTCTCTAGTTTGTTCCAGGTGTAGTGGTAATGAGCGTTTTTAAAATGTATTTTTTTACTTTTTATAACTTTTTTACTTTTAAAAACTAGTTTTTAAACTTTTGTTTTGCGTATTAATTTTTTTAAACTTTCCTAAACTTTCTTAAAACTTTTTTACAGATTTAACATTTTTCTAAGCTTTTTTTTTTTTACCGTTAACCCCTAACTAGCAGTACGCAGCACCAACAGTAAATTCCCCATTTTCCCATAACTCCCACCCACCCCAGCTAGCAAAATACATAGTTATAAAATATTTAAATTAATTAATTAAATAAATTGAACCCCTGAGGGTTAAAAAATAAATAAAAAGTTAATCCTCAGGGGTTAAAAAAAATTAGATCACAGTATAATACTGTGATCTCTATTTGATCGCTGTAGGCAGTGATCGACTGGCAGGGAAGGGGTTAATTTTTATTTGGACTAGGTAAAGGGTTTTTTTTTTATTTTTTACTTAAACGTTATTAAAACATTTTTTGAAGCTTAATTTTTAACTTTTGAAAGTGTATTTTAAAACTTTTTTTAACTTTAACCCCTAGTTAGCCTAACGCCAAATCCCCCAATTCCCCACTAACTTCCACCCACCCCAGCTAGCTAAATATATAATTTTAAAATATTTTAATTAATTAATTACATAAATTTAACCCCTGAGGGTTAAAAAAAAAAGAATTAACCCTCAGGGGTTAAAAAAAAAATCAGATCATAGTAAAATGTAATCCTTGCCAATTGATCACTGTAGTCAGTGATCAATTGGCAGGGAAGGGGTTAATTTTTTATTAAAATGGGTAAGGGGGGGGGGGGACTTTAAATTAACTTTATTTTTTTAACAGCAGGGGGCAGGATCATCACTGATCCGGCTCCCTGCACTTCACACAGAACCCGGAAGTGCAGGGAGCCGGTAGGTGAGTATACAGAGCACATGTGCTCGCTCTGACTTGCGGTCAGAGCGAGCACATGTGCTGGGCAGCCTGACCAGGTGCTCCCGGTATGCCTCTAATACAGAGGCATACCGGAGCACCATTAATCCCGCGATCGCCGCGATAGCGGCGATCCGGGGTTAATTTTACCGCGTGACGGACGAGGTCCGTCACTCGTCGTTAAGGGTCTCCCCTCTGTGACGGACCTCGTCCGTCACCCGTCCTGAAGGGGTTAATCAATGAGGAATATAAACTGTGATGCATTTAAACTGATGCGTTTAAGCTGTGATGTCTTTAACCTGCTGCATTATACAGCTGTGCTTTATGTTGTAATATATTTAAACTGTGGTGCATAATGCAGTTTTGCATTTAATCTGTGATGCATTTAAACTTTAATGCATTCAAACTGATGCATTTAAGCTGTGAGGCACTTAAACTTTGATGCATTCAAACTGATGCATTTAAATCTGTGTTGCATTTTAAGCTGTGGGGCATTATGCAGCTGTTCCTTATGCTATAATGCCTTTATACTATTATGCCTTTAAACTGTGGTACATTATGCAGCTATGCCTTAGGCTGTAATGCCTTTTTATACTATGAGGCCTTTCTACTGTGGTGCCTTTAATCCCTTAAGGACCAAACTTCTGGAATAAAATGGAATCCTGACATGTCACACATGTCGTGTCCTTAAGGGGTTAAACTTTGACTTTTGTACCTTGTTGCCTTTTAACCACCTTGCACTTTTATGTTATGTCTTATGCTTCCCCCCCTTATGGAATGGTCATTAGGAGCATTGGGCAAATGGTGATGATCATAGGCAGAAAGCCAACAAAGGATATCATATATTTCTATTTCTGGTGTTGTCTATATAGCTTGTACCAGAGACAGTTGTATAGTGTAACTGGACAGCATCATGATGCAGCACTAACAAGTGTTTTTATCTCCATAGTACTCCATCTCTGGCACACAAGATATGTGATAAACTTTCTAACCCTAAATCCAATTATCCTCAATCAAATTATCTTCTAGACCAATAATCCCTAGTGCTAATTGTCAAAATACTAAATTTATTAGCCCTTATCATCCTAACTCTAATTTCCAAATCCTGAATCGTGAAATGGGCTGCTGTGATATAAAAACCCTGCACCTTTTGTCTGAACCATTCCAGTTGTAATGTTGTTTAATGATTTGTTACACTGTCAAATACAATACAGACTCATGCTGGATTTCAAAAAGATAAATTAAGCAACTGGAAAACATATTGACAAACTATTGGCCTTGATACATTTATTGTTCTTTCAATGCCTTGTATTGTACAGCCATAACATGCACTCACTGTTGAAAACATTTATCTTTTTTTTTTTTGCTCCACTGATATCATTAAGTACAGGTGGTTTCCATTTACAATGTTGAAGACTGCATACAATTTAGAGTTAGTAGCTGTTTTGTGAATCCATGATCATTTAATTCTGTTTTACTGTTATGGCTAATTAGACCTTGCATTATTAGAAGAACATTTTGCATGGGCAGGAAAGCAAAAGCATAACCGCTGGTGACTGCTGGATACCAGTCTCTGAAGCTTTTGCATTCATATTCTGAAAACAATATACACATGATATATTTATAGTATTTGAACAGTGGAGACATCATCCCCTTTTTTATTCGATATCCCAAAATCATTAATCAAGGGACTTGAAATTAGCTGTAATTTGTGTTCAGAGAGAGCTTGGTAAGAGAAGCAGATGGTGTTGGTACTGTCAGCAATGCAGTAGCAGATGCTACAGTGCTTTTCAGAGCACACATTCTTAATGAGAAATCTCAAGACTGAATGTGGCTGTGCTTCTTGCATACTCCTTTTATTGTGTCCATATAAATATATTTACTAAAATGTGTTGAGACACACACAAAGTACACAAAAAGGAAAGGGTGAACCCACAATATATACAATTTAAAATATTTCAAGTCTACCTAAGATCACCTATCTCATGGGCAAATATTGCTGGTTAGTAATGCTGACTATATATTTATTATACCATTATATCAAAATATTTCAGTACTAGTTGTCCTACTTGCTTTGCTATTTAAAAAGGTGCAATTATTTTTCCTCCAGTCTCTATGGTTATGATACGATGGAGCAACTGAATATGAAGAAGTGCTGAGACAAACATATCAGTTATATATATATATATATATATATATATATATATATCTGTTAAGACACCCCTGGTGTCTTTAAGGGAAATCGCCATTTAGTTCACCTTCCCCTTTCGCAATTCAGTAAACCGTTCACATTAATTATAATCCACGAACCATAACCAGGGGAAGCGGTAATCTCCCGAACGGGATCCGTGAAAGGCTCCAAACTCCCGAACGGAAATCCATGAACTGCTGCTAGCCGCCGAACAACGATATCCACCAAGCGGCTTTCGGTTCCATCCAGCAGTTTCTAAACGCAAAGAAGAAATCCCCCCAATAACGAAACAGAACTCTGCATTGCGGGTCAAACAGGATCTGGCTTTACTGTGGGCTACCTGCCCGTATTTATGCAGGTCTCCCACTTGGTGGACACTCCCCTAGGGGACCAAATAGGAGACTGGAATTACAGATGGACATGAAGACATTCCAGACATACAGTCACAGCTTTTACCCACAATGCACTATGGTTTCCTCCCCTCTGCCCTGGAGATAATTGAGAAGTAATTCAATTATCTCCAGGACAAAGACAATCATCATCTTAAATATAATACTAGAAAATACATAAAAATATATAACTTTACAATAACCGAACATTTCCCATTCACATCACATATCCCCAGATAGCCTGGATCTGAGTGCATATTATTAGCGAATAGCGCTCAGATCCCACACACATAGTTCAATCGCCATGGAGTTTAAAGTTCTTACAGTCTTTCGGTATGCGATTGACTCCATGGGAAGGCTATCTGGGTTAAGTCCTTTCGTGGGTTCCAAAACTCCCGAACGGCCAGTGTTCGTATGCTTTTGTGGAGGCAGCCAGGCGTTCCGTTGTTTCAGCGGTGTTCGGCAGAAAAAGTGTCCGTTTTTAGTTTCATGAAAATAGAGCCGAACACCGCTGGGCTTTTGCGTGTTTTAAAATGGCCGCTGCCTCGTGGTCGACATACGAACGACGACCACCCTGAATTCGGTTTAATTGAGAAGTGTCTGCGGTTAACCACAACGTTCGAATTGGGATCAAGAGGTTAGCCAGCAGCACACTTCTCTCCTGGGTGGCCATCCGTTCGGTAGTTTTGTTCGGGAAAAACAGTCATTCGTATGGCTGGCCTATAGGAAACAGCCATTTACACGAACGGGGCAGAAACAGACGAATCCACGGCAATAACCAGACAGATGGTTCTGTCACAATATCCAATCATACACTTTTGTTAAAAATAACCTTGTGTTTTCTAATTTTTAATATGTCTAATTTTCATTATACCCTTCATTGAAATAGTTGACTTGAACCAGGAGCATCGCTAGCCGAGGTCTGGGGGGACGGCAACCCTCAAATTTATGGACCTATAGTCCCAAATATTTTTGTCTGTGCTGTGGTCTCTCTGGCAGGAAGAGCAAAGAGCAGTCAAAAATATGCAGGACAGAGGCCCAGCCACAATATTGCAGTAAATGTCAGATTACAAGAATCAGCATATCTCCTCAGTGTAACTTTACTTCATGGTGCCTACTAAGTGGCTGACACCCACAATGGATGTATTGCCTAAGGGAAACCCATGATTTGCGCTGTAAGAATTATTTCTATCCCACTCCACACACAGAGCCATAGCCTTGGGGAAACGTGTGCATTTTGACAGAGGCCAGCTATATAGCAGAAGCCAGAAGATGTAAACCAGGCAAGCATAATAACATTTTATCTCCCAATTTTTGCCCATAGGTATGGTCACTCTGTATGGGACATAATTGTCAAAGCTGACTCATGTATAAAAGACAACTCTAAGAAGCAACTCTTTTGTCCTTTTTGTCCCATCTATTCCAGGGCACATATCATTGCCTATGCTACAATCATTGCAGTGAAGTGAAGTTATTAAGGGCAACATTTGGACACACCTCAGGAGCAGTGTTAATTTTGGCGGCTAATTTCAATTTAGTTTTAGTTATAGTCTTTTGACTAAAAAGCTATTTTCGTTTTAGTCGTATTTTAGTCATCTGAATTGTTTTAGTCTAGTTTTAGTCAACTAAATCAGTAGATTTTAGTCAAATATACTAAAATTTAATGAGTTCAGTTAAAGACTCTTTTTTGTCTCTTTTGCCCCTTCCACAGCCCCTCCATGCAGTGTTAATTTTGGTGTACTAGGACAAACTAAAATTCAACTTTTAGTTTTAGTCGTATGTTAGTCATCTGTTAGTCATGGGGGAGACATCCTACAGGAAGGGTCAGCAAGGAGCAGGAAGGTAAAGTAAGAGAAGGAGCAGAAAGGAGAAGGAACAGAAATGAGCAGGAAGGGACATCAAAGAGCAGAAAGGACAGCAAGAAGCTGGAAGGGGCAGCAAGTAGTACAAAGGTAAAGTAGGAGAAAGAGCACAAAGGAAAATAAATGAGCAGGAAGGGGCAGTAAGAAACAGGAAGGGGCAGAAGGTGCACAAAGGTACAGTAGGAGAAGGAGCAGAAAGGAGAAGGAACAGAAATGAGCAGGAAGGGACATCCAGGAGCAGAAAGGGTCAGTAATGAGCTGGAAGAGGCAGGAGCACAAACATAATATAGGAGAAGGAGAAGGAGCAGCAAGGAGCAGAAAGGGTCAGCAAGGAGCACAAAGGTAAAGTAGGAGAAGGAGCAGAAAGGAATAGAAATGAGCAGGAGGGGTCAGCAAGAAGCAGAACAAGTCTACAAGTAGCAGAAAGGGGCAGCAGGAGCAGGAAAAGACAAAAGGAGCACAAAGGTGAAGGAGCAGAAAGAATCAGAAGGAGCACAAAGAAACTGTCTGCATGTGTGTGTGACTGTCTGTAACTTTGTGTGTTTGAGCATCTAAAACTGTTGATGTGTGTGACTGTCTGCAAGTGTGTGTGTGTGTGTGTGTAACCGTCTGTAACCTTGTATGTTTATGAGACTGTGTGTATGCTACTGTCTGTAACTGTGTCTGCCAGACTGTCTCCAATGGTGTGTGAGACTGTCTGTAACTGTGTGTGTGTTTGTGTGTGTGAGTGTGTGTATGTGAGAGAGAGAGAGACTGCCTATAACTCCATGTGACTCTCTTACTGTAACTGTGAGTGTGTTAATGTCTGCCTGTAACTGTGTGCCTGGCTGTCTGCATGTAACTGTGTGTGTGTGTTTCACACCGCCCGCCGTGTCCGCTCCTGTCAGAGAGCGGTATGGGCCCAATTGGGCGCGCATTGTTGCGGCGGCATTCCCGCACATCTAGGGGAATGCCGCCGGATTCATACCTGTCTTGCAGACACGCCCCAGATCCGCTCATGCCCAGGAGCAGACTGGAACGGTGGGCACATCACGGTCCGGCGGCATTCCCACTTGGTAATGGTAATGCCGACCATCACTCACACTCGGTGGTGGCTCCTCCTCCTCTCACATGGCTGGTTCTGTAATCCTTAGAAATGCCGTCCACCGCAGCTTTGTTGAATTAAAGGGTTTTACTAATTAACCCTCAAAGTGCAATTTTATTATAGACTTGTGGGTGTGCTACACAAACATGCCCACGAACACATGCCACTCAGGGAGCACCTGACACTATATAAACCTGTTTTGTCCATTTCTCTGTGCCCTGTCGTGGTTTCCATCCTGGTTATCCGAGAGCACGTTTCTGGTATTGATTCTTGTGTATTTGACCTTGGCTTTCCCTCTGACTATCCGATCTCTGTATTCCTTGACCTTTGGCTTGGCTCCTGACTATTCTAAATTCCTTGACTTGTGGCTTGTTCATTGTTTCCGTGATTTCTGCGTTCTTGTCATTATCCCGTCTTGTGTTTTTTTTTCCTTTGTACGTTAAATCCGGCCATTCTAAGGCCCGCTAATTCATTTTAGGATTTTCCTTTATATTTACTTAAGTTCTGTGTGTTGGGCATCAGCTATTCCTGACATTATGACAGGGCCATGGACCCTGCAGACTTAAGTAGACAGGTATCATCCTGCGAATCTAAGCTGGAGGATCATGATCACTGCATGAATCAGTTTGCCCAGGCCTTCAGACATTGTTGGCTCGCACTGCACACCTTCAATAGGAGACACCCTCTACCCAGGCTCCACAACATGCCACTGTGGCAGTGTCCAGTGGTCAAAGGGCTCCGACTATAAGCCACCTAGATTCAGTGGTGATTCCCAGGAGTGTAGGGGTTTTATAAACCAGATAGAAAACCACTTTAAGGCATCTCCTGTTTTTTTTCCCTTCTGACAGGGCTAAGATCGGATACTTAATGAATCAACTATCCAGTAAAGCTCTAGGAGAGTTGTAGGACTGAACTTACAACTACATAGAATTCATCACTGAATTTAAAAGATCTTTTGAACTTCTTGGAAAAGTTAAAAAGGCAGCCAAGGCATTAATGCGGATAAAACAAGGCAACAGATCCGGATTATGCCATAGAATTCCGTGTGCTGGCGGCCGAGGTTGATTGGACAAACAGCGATTTGGTAACTGCTTTCTCGGAAGGTCTCTCTGAGGCTTTATTAGATGAAACAGCGGCTAAGGTTCTTCCAGATTTGTTGGAAGATTATATAGTATATATGATGGACATAGATAACTGCCTTAGGGAGAGCGCTAAAACTAAGACATGGACTATCCAAACCCCTGTTCCCCCAGCTCCTCGTATGACTCCATCTGCTCCTGCAGTTGCTATCGAATCTGAACCTATGCAACTGGGAGTGATGAAGCTTTCAGAAACTGAGAAACAATACTGTAGGGCGGAGTGTTTATGCATGTATTGTGGTAAAAAGGGGCATCTGCGTCCAAATTGCTGAATACGTCTGGAAAACCTCCACACCTAAGCACCGTTAGAGGACCGGCCTTAGGTGTTATGAAATCGTCCTCGACCTTGCCTCACAACAGATTTCAGAATCCGTTTTCTATTTTGGGGTGCTCATAACATTCCTTGTAAGGCTCTTGTTGATTCAGGAGCTGCTGAAAGCTTTATTGACAAGAGATTTGTGAACAACCTTCTTGTCCCCCTGAAGGAGAGATCCACACCTTTGGCTGTTGAGTCCATAGATGGTAGACCCCTCCAGACACCTCTTATAACCCATGAGACCCTTCCGTTATCCTTGTCCGTTGGAATACTGCATAGAGAAAATATAGCTCTACAGGTTATTTCATCTCCTTCATGTCGTGTCATTCTCAGATTTCCCTTGTTGGTTAAGCATAATCAGGTATTGGATTGGGTTAAGGGTGAGATTCATTCATGGAGTGCTACCTGTAAAGAGTGATGTCTTCTCTCAGTAAAACCTGTAGGTCGTATCAATGTACCCACTATGGCTCCCTTATCCACAGTGGTTCCCCCACAATACATCTAATGATCCTGAAGGGTGCTGGTGTACTTGCTTGGGACCAAGATCTAATTTTGAGTGAGTCTCCATCTTTCCTTGCCAGAGACCCCCTGGACAGAAATTGTACTTTGAAAACCTAAGTGAGTAATTAGGACTTCTGTATTTTATCCTTTTTGTTTTTATCTGTTGTTGGTGTAAATAATTTGTTTATCATATATTGTTATATGCACTGTAACTATTTTTTGCTCATAATAAACATTCATTTATTAAGTTCTGCCTTTGTCTGGTTAAGAATCACGTTACCTGAAGAGACTAGTTAGTATTTTTGTAATTCCTTAAATATTGTGCTAAGTAATATTTGGTGGGTTTTATTATTGATTTACCTGGGGGACCAAGGCACCCCATTTATAAATTGTCTTGGTGGTGGCAGCATTAAAATAGTAATAGTTATATTATGTTTAAGTGTGCGTGGTGTTAAAAAGGGGGATTTTGTCATTTCTGGTCTAGTGCAGACAAATAGTGAACTTAAACCCTTTCACCACCACAACTATGTCACGCACACTCTTGGAGTAGGGTACGTTTGTGGCAACCAGCACATAGTATACATATCACACACAACCATAACGCCTCTCACACACACATTTAATAAATTACCTACATAGTGATTACATCCCTTTACAGACACTATACATAAATGAAGGGGTATGACCAGGAAGGGGCGCTGTGAATATTTTTTGCACAGTATGCATAAAGGCCTAAGGTCAGCCCTGTGTGCAATGGCTGCTTGGACTTTCCAAACCAGAGTCTCTTCTTTCTGGTTGTAGATAAATTTGACAGTAATGTCATAAAATCCAATTGAGTATAGGGTGGTATAAAATCATAAAACAACAATAAAACAAAATCTAGTGAAGTATTTTCATTGCTGGTCATTTTCAATGAAAAGAAAGAAATACACTTAGAATTTTCTTGAGCTTAAAATTAGCTCCAGATATATTCACTTGGACGGTATGATCCCCGTCTGTGGATATGCTGCTATAGGTCTTGGTCCTCTGTTGTGAGATATCCTCAGGCCTGTCAGAGGTGGACAGCAATCACCGATCAGCAGTACGGGTACACAAAAGGAGAGGAAAGTGAAATTTTGCTCAATCCAATAAAGCTTAGGTGGCATCTTCCCCACCTAGAAAATTGAAGTATGGGATCCTCCAGGTAAAAACTTGTGACTAATGCGTTTCGCCCACTCTCAAAGTGTTCAGCCTAGTAGTGGGTAAAACTTGTTAATGTTTTATTGGTGTTTTACTTTATATTATTGATTTTATTTTGTTTCCTAATTTCTTTTTTGCAGTAAACACTGTCTTTTCAGAGAAAATTCAGTGTTTACATTACAGCCTGGGGATAACTCCACTGGCCACTCCTCAGATGACTACTACAGGCGCTTCCTGGGGCAGTGCTATACATTATGTAGTGTGACGGTAGTCACCATCACTGGGGATAGAAGACATACACAGATTTCTATTGTGTTTTGGTCACCCTGTGCCCATTATTGGTTCAGAGTATGTTGAATGTATTGCTTGTCTGTGCCTCTCCTCCTCCTCCTTATTCCTGTCCTATTGTTTCCCCAGCAGGGTGTTGTCCCAGTTTAAACTAGCTGCCATGTCCCTCCTCAATCTCCCATCAGACCTTTCTATTGTCTGACTCCACCCTTCCTATTGTATGATAAATGAGGCTGTTGGAGGCTTAAAATGTGTGTGCTATGTCTATTAAAGATAGTTGCTGTTTTAACCTTCACCAAGTGTCGTTTGGTGTTTGGGGAAATCTGCTAATGGAAAGTGTGTCCAGGGCTATAAACACAGCCTTTTCCACAGGGTTGAAAAGGCCCTCAGTGATCCCAGTCAAGCCTCGGCGACTGGGTCTGAAGTGCTCCAGGGTCCATGATAGCTACGAGGAAGCAGACTTGGCGGAGGAACTCAGTTGGAGTACATTACATGCAGCACTACCATTCAGTGTCTCCACCCTCTGCATGGAAGCACTGTATTGATACATCTCTATGAGGAGATGCTGATTGGTCAGCTCTGCCCCTGATTTGCATCCTTGACAGTCTCTGACAATCCTTTGTGAAAAAATTGTGATTGGTTCTGAACAACACTTCTGGTGATACCAGCCAAGCAAGCAGATCAGGTGCGGAGCCAGCAGCAAAAATACTTGAGCAAAAGTAAGATTTTACCATATTTAGGTGAGAGAGAGGTCAGGGAGTCTAGATGGTGGTTTAACACTATAGGGTCAGGAATAAATGTTTGTGTTTCTGACCCTATAGTGTTCCTTTAATTTAAGAATCCACTCAGAGTCAGCATCAACATGGGCTCTCTTCCTGGGAATTCAGTCCATGACCAAAATAAAGGAAGGAAAACACCATTCGAAAATGACATGCAACTGATGATTTCCTATCATTATGCACTAAATTTAGACTAGAGTGTCCTACTAGTTTGTCCCCCCCTATTGACAAAGAGGAAACCTTATATTGTTGGTTTCTTTTTGGTCCTTCAAAAAAACTGCATGTAGCACACCCGGTGCACATTTTACCATCTAGTTGCACAGCCCTGGCTTCTTTGTTTTCTGTATTTAGATTTGAATTGATAAAGATGTGTTGTGTAATGGCTGAAATATAAATCACTGCCATTTGGATCATGTGACCTGATACTTTAACAATATGGGAAATGTTTTTTGAATAAACATAGGTGCATTGTATTATTTTTAGAGGTTGTATTGTATGCACGTTTGTTATGATATTTTTGCATGTAATTTATTAATTTCACTTTGTGTGATGTCATAATAATGCAACTATTATTTGTACCTGTTTTTGCGCACGGCCCTCTTTTTTTTTTAAATTAGCCACTTGTATTAACCCCTTAAGGACACATGACGGAAATAAAAAGGATTACCTTTTATTCCAGAAGTTGTGTCCTTAAGGGGTTAACATAATAAAGACTCATTTGGGAGCCAAACCAATGTATGGTTTATCAACAAAATCAGTGTAAACATTAACTATGTGTGCCGGCCCAACTTGTTATCTAACTGTGTCAAGAGGTGTGTGGTGAGGGGTGAAGTCAAGGGATATCAGGGTATGGTGAGCAGCCATGGGTAGGATTTACAAAGGTGTCACCAAATTATGTTTGTGCTCTAGATCCAGGTATTTGCACAGGTTTTAACAATAAATAATGTACTTAAGCGTAAAGGGTTACTCCAACAAAAAATGTTTTTGAATAAATCACTGTTTTTGGTCAAAGTAACTCTTACTCTCCTGGTCTCATCTCTAAAAAGTAAAAAAAAAAAAAAAAATAGAATAAAGAAAATAGCAAAAATGTACCCAAGATCAAACACCAATGTCATGTTCTCTCGGCAGCCCAATTTTCACACAATAAATTAAAGATAAATTATCAAATACTCAGTGTATGACTGACATGCAGTTTTTTAAAACTGCCACACAAAAGTAAAACATGTTTGTGTTTGTAAGCATTATGGCAATGTGCACGTGATTACAGGTGACACAGTCATCCAACAAAAGTGCATTTAGTGTTGCCAAAGTATGTACTTTTGTTCTCTTCCCTCTTCTCTGACTACCAGAACTAAGCTATGTAATTTGACCTCCAAAATGTGTTGTGGGTTATAGAAGAATGGCAATTGCTTGTCATTTGCAGTCTCTCTGCATAGATTCAGAGAAATAGAATGGAGTCCTGGCAAAGAAATAGGCTCCTATAAAGAATGAAAAACAGCATTTGGGAAAAATAAAGAAAATATGGCCTTTGTGGTCTAAATCTTATTTTTCATTGCTTTGTAATGCAAAATGACAATTAATATGAGTATGCACATTTTTGAGTAGGGGTAAAGTGCCCTGTAAAGGAGAATAAATGTGCCTTCTGCAAAGCTCTTTGATACTTTCTTATTGGTTATAAAATTTCAGCCATAGACTTATTAGTCAAAGGCGAATGTATTAGAAAGTGTTACATAGATGTGTCTCTGAATAGACTCAAAACAACTGTTGTTCCGCTTTATAAAAATAAAAACCTGGCAAAAATGTTCTATTTTAGTATATTAAAAGAAATAAACATGCACATAACTAGGATTATAAGGAATAGAAGTTGTAACGGCACCCGCAGGCATAAAAGGAGTTAAAAGCCGTTTAGGAGATATTCCCTTCCAGATATACAGGCAGCTACTGAAGACACCAATCACCCGGACAGGAAATCATACAAATGATGTAAACAGCTGAACCGGAACCATACGAATGCTTCATACAGCCGAATAGGAAAAAGCATAGGAAAGGTTTACACTCCTAGCAGTCGAACTGGAAAAGCATACAATAAATCCCCCCAAGAACGAGACAAGGCTCCATGTTGAGGATCAAGCAGTGATCTGGTTTAATGGGGCTACCTGCCCAGTATTTATGCAGGTCCTCCACCAGGTGGACACTCCCCTAGGGGACCTGGTGGAAAACTGTGACAAAAGTAATAAAGTGACCAATCACAGACATGCACAGTTAAACACTCCCATTCTTTCCAGCAGAAATCCTCCCCTCTGTCTGTGATACAATTACTGAACACAATGGGCTAATGTATTTATCACAGGCAGGAAAATACACAGTTTTACACAATATTCATAACTTTAAAAGTATCCATCACATTCACATAAAACTCACATTTCCAGAATCATACTCCAAATACAAACATACTCAAAAATCAGACAATTCCCTCCAGTGGTTTAAAAGTTAGATTGAAATCCTTTCTGACCAACTGAAGCATGGCTTTCCAGCCCAAACCTGTTTCACAGAGTCCTCTATCCTGGAGATAATTGGCTAAACTGGATGTGGTAAGCCAACTATCTCCAGGTACAGAAATATCTCTATTCACAACAGCAAAAATACATAATTCCTATCATACTGAACAGAACCCCCCACATTCAACCTATCACCAGATGGCTTGGATCTGAGCGCTCAATATATCCAAACAGTGCTCAGATGCCACAAACACAGTCAAATCACCATGGGGTTTAAGTTTAGCATGGGTCGATGAGAGGGGCAATAGTCATAAGGTAGGAGGCTGGCAATCAGGCTTCTCCACAACCCAGTGGCAAGGTTAGTTTTGCCACAGAAGTTCAATTATGTATCAGTAGGATGTATATACCACTCAATCAAAAAATTTATTTTGCAACCCAACAAAATCCTTATCATAAAAATACATATTTTTCTCTCTATCAGACTGACTTATTCAGGTTCATTTTTATAGTCCAATTTCTACTTTAAACAATAAATAAAATAATTAAAAGTCAACATAGCAGTGTTTCAAATGTAAAGTGTTAAGACAAAATGGTCTTTAAACACATTTGCTCATAAAAATGCTTTATTTTTAAAAAAAATCTGTGTACCGGTACTTTTGTTTTTAAACTCACTAATTGCTTAATGTAGCGCAAGACTGATTTTAGATGATCTCCCTCCAGTTAGAACAACCATGCTGAATTCATTTAAAAATTATTTCTTATAGCAGTACCATGGTAAGAAAAAAAAATAGTTGAACAGTGACTAGCATTGCAGATCTGCAGTGAGTGTTTGAAACATTTCCAACACATGGAGATAATAAGGGACCATTTGCCAAAAGTAGTATTTATCTTGTTTATTGTTATTTTATGCCACATTCACCCTTCATTGTGGGAAAAATATGTATATTTTGGCACTCAAACTGTAGTTTGGTGCAGGTATCTAGGTTCCTTCCATATGAAGAACCTCAAAATACTAAAACAAACATAGAAAATGATACTGCGCTCCAAAAGTAAATGCTCAAAAAAGAGGTATTTAAAAAAAATATAGAGAATATCTTGCAACTTCAAAACATAAGGATGCATGTATCTCTATATACACCTTCTAGACTTCTGAGGCTTATATGCATGAAAAAAACAAAAAAGTACAAAAAAACTTAGTACTCAAAAAAATGAAATGAATAACAGTAATGGTCAGATCTCACCAATACGTGTATTGGAATACAATGAAGGGATCACCATCCCTTGATCATGGGCTATGGTTAATAAACAACCATATATGAGCTGAAAAACAAGATCTTAAACTTGATTCATTTACCCATGAAACATATTCTGCAAAAATACATAAGTAAATAGCAGAACCCTATGCCTCGTAAATGGCAAACTTGGTCTGTGTCTTCAAAAATGCAAAATAGTAAAGTTAAGATCTAAAAAAAAAAATCTCATTGCTAAAATATTGGTGGTTTCTATAAAAGAGCTATTGTATTTCAGAACAGTGCCAGAGGCAATGCATTAGATCAGCTTCTTATTGATTACATTTGGGGCAAGAACTGTTAGAAGCTAAGCCAGCTTCAAGCATAGTAAAGAGGTAAAAATAATCTCTATGTAGTATTATTTTTTTCAATTTGGAACTTTATCATAATTTCAACTAAAGACAGGGAATGGGTACAGAAGAGGAAAAAGAGGTGGGTTGAGGGGGTGATACATCTTCGGTACACAGCAGTACATTTAAAGCCGAACAGCCTGTGCTCTTTATGTGTAACAGTAACTTAATAAAGTAATGGGGTATCTATCTCTATTTGGTTCCAAAATGGCATTTAAACAGGTAGGTTCGAGATTAGGACCATAGAGTACGCATGACGTTACAATAATCCTGGGTTACCAGATCTCCATGTGCGCCAGAGTTCCCATGTTTTCAGATAAAGTGTAGAAGGGGGGAAGAGGGATATATAGGAAGTTTCGTATATCCATTGCTTGTGCAGTTCCCCAAGTAGGTCCTCTCTTTTGGGGGGTACAGGAGACTTCCATTTCCTTGCTATTAGTTGCTGTGCCATCAGAGCAATGTGAATAATAACTTTTCTTTTGTACTGGGGTATCTCCACTGGGAGATCCAACAACAGGTATGTTTTTGGGGAGGATGGAGGTTGTTATGTCTTGGACTAGATTGTGGACTTCTGTCCAGTAGTGGTTAAGCCACACACAGTTCCACCAAAGGTGGTGCATCGAGCCCTCAGCTCTGTGACATCTCCAGCAATTTGGGGAGGTGGAAGTGAAAACTTTATGTAATCTGGTTGGCACGAAGTACCATCTGTAGAGGAGTTTGCAATGTTGTTCTAAGTGGGAGGATGATCTAATTAATTTAAGTGGGTTGGATAATATGGTAACCCACCCTTTATTAGTCAACTTGTATTGGAGGTCTGCTTCCCAGTGCTTTGCATACTCGGAGGTGGAGAAGCTGTTGTAATTAGAGATTAGGTTATGGCACATGGAAATTGGTTTACATTGAGGTGAAACTTTCGCATTAATACACATTTGTTCCCTGGTAGTGAGTGATGCAGTAGTAATGGTTGCGTTAGGGTATTGTCTCAATGTTTTGGATAAGTAGGATTTCAACTGTAGGTATGAATATAGTGAGGACTGTGAAGTGAATATTTAGCGGATAGACTAGAATAGTCTAGTAGTTTGTCTACTTCAAACAAGTGATAAAGGTGTGTTGCGCCTGTACAATGCCATGGTACTGGGTTAAACATAGGGATAGAGTAGGGATAGAGTGGGGGTGCTACCCAATCTGGTTCTGTACTTATTCCAGATTTGCAACAGGAGGGGGAAAGAGGGTCACATTTGGTCTGAATTGCTACGGCGTCCAGAGCATATTAGTAACTTCATGCCCTTTCATGTGGTCTCTCTCCGAGGAAACCCATTGTGGTCTGGCAGTGGAAACAATATGGGGTACGGCAGCGGATAAGACAGCCGCTTGATAATAAGCCTGTATGCTAGGCAGTGCCATCCCACCTAGGTGCTTGGGGGCTTGTAACAGTTTAAGGGGTAATCATGCTTTACATCCTGTACATACAAATCTCTCTACATCTGATTGGATCTTAAAATAGGACGGGGGTAAACGGAGAGGGAGGATGCGGTACAGTTACAGCAACCTTGGAAGTACAGACATTTTAAGTGCTACTATGCGGTCTGTCCAGGTCAAGTAAAGCGGTGCCCATTGTTTCAATAGTTGGTTACATTTGTTCCAAATCGTAATGTAATTCGCTGCCATGAGATTCGCAGGATTTTTCGTAATCGTTAACCCTAGGTATTTTACGGAGTCCGTTCTCCAGTCAAAGTCATAAGCTGGGGTAAAGGTGGCAAGCTCGTTTGAGAAAGCCCCAAGAGGCGGGGCGAAACACATCACAAAACCACGTGATTGGCATCGCACATGCAGAAGTGTTTTTACTATCCACGACGAGATTCACCAGCTCCTGATCGGAAGAGGACTTTGTACCTGTATACTTTCTGGACAATAATAGACTGCACATGGGGCAGTGAGCTTGCGGTGGCTGCTAGTTTTTAGTTACTGTGTGAAGTGTTTTTTATACAACCAATAAATTTTGCCAACGTACCACCTGGTCACAAGAGCTTGTCTCGGATCCCACGTACCCAAGGGGCTGATCCTCCCTCGGCGAGATAGCCAGGAGTGGAGCTCATACCACTCCAAACTTGTGAGTTTTTTTACTTAAAGAGATATTTTTCAGCTTTTTCTTATTGTAGTAACTTTATTGCACTAGGAGTGCTCACTTTTTCTTACCCCTTCCCCCTTGTTTTTTTTTGTTTCCCTTATTATAGGGACTAGTGATATCTACAGACAGGCTATAAGTATTAACTTTATTATCTTTGGAACTTATGGTCTTTTATTGGTGGCTATTACATTCATATGGTATATACACCTTAGAGTCACTCTTCCACACTTAAGGTGTCTCAGTATTTGTTTTATTGCGCACCAGCACTTTTGTTCTGTTTTTATTTACTGTGCCTTATTACTTGGGTATATGGTTGGTGCTGCATCCTAACCCACGATTGGTTTACAGTTACCTAATCTGTGCCAACGTATCTGCTTTGTATTTACAGAGTAATATGAGACCTGCCCATAGGTTTGAATTAAGTACAACAAAGTGAGAAGGGATTCTCATGGGTTAGATACGTACACTATCAGCAAAGGCGCTTATTTTTATCTGTTTATCTCTCAGTTGTACTCATTGTACGGTCTGGTTTCGCCTGATAAGATGCAATAGTGGCTCTAACAAGGACATAGAGGAGTGGGGAGAGGCGACACCCCTGCCTTGTTCCATTCATGATTCCAAACGCGGGGGAGATGAATGCAAATACTTGTCGGACTACCTGCGATGGGAATCCATATCTGTCTTACACTTGCCTTAGGAAGGCCTAGCCGAGACCTTCCAAGCTCTTGCAGTATCAAGGTAAGTTTGCGTGTGTTGGTTAGTCCCTGATGGCCATCACAAAGCCCGTCTGGTCGTCATAGATTAAGTGTGGTATGATTGGGCTCAGTCAATTAGCAATTATCTTAGCATAAATGTTTGTGTCTTTGTTGAAGGGGAGATGGGTCTATAATTTTTGTATATGTCTGGGGCCTTGTCAGGTTTGGGGATTGTAACTATCGTAGCTAGTAGCATTTCGGGTGGTAGCAGACCTGATTCTGTTGTTGCCTGGTAAACCTTCAGAAGCTGTGGTGCAAGTGTAGTGCTGAACATTTTATAATGGAGATAAATAATTTTCTTTAAATTCCAAGGTTCAAGCTTATAGGTGTCATATTAGATATCCTATATTACAATTGGCTAACTTGGACTCAGGAAATGCTTGATGCTTAAAACGACACTTAAGACCATATATGTCTAGTTCCGGGAGCAGATAGCCCCCACCTGAGCTGTCTCTTCTCAAATCATTCTGTTCTTTCTCTGAACTATTTGTTAAATGTACATGACGTTCATCCCCATGTCTTATCTGTACTCCTTTCAACCTCCAACTCCCTTCCTACTACTGTCCAATGTGTTTAAAAAAGTAAGTGCTTACGTGCAATGTATAAAAACACAACTGAAGAATAAACGAGGCTTATTTTGATAACTAACACGCATCTGGTGTCTAATTTGGGCTTCCATGGAGGTAGGTGTGTCATAGTTTGTATGATTTTTTGGATGGTAATAGGTTGTAGGAGGGATTGCATGTATTCCTCAGTGAGTCAAGGCAGTGAGACATTATTGAGGTAGTGCTCGGTGTCAGACGGCGTAGGGTGGGTCAGTTTATGTAGGAGGCAGTTCGTTTTTTCTGCATGTAGGGCATTGATTTGGCCAGTAGTTCCTGCCTGGGTTGTGTCTTATTTTTTGCAGAAAGTTTTCCTAGTTCTTTATAGGAATCTATCAATCTGGTTTGGCACTGTTAAATTGAAACTGTCATGTATGAATAGGTGGACTGGGCTGTGGTCAGACCATGTGATCTCCCCTATCGTACATTCCAACAGTGGGGCCAGGGTGGCATTGTCCAAGAAAATAGTATCTATTCGGGTGTACGTGTTGTGGGCTCAGGAGTGAAAAGTATAGTCTGCGTCCGCAGGGTGCAGGGTACGCCATGCATCATAAAAGCCATATTGTGCAAGTAACTTGGTTAGGGCCTTGCACGTGGTGGTCAATTGCCTTGGGGCGGGCTGTGGTGTCAAATGTAGGTGCTTGGATAAAATTGAAATCCCCACAGAGGAGTAAGCCACCTGATTTGACCTTGTCAATAGTGAGGAGGAGAGACTGAAGATATGCTTTGGAATCAGGAACGGAAGTAAGCTGTTACCAAAGTGTAGTGTGCATTGTTAAACAGGCCTATAAGAATGATGTATCTGCCCTGTGGGTCTATAGTTTTTGTTGTAGTGTCAGGGATGACAC
>OW240916.1:208693920-209096420 GCA_933207985.1 Pelobates cultripes | reverse complement strand
TCAAACTTTATTTAAATTTACTTTTAAGATAAGTTTTTGTTCTTTATTTTATCCCCTTTCTTTGCCTGTTTCCCTCACTTTCCCTACTTTTTCCTTTTTTCATTTCTCGTCCATCTCTTTGTTCCTTTGGAGAGAGAGAGTTTGCTTGGTTCTTTAAGCCAATGTAAACCAGTTGTATACTTTAATTGCCTGTTTTTATTATATCCAATCTGGCCATCTATTTGTTCCGGTATTTTAATTTGTTCTCTTTCATTTCTCATATTGTTTGGGAATCTAATTTTTAAGATTTTTATATATGTTATTTTCTGTTTTTTTTATTTTCATTTTCTAGAAGTTCTTCAATTCCATATTGTTGATAGTGTTTATTGGAATGAAAGAAAGAAGAAAAATAATGTTTTCCCTTTTTCCTCTCCATTTCTTCTCCATCCAACCACATATAAGAATAGGACTATCATTAAATGATTTGCTTTATTGCATCTAACTTAATTATCCAGTTGTCCCAGTGCTCTCTCTCAATATATTGGTTTTCTACAGTCATTAATATGCCCATTTCTACTTTTGCTTCCCATGGGACTTGAGAGGGAACCTCCTAAATCCTGGGAATCATGACCAATTTCCAATTATATACTATTAATAATTTAGCAGTAGTTATAATATGTAGATTTATCATTAGGACAGTTTTCTAGCCAGTTTAAATTTAACACATTTTTACCAGAATCCAATTTTATTTTGTTTTTCATAATTTGATAAATTATTTTTTTAAATCTCTTTTCAATATTGATTTATTTTTTCACACTGCCACCAGATATGCATCAAACTTACATTTTTTTTTAATTACATCTCCAGCAGATGTCAGATATGTCTGGGAATATTTTCATCAAAGTTTTGGTGCCAAGTACCATCTATTTAATAATTTAAAATGTATTTCTGCTAACTGTGCTTCTACAAGGTGTTGAATCATATAGTGTACTTAGTTTTTCACACATGGCTTCTCCTATTTAGCTTTATTTTTGTAAAATAAATCATGACACGGTGTAATATATCAGGTTCACCTGAGGTTTTCGTTACCCAATTGTAAGACCTGCTAAGGAACAGATTTTTTTTTAACATGTCCTGATATGTAAAACCATAGACTTCAAATAGGGTATACTTTCTTTTTCCCATGACTGTAAATATTTCAAACTTTTTCTCATATAAAAGCAGCACATTTTTGTGAAGAAATCTGTTGAGTATAAATATTTACTCATCTAAATTAATTTTATATCCTGAGACTCAAGTGTAGTTATTAATTTATTTCAATAATTCAGGGACAAATGTATCAAGTTGTTCAAGAGTTGACAGAATATCTTCTGCATATATATTTATTTGATCTATCTATCCACATACATACACTGAACAAAATAATTTGTTTTTTATGACACTCAGGTTTAGAAATTATGAGCTGGTCAGTTGTTATTCTTGTGTATCATCATTGTGTCAATTCCTCAGTGATATAAGTGATTGAAATATTTATGATGCTGAAGGGAATTGATCAAAGGGTAGGAAAATTAAAGTGACCATTTTAGGGAATGCTGCCTCCGGCCGCATGATGTAGGTAAGTGCGTGCATATTGCAGGGCGGAGTTGCGGAGGTTCAGTGTAACTTGGTCGGGGGAACGAGGCTGCATGGTGTGACGACGGGATTGAGAGCTGAACGTTGCCACAAGTACCCAGGATATTAAAGGCAGATAGAGAATGGTGAAACGGGAACCGTGAGAGTGTGAGAGATGGAGAGGGATGTGATAACAAGTAGTGTTGTGGAGGATTTCTTTACCCGAGGAGATAAGTGCATTCATATCCTGAAGTTTTACTAGCTCTGACTAATATTTTGTCTACTGGTTTGCCTACTGAATTTCTTTCAGATATCTCAACACTTTGAATAACTTAGGAGTGTGGGGCGGGAGGAGAAGGAAAGGTAAAAGGAGAGACAAAATTGCTTTCATATAATTACTTTCATATAATCAAATTTGACATATGCCAATCATATAAAAAAGAGAACGCTGATTTAAATTTTTTCAAGTTTGCAAGGTTACTTAAAATCATCTTAAAGGAGGAAAAAAAAGTGAAATCATCTTGGTAAGCAAAAGAGATATAGTTACATCACATGGCAATATAAAAAATAGTGGTTAGAGCAATAAGGGAGGAGGAAATAGGAGGTGGGAAAAAGGAGAGAAAAAGAAAGGAGAAACAAAACCCAGCCTCTGGACATTTAGATAATGGTTTTTGGTAATTCTGGTAACCCCACCTGGTTAATAGCAAAATTAGATCAGTAAAGTGCTAAGCATGCTTCAAGGTGATAGGAAACATCTGAAGTGGGTACAAGATAAAATTATTATTTTTTTTCCTCTCCCCAACAAAATGGCTTCCAAATCTCACGATAAAACTACCTTAAAAAAAAGAGAAGAAAAAAGATCTTAAACCAGAAAGAGTAGCCACAAATTTCTTCTCACCTTCTAACAAGTCAAAAAGGGAAAATAAAGATAGAAGATTTATCACTAATGACATCCAGATCAGAGGAATCACCTAGTAGCCCTGAGAGTGTACCGGGTACACAGATAACAGCAGAATTTTTAGAGAGATGTCTAGATTCCCAGTTGGAAGCAATAATGAAACAAATCAATCAGAACTCTGAAGATATTTTGAACCAGATGAGAGTCCTTAAAGAAAAAATAAATTTGACTGAAGAAAAAATCTAAATATGGAATTCCACAAAAAATTATTAAAAGAGCAAAATGATGAGTTGTCAAAGAAAATTAAAGAAATGGAATCAAAATTAGGTGATCTGGAGGATCGATCGAGATGCAATAATTTGCGAGTAAGAAATGTTCCGGAATCTGTCACGCAAGAAAAAATTCCAGAATTTCTGATTAACCTTTGGAAAGCCTGGGGAATAGAAGTGGAACAATATAACCACAATCTGGAACGATGCCATAGGGTGTTTAAACCTAAAAGTATACCAGATAATAAGGCAAGAGATATAATATGCTGTTTCCAATCATTCCAGTTTAAAGAAAAAATAATGAAAGCAAGCAGACTCAAAGATCCTGGAGGGGAAGACTTTAAGAACATAACAGTATTTCCAGATCTGTCTTTTTTTACAAGATCGCAAAGGAAAACATTTGTCTCAGCTACATCTATATTAAGAAGACATAATATAAAATATACTTGGGGTTTACCAACTGCATTAAGAATTTTCACTAACGATCACCTAGAGATCTTCGATTCAGTAGGCAAAGCGATGACTTGGCTTAAAATAAAAAAGCTAATATGAAAATGAAGTAACATGGCACAAGGCTTGAAAATATTTTTGTATTAAGTGCGTTTTTTTCTCTCACTATTGAAATATAGAGAAATTCACAGAGGTTAATTGGATTCGAATATAGCACCTATCTATAATATAATAGAATCACTGAAAGATAAGCACTAGATTGAGCTTCACATGTCTAAGGAAAAAAGTTTAAGAGGGAAAGAAAGAGAAAAGAAGGGAAAGAGAAGGGAAAGGAAAACTTGATATAATGACATCACTGAAAATAGAGCAAATCAAATAAGAAATTTAGTTAAGAATATAGCACTTAATAATAATGTATTAGAACCATGGGAAAAGAAGCACAGAGGATGTTTGTGTGTGTGTGTGTGTGTGTGTGTGTGTTTTTTTTTTTTCTCCACTATTGATAAATAGAGCAAACCTATAGAGGTAAACTGGATTTGAATAGAGCACCTATTAATATAAGAGTAGTGGTTTCAAATATACTTAAAAATCACAGAAAAAAAACACTGAAAAATGTACTTAATGCACTTAATTGGAGAATACAATTTCATAATTACTTTAAGTAAAGGGAAAAAGGGAAGAAATAAGAATGGAAAGGGAAAGATAATGATTAAACATTATCCCGGCGCCACAATGACCAAAAGCAATTCCGCCTGTAAGTTCTTACTAGAACTTAGTGATAGCCTAGAGTTAGGCATCTAAACTTTGATGGTATGAAGATCTCTAATAAACAGAGATCATGACAATGGAAGTTAGTATAGTGGTTCGTGTGATATGTTTTAGTCCTGTGTGTACAGTAATAAATTCTACAAATAGAGCAGACAAAATACTATCAAACCAATTAAAGATAGCAGATAACCGAATAGATAAAATAGTACACAAAAGAAAGATGTGCAGATCACCAAAAGATATAGGCGAAGCCTTTAATCGGTTTTATAAGTCTCTATATACTCTACCCTTTAAGACAGCAGACGATTTAATCGATAGCTATATAAAGGACTTGGATTAACCAAAAATAACCCCAGAGCAACTAGAAGTATTAAATAAAGAAATTACAAAAGACGAAGTACTAGAAGCAATAAACAAACTGGCTAGTTTTAAAACCCCTTACCCAGACTGGTTTGGAAATTGTTTTTATAAACTTATGAAAAACATAATTGTGGACCCGTTAACTAGAACCTTTAACTGTGCAGTAATTAATGGTTCATTTCAACAGGAGATGTTGAAGGCAAATATATTGACAATAATAAAACCAGGGAAAAACCCAACTGATGTGAAAAACTATAGACTGATTTCCCTAATAAATGTGGACGTTAAGATATTTGCGTCAATTATTGCAAAAAGACTAAAGTCTGTATACCCAGATATATTAATCCAGATCAGATTGGATTTGTTCCTGAGAGGAACGCTGGAAATAATGTAAGTAGATTAATAAATACAATTGATTTGTCTGATAAAAGTAAGAGTGCCCTGCTGATCCTGTCATTAGATGCTGAAAAAGCCTTCAATGGGGTCAGCTGGTGATTCATGTTTAAAACTTTGAGGGCATTTAATATCTCAGGTTGGATGTTGAATGCTATTGGGTCTATATATGCCGAACCATCAGCAAGGACAATAGGTCAGAACATATGCCCTACCTGGTTTAAATTGGATAATGGAACCAGACAGGGTTGTCCCCTCTCCCCAACCCTCTATATTATTACTGTAGGAATGTTAGCATCTAAAATTAGACAAAACTATTTAATAGGGGGATACCCCACTTCACAAGGAGAATTTAATCCTCTATATATTACTAGCCCAGAGAACTCTCTCCCACAAGTAATAGCAGAAATCGATCAGTATAGTAAGGTATCTAACTATAAATTGAATATGACTAAATCCATAGCTTAATAATATTGAATTGGTCAAAATAGAAAAGTACCAAAGTGAGTTTAACTTCCTACATCCAGAAGAATTAGTATATTTGGGGATAAGAATTTGTAAGAACTTAGAAAGATTAATGGAGATTAATTTTATACACCTATTGAAAAATACTAATAAAGATCTAAGAGAGTGGCGCCAGCTGGAAATATCCTGGTGAGGTAGAGTCAATACTCTAAAATCCTATATTCTCCCTAAGTGGATATATCTTTTTTAGGATGCTGCCATTAACAATTCCTACTTCATGGATAAAAATTATTAAATCCTCTTTTGCCAACTTTGTTTAGAGAGGCAAAAAACCTAGGATTAAAATAAGCATGATGAGCAGCAATATAAACACAGGAGGCCTAGATTTTCCAAATATATAAAAATACTATAAAGCGGGGTTAATCTCCCATATTGCTATGTTACAAAAGAATACATTTAATAAAGAGGGATGGCATTGGTTAGAATCAGATATGTGTCAAACTAAAAATGTATCTAGAGTAGTATGGAATAGTAAAGCTGTTGATTATTCAGCCTCCTTTGTATTGAAACATATAATACCCATATGGAAAAAAATAAAAAATAAATTAGATAATAAGATCATGGACTTCCAGAGTCTAGAAATCATCGAATTAGACATCCCAAATATTTCCTTCAAAAACTGGAAAGTAGCAAACATTGTAAATATAGGAGATCTAATAATGGATAATAATAGGATGAAAACCCATGACTTGTTATCAAGGGAATTCCATCTTTCAACCCAAGAGTCCTTTTCCTATTTAAGAGAGGAACGTTTTTTGAGGAATAAAATAATCCTTAATACAGGTGACACATGCAACTCGTTAAAATCTATATTTAATAGTAAGTAAACAAAAAATGTATTCTCTAAAGTGTGAAATTATTAGATTCCAAAAAAAAGTAGACGTCTATCCCTCCGCAATTAAGAGTTGGGAAAAAGTCATGGACATCTCTATAGATAAAGAAGAATGGTTTGTCTCAATAGCTAAGACAAATAAATATGTTCACTGCCTTTCCTTAATAGAAAGACACTATAACATGATTAATAAATGGTACATGGTACCATCTAAATTATCAAGAATCTAACCCCGAAACGAAGATACATGTTGGAGATGTGGGGAGTTAAAGAGGGATTACCTCCATATATGGAGGCCCCTCTTTGGCAAATGGCTAATTCCATACCAAGCAGGTTAGGTAATATCACAATACTATCTAGACCGGAAGTGATGCTGCTTCATTTAGGATTGCCTATTAAGAAAAAGCTAGAACAAGTGCTGATAATACACTGCCTGGTAGTGGTAAACATTATAATAACTAGAAATTGGATTAAAACACAGGTATTTTCTATGTTACATCTTATTCAACAGGTTAAATTTCAGATTCAAATGGAAATAGGCGTAAATAAAATCAGAAATCAAAATAGGGACATAGATACACGGTTAAACTGGTTAGTACTACTAGAACAAGAAGAGAAGGAATTATTACTGGGAACACAATAAACTGAAGTACGAAAATAGGCATAAAAGGGAAGAAGGAAAAAAAAAGTAAAAGAAAGGAAAAGGAAG
The DNA here is from genome assembly GCA_933207985.1 of Pelobates cultripes. Taxonomy (NCBI): domain Eukaryota; kingdom Metazoa; phylum Chordata; class Amphibia; order Anura; family Pelobatidae; genus Pelobates; species Pelobates cultripes. The sequence goes on along the minus strand of OW240916.1, from coordinate 209,089,626 downwards.
GGAAGAACAATTAAGGCTTGTGTTCAAATTTCCCTGCAACTGAACACATTTTAGCTTTTACTGTACTTGTTGTCTAGTGTATGTTGGTATGAATGTGTATAGTTTATAAGAGATTTTGTTTCTTCTTTTTCTGTTATTCTCTCTTTATGTAGGATAAAAATAATAAATGTAGGAAGGCTACACGTCTCCTTTATCTTGTTCATAACCTAATGAAGAATAGAAACAGGTGAAAATAGGAAATAGAAAGAGAAGGAACGGATAAAATCATTTATGACGACAAATATACCAAAGCCTTAAATAAAGAAGTATTCCAAAACTTGTCTTAGGCTGGTATAAGTCTGAAATAAAAAGAAAAAAAAAAAAAGAAAAAAAAGTGATTGTTTTATTTTCTGCGATCTTTGTTCTTTTTCAACCCCTCTTTCCCTGTTTTCCCGCCCTTTTTCCCTCTTCCCCTCAGTTTCCATTTTCCTTTCCATTATCCAAAACTTATTTTAAATATAATAAAGTGATAAAGTGTAATTCTATTAAAATTATCTATTACGAATACGATGACATGGAAAATCAAACTCCATTCACACAACCATTCATACGTGTCCCGGAGTGAGAGTGGATGCATTAGTTGGAAGGAGTCTCAGGCAAGTCTGTAACCAGAGGCCAGAGTCTCCATATGCCATAACCCCAAGTTCTCAAGACCAATATATACAGCTTTCTCCATGAATCTCTGATAGTTAAACTGTGAGACTATTTCAGTCCACTTAGGGATCACCTCAGATGTCCATTTTCTCACCAGACTTTGGTGGCAATTAATATATGCACAATTAGCATTTTTATTTCTTCTTCACATTTTGGGAAATCCAAATGGAACAAAAAGCGTTGGGGGGTCAGTTCAATATGGGACTGTGTTAAACTTGTAAGTAGAGATGAGCGGACACCTTGATGTTCGGGTGCGGCCGAACTTTGAAAAAAAAGTCCGGGTTCGGGCTCGAACTTGACCCCAAACCCGAACCCCATTGAAGTCAATTGGGACCCGAACTTTTTTCCACAAAAATGCCTCTAAAAAAGTCCTGGAAAGGGCAAGAAGGCTGCAAAAGGAAGTAAAATGGGGGTAAGCGTAGGACAAGTGCCCTTCAATCAAATGTGGATAGGGAAATCACTTAAAATAACAAAAACTAAAAATACAGCTGAGCCATAAAATAGCACTAGATGGAATATTTGATTTTAGCTTTGGAAGAACATAAATCAAAATCTAAAGCATGGCTGTCAGGAGGATCACCAGAATTATCCATTTGAGAGAGGGTTGGAGTGCAGGGTATTCTCTTTCATTGTTCAAACTGAGCTCAACTTCTGATGCATGGAGAAAAGGCCTTCACAAGCCTCTGCTATTGTTTACATAGTTTATACTAAGTGACCCATAGGTTGAGGAGGTGGTGAACGTGGCGGTGTAGGTGGAAGTGGCGGTGGAGGAGGAGGTAGCCAACACTGTTTTTTATATATATCTTTTGTTTTAATTGAGATGGCCCACAAAATATTGGGACATATAAAAAAAGAAAACTGATCTGCAGAGTGACTGACCCGTGTGTGCTGCATCTGAAACTCCACTATCGCCTGCTGTTGCTCGCACAATCTCATAGGCGGTGAGCGGGAAGGCTGAAGTTACGCTGCAGCGCAGACAGGCGAGCAGCAGGATGAGAACGCCAAAAGCACGCACAGATGGTGCGCACATTCTGCAGCAGCTCTGATATATCTGGGTATACACCGTGGCATCACAAGGGCCACCCACAACTGGCTCAACTCCCATCAAGCCAAGTTCCCAGAGGAGATCACCCAGCTTGTCATACTAGAGCACTTTTTTTACTGTGTCTACCATGGTGACCATGGGTAACGGGGAATCAGAATTCGATTCCGTAAAGGGACCCTGACAAACGGCTATCACATGCAAGGGAGGCAGCAGGCGCGCAAATGACCCATTCCCGACGCGGGGACGTAGTGAAGACAAATATCAATACAGGACTCTTTAGAGGCCCTGTAATTGTAATGAGTCCACTTGAAATCCTTTAACTCTGATCAAGTGGAGGGCAAGTCTGGTGGAGAGTGACTGACCCGTGCGTGCTGCATCTGAAACTCCACTATCACCTGCTGCTGCTGCTCGCACAGTCTCTCCAGAATGTGCAAGGTGGAGTTCCACCTTGTGGGCACGTTGCATATGATGCAGTGAGTGGGAAGGCCAAAGTTACGCTGCAGCGCAGACAGGCGAGCAGCAGGGTGAGAATGCCGAAAGCGCACACAGCTGCTACAGTGAATGTCACATACTGTTCCAAGTTGCGGATCAGTCTGGTGATGGCTTATGGTATCCAGTACTCTTTTTACTGAAGCTGCATCAGGGTCATGGTATGTGGCCACACAAACGCTGGTGCTCAACACCAGGAGGCATGCGGTTACCCTGCACCAGACCCTGCTAATCCATTCCACACTGACTTCTAACTTCAACATCAGGCATACTGGATCCTGGTCTTTCAACCGCCGCCAAGACAGTGTCTGGGTCCCGGTCACCGGACTGTGAAACTGCGAATGGCTTGTTAAATATTTTATGGTTCCTTTTATCGCTCAATCTGCTACTTGGATAACTGTGGGAATTCTAAAGATAATACATGCCAATGATCGCTAGGGGACGGCCGCTCCGCTTTTGCACCCTGCTCTCTCTTATGCTGTGCTAGTGCCTCTGCGCGACCAGCCGCTTCCTCCAAACTACACACGTCACTCGCATGGCCTTGATTCCATGTGGGGTCTAGGACCTCATCATCCTCCACATCATCTTCCACCCACTCCTCAACCCTGCACTCCTTGCTGGTATGCACACTGCAGAAAGCCACAGCAGTTGGCACCTGTGTTTTTCCAGCATGTAAAGTCTGCAAAGGACATATGGAAATTGTTTTAGAATTGTATCCAGGCAACAGTTTTCCCTATAAACTGACCTCTCAGTTTGACTTGTGAGGGTATTGCCCCAGAATTACAATATTATTTAAGTACCTCTTAGCTATTGATAACTGGTTCAAAAATAGCAGCTTGTTATCTGGTAGTTTCTAGTGTAGAAAATATCAAACTGTTTTCTATCACTTAGATCTGTGTAACAAGAGTTGTAGGTGTGAAACAATATTACAAGTGACCGATGTAGTAATTTCGAATCAAAGTTCCATTTGCAAAAAAAAAAAATTCTCGCCCATCTTCTGTGGGTTATTGCATTTTTAAGATGTAGACTTATTGTATCACACTAGCCATGCACAGGTAGATTGTCTGGCACGTTGTTTTGGTGTTTGGTTTTTAATTTTGTAGTTGAGTCTTTACACAATATAGAAATGTATATTAAAGCTTCTGTATATGAAGCGATCACAATAACACTTGTTTTTCACTTAAAAAAAAAATCAGGCTAAACAAAAATTGTCACAACGAAACGGATGCTACAATGTCTCTACTTAAAGCAAAGTATGTTAATTAACAATATGACATCTGAAAAGCACATGAAAGGATGCTGTATGATTTCAAAAAAAGCACACACTACATGAAGATCCTGTTCACTAGAGTGTGAATGTAACCAATAAAACTTTGTTTTTACAGCTACTGGTTGGCCCATAGATATTTTAAAACTTGTTTAATTTTGTTATAGCATGACTTGTAGTCTTGTTTTTAACTTGTCTATAATACATATTTTTGTGTGACACTTGTGTTTTTTCATTGATTATTGAATTTTAATGGTCTAAGATAATTAACATGTCAACAGGCAAACGTAACCCGAATGATTTGTCTTGCCTTCTATAAAACCTGCACCATAGGCAACATTTATTTGTCTTTAGACTTTCTTGAGAAGCGATAACTAGCCAGTGTTGCTAAATACACCAGATATGAAGTGCACACCCCAAATGTACCATTTAGCACCCAGAAAATTAGAATGTTTACAACTGCGCTGTAAGCACACTATTAGACGCTTCAATTTGACTCAGATATGAAGAGCATGCCGCAAAATGTACTATTTAGCAGATTAGCACCCAGAAAATTAAATTTTTACAACTGCACTGTAACCGCAGTATTTGGCACTTCTATTTGACTCTCAGATATGAAGTGCATGCCGCAAAATGTACTATTTAGCAGATTAGCACCCAGAAAATTTGAATTTTTACAAGTGCGCTATAAGCGCACTATAAGAAGCTTCGATTTAACTCTCAGATATGAAGAGCAGGCCCCAAAATGTACTATATAGCAGATTAGCAGCAAAACAATTAGAATGTTTACCACTGCGCTGTAAGCACACTATTAGACGCTTCTATTTGACTCTCAGATATGAAGTGCAGGCCCCAAAATGTACTATTTAGCAGATTAGCACCCAGAAAATAAGAATTTTTACAAGTGCGCTATAAGCGCACTATTAGAAGCTTGATTTAACTCTCAGATATGAAGAGCACGCCCAAAAATTTACTATTTAGCAGTTTACCACCAAAACAATTAGAATGTTTACAACTGCGCTGTAAGCGTACTATTTGACGCTTCTATTTGACTCTCAGATATGAAGTGCACCCCACTAAAATACTATTTAGCAGTTTAGAACCCAAAAAATTTTAAGTTTTAAAACTGCAATGTGACAGCAGTATTTGACGCTTCTATTTGACTCTCAGATATGAAGTGCACCCCACTAATGTACTAGTTTGTAGAATTCTTTCCTAAGCTGTCCCTCACAGCGGCAGCATCCTCTCCCTACACTAATAAGACCTCATGAGCGTGCAGCGCTACGCGACTCCAGCTTATATATAGAGGCTGGGTCACATGGTACACTGGCCAATCACAGCCATGCCATTAGTAGGCATGGCTGTGATGGCTTCTAAGGGCACACAAGTCAAATGCTTGTTGATTGGCTGCCCTGCAGCCTTTGAAAACGCGCCATTAAATCAATGAACACCGAACTCCAACCCGAACATACAGTGATATGTACGTGTTCGGGTCCGGGTTCGCTCAACTCTAATCATAATCTTTCGGAAGAACCAACGAAAAAAACCCAAAAAAACACTTTTGTATTAATTTATCCAATCATTTGCACAGAAACACCAAAACCACCTCTACTGAATTGATGCAATCAGTGTGAATGAATTTGCAATTTCATGTAAAGCAATTAAACAATTAATAAAAACTATAACAGCAGAACAACAATTACGTTAATAACACCAAAATACACGTGCACACTATGCTCAAAATATATGATATGAACATAGCTGAGAAGACCTACACACATATACACGTCAATATGGTATATATCAGGTTAATGGCAGACATGTCACCTATATCATCACAACTGCCTTATGAAATGAGTCAAACAGGCAGGTCTGATAATTCCAAGATGGATCTATTTTGGTTATTGTAAACCTCACAATCTCAGTGTTGTGTTTACTGAAACTGAAAGAAGTTATGTTTAGTTTTAGGTGGATAAGGATTTCCTAAATCAGGTGGGACTACCAGTCCAAAATATGTGCTATTTTTAGATAGCGACCACAATGAAAGCATTTATCCCAAACAAGCCAAGAGACAAATATATATTATTGGTGAAATATCAATTTTGGATTAGCAAGCACCTTATTCATCATTATACAAGAATAGAGAATCTGTTGAGCAACCCTATTCTGAATATTATCATTTTATTTTTTGCTTTACAGTTTATTTTCTATATTTTCTTTTCTCTTTCCTTTTTCAGCTCATTGATGCCTAAAATGTTTTCTTCATCCCATATCCACTGTATGTAGTATTTCTTTAATGGCTATTTTCTTATATTGATGATTGTATGTGCATTATGCATAAATTGTCGTAATCAATGTATAAACAACTACAAAACTACTTTATATCACTTTGTTGTGTTAAAATATTTTACCACCATACATTGGTGCTTTTGGTTTTGTATACATATATATATATATATATATATATATATATATATATATATATATATATATATACACACATACATACATACACACATACATACACACACACACACACACACACACATATATATATATATATATACATATATATATATATTAATAAGACAGTCACAAAAAAATATAAACAATAAGGAAAATATAGGATGCAGCCTCATGTCTCACAAACAGAACGTTTGTCCTCTAATATAAAGAATATAAATTATATTAAAGCACCAGCTCTCATTTCTGAGATATTTATAAATCTCCATAATCCCATTCAGACTTTCTGTACACAAACTATGTAAATTCAGTCGAAAAAAAATAACAGATTGTTCTTGATGTTTGAAATAGCACCATTATTTATACATGTCAACCAGTGTCTCTTTTCGACAGCAGAGAAAATAACTTGCGAATTGAAATATGGGAGAAAATGGATTACACATGTTTATGTGTCTATTTTTGAGTGTGAAATGATGAATGATTGCTTTTCATGTCTGTCGTTCTATGATGGTATTGATGTAGATGCTGTACAGTACATCTAGGATTGTAAGACCACAAGGCACTGCATAAACACCTTGCAGTGTGATGTTAGTGCATCTTTCCTAGTTAGGAAAATCTGAGCCCCACTTGCATATACATCATCCCATAAGACTACTTCCTTAATTGAGGTTCTGAGAAATTTGCAGTTTTACTAAATGTCTCTATTCAGTAAAAATTACCCTCTTCCTCATCTAGTAAACCCATTCATTAAAGTATCACTATAGGGTCAGGAACACAAATATGTATTCCTGACCCTATAGTGTTAAACACACCACTTAGGTGGTGTGCCCCCTCTTTAGCCCCCCTATAAAAGTTTAAAACTCACCTTATTTCCATTGCCGAGTGGGTCCGCTGGTGTAGGCTCGGTCCCCTTTTTGACATCTAAATGGCCGATTTTTAGCCAATCCAATGCTCTCCCATATGGAAAGCATTGGATTGGTTAAAATCTGCACAGGGGCGGGGCCAAATGCCATTCTAAATAGCAAAAAATGTGTGTTATCTTGTCAAGAGATTGCAAAATAATTTTCTGTGCAAATATGCTAATTTGATTTTCTTTATGAATATAGCGGCATTGCTATGGGAGTGGTCGCCCAAAACAGAGATAATCAAAGGAAAAGGAAGGAAAATAAGTTACCACCATAACTACTACACAAACATGGGGAGTGGTCGCCCAAAACGGACAAATAAGCAATACATACCAGAGCTAGGTCATATAGCTCTGGAAATTGTGAGTGTTAAATTGGCAAATCTTGCACTTTAAACGGTTTTAAAAGATTTCACACATTTGCACTTTATGTCTTTATTTAAAGGGATATACGCTTGATTGAAGTTACTCAAAAGAGAACATTGAGCTAAGTGTTTTATATATACATAGGCATGGCATGTTTCTGACACTAAATATTTAGCGCTCCACTGTTTTTTATAAATTCCAAATGCCGTTTTGGACAATCAGCAAAAATGCAGCGTCTCCATGCAGAGCTTGGGGACGCTGAATGGCAGGGCTGCTTACTGTGGAGCCCTGAGTCAGGAAGCCCCTCCAGTGGCCATCTAAGGAGTGGCCACTTGGCGGTGTCCCTCTGGGCAATGTAAACAATGCCTTTTCTCTGAAAAGAAAGTGTTTGCATGAAAATGCCTGCAGGGAATGATTATACTCACCAGAACAACTACATTAAGCTGTAGTTCTGGTGACTATAGTTTCCCTTTAAAATAAAGTTTTGATAACATGTGTTTGCACCATTTATAGTACATGCCCATGTAATTACTTGTTATGACACCCCCTTAGCGTCTCAACTGTATCTATTCTTTGGAAAAATATAACAAGTCTGTGCATGTGTAAACCATTTGGATGTATGAAAATATGTACCAAACATATTAACTAGAAATTTACATAATAAAATGTAGCATAAAAATTGAAACATGAAAAACAACCCACTAATGTTTAACCTCTTTGATGGCTGCTTTACATAAAAGCCTTGTCCTGCCTTTACAAATCTATAACATGCAGAGGAGGTTTATCAGTTTTGATCTTGCATAGTAACATATTCATAAGTTGCAGAAAAAAAAAAAGACTGAAATCCATCAAATTCAACCTTTCACATATCTGTTTTGGAATTTGAAGCAATTCCCAATTGTGCCACAAACTCATCTTGACTCCAAAATAGCAATATGATATCTCATTAAATCAAAAAGCTATTACCTTGCATAAATAAAGCCAAAGCTTTTTAAAAATCTCTACACTTTGGCATCATTATTCTTCATTTTTTTCAAATTTAGTCAATATGACTGTAACGGTTATAGTCATCACAGAACCAAAGGCTGACCCACTCAAGCATACATTCTTTCAAATTAGGCCAGCCCATGGTGTTTTACTATTCTATTTCATACAGAAAAAAAAAACAAAAAACGCTTGAATGGATTTATTATTATTATGGGAAATTCAAGGTCAAAACTAGAACATGCATATTTCAGTTACCAAAACGAAAACACCCAAAACACGGTATTTGCAACTGCAGTAAACTACTCTAAAATGTATTTTCAGGTATTGGGAATAAGATTGTTGGAGTGAATGCTAATCACCTTCTGTCCAACTTGTTATTTGTTTGGAAGTTATGAGGAGCAGGGTGTGTAAGAATTAGCGTGTTTTAAAGGTTACATAGGTGCAACTATCTCATAACATTTTGGGTAAACTTTTTTGCCCTAAGTTCTGTTTGGGAATTACAATAAAGTGTAAAAGCAGACAAAAGCTCCAGAAACAATATGCTATGTTCTTTATTATAAATTACCATGTAACATTATTACAGCAATTCATGCATCAGTTGTTGTAACATTTAACCCCTCTTACTTAACCCCTTAAAGACCAAACTTCTGGAATAAAAGGGAATCATGACATGTCACACATGTCATGTGTCCTTAAGGGGTTAAAGGTTGGTTCTCGAGTAAATATTTTCTTGAAATATCCACAGTTAAATATAATCACATGATCACCCCAAGGAAAATAAATACATAAAACACATGATTTCCAATGTGCCCTTCAAACTACAGAAGAGCATTTTACCATTACTACTACAGTCCAAATGGTACTTGAATCAATACATTTCCAAGCATATGAACAAGTATGTAGAAAAAGAAATTGCTTTGCGACTCATATCAGATGCACTGATAGATGTGATATGGCTGCCAAATGAAATTAGTTTTTCAGGATCAGAATCATGACCTGTATGTCAATTGTTTTTAGCCCTCTTCAGAAATGCTTGGTTCATAATCCTCTCTTCTTGGAATTAATGGAACATTGAGAGGCACCTTATATCTGAGTTGGATGAGTGATTTTGAACAAAGGACACTAAAATTTAGATAGACACAACAGAAAATAAATATTGTATAAATACATGTAATGATAATGTGAGGTAGGACTGAGAATTAGATTAGATGAAAAAAATTATATAAGATAAAAAAAAAAGTTTATGACGTTTTGGTGACACTGGATGCAGGATACACACAGTGGGAATAAATCCTATTACACGTTAGAGAAAAAGAACAGAGATGATAGCTTCATGGATCAATGTACATTTGAGCTGAGAATGTACACCTAGGTAAGAATGTGGGCCAAGATTTTATTTAAAATGTAGAGAATGGATGTAACTTCCATAAGGGGTATTGCCAAAATTCCAGAAGAAGCCAAGCATGAAAAGTTCTCAGATCAAGTACAGCTGCACAAGTACTTTATGCTAGTCTGAGTTTAAAAAAAATCCCTGTTGGAAATCAGAACAATTCTCAGATCAAGTACAGCTGGACCAGTGCATTATACAAGATAGCTTATAGAGGACACTATCAACCCTTAATGCTGGACACTATAATTTTATTGTACTATAACTAATTGTATACATTTGAATCAATGTATCTTTAATCTTCATTTCTTTGTCATTTGAACATACCTGGGCGTGCTTGTTTTTTTAATATATATATATATATATACACACACACACACACACACACACACACACACATATATATATTTATTTATTTTTTTACAGTTGTGGTGTGTATGTGTACTTGTTTATTTAAACATATAATTTTCTTTGTCTTGCCCTGCATGCTAAAGCTAATAGTTCCCAGCCCGACTCAACATTGTTGGCTTGTCTAAAGACTTTCTGTTATTTCTGCATTCCCCCCCCCCCCCTTATTTTATTAATGCCCACCCAAATGTCTTGCTTGACCAATCCTCACCTCCTCTGTGCATCTCCATTCCATAGCTTAATTGCAGGCCTTTTTGACGCTATCAACTCTGTCTTCCACATTCTGAGTTTAAAAAAAAAAATCCTGTTGGAAAGCAGAACAGTTCTCAGTTGCCCCACCCATATAAAACCCATTCACACCTCCAGTCACTATCTCTCCTCCTACTTCTAGCAGCTGGTGACAACTCTCCCAACCCAGGGCACTTCACCTCATCTGCCCATACTAAAACAACTAGAAACCATGCAAACCTTATTCAAATACCCTGCAGTTTATCCTCCTCTACCAACATTCAGTGTGCCCTCTGGAATGCCCATCCATCTCTAGCAATATTAAATAAAAAGCTATACACAACCTCTTCATCTCTAATTCCCTCACACTACTAGCACTCACTGAGACCTGGCTTCCCCCCTCTGATACATAAAGAAGCTGGAGTAGCAGTATCTTAGGACTAGAATTCTCCCACGCTCCCAGACTCAACAGTAAAGGCGGCGGTGTAGGCATCCTTCTTCCCCCTCAATGTATCTTTCAACCTATCCTCCCTGCCCCTGCCCTATCCTTTACTTCCTTTGAAGTTCATATTGTCCACATATTAAAGCCCACTCCATTAAGAATTGCCATCATCTAATTTCCTCCCCCCCTCGGTCATCCGTGGCTATTCATTGAAAACTTTTCTTCCATTTCCTCTGACCACCATCTGCTGACCTTTGACATCAGCATACCCCATTCCCAAATTTTACCACCCTCAACTCTCCAGTCTCACTGAAACCTCCACTGCCTTCATCTCCAGCATTTCTCCACCAAACTTCAAACACTGAAGAATAGATAGTGTACCAAGGAGAGAGCTGGGATAGCTAACCGATATCCAGATATAAATAATAAGTCCAGATCAAGTAAAATATCAAATATGAAAAATAAAAATAAACTATTAGTTAAAAATATTAAAATTGCCCAACGGCAAATACTTTGTGTGCTGTTAACAAACACAAATATGAAAAAATGGATACAAAGAAAAAATTGGGGGAATTTGATGATGTGTGTACAGGCCAAACTCCAACATACATGTTTAGCCCAGACTCAGCAGTACTTTTTTGGTATAACAAAGATATATTCCTCCAAATCTCGGGGAGTGCTATGGGAACTAGATTTGCATCCCCAAGTGGTGAATCTAATACCCTTTAGGTGTTTTATTGATGACTGCTTCTTCATCTGGGAGAGAGAAGAGTGACATTTATTGGAGTTTTTCCATCTTATATCAATAAGAATGATTTTCATTTATCTTTTACTCACAAATAGATTCGTATGAGCATAGATTTTTCAGATCTGGTATTTTATGTAAAACAATGTTTTAAAATCTAAAACCTTTCTCAAAAGTGTGGATGTGAATAGTTTTATTTTAAATTCGAGTTGTCATTATCCTCCATGGTAGAACAATGTACCCTTTAGACAATTTCAAAGAATAAAAAAAAAACACTGTACAGATGAGGAAGTTTGTAAAACACAGATAGAAAAAGTAAAATTACAATTTGAAGAAAAAAATTCTAAGGGAATCAACAGAAGTTAACTGTACAGATAGATGCAAATTACTATATCTCCTGAGCATAAGGAAACAAAAATGATAATGATTTCAGGTGACCATTAATATTCAACTATAGTGCTCAATCCCATTTAAGAAAGACTAAATACAAAAATTGGCACTTATTACTACAAGATCCTCTTTTGGGTTTACTTGTACCTCCCAATCCCAAAATAATATTTAGAGGAGCCCCCACTATGAAACATAAATTAGTACACAGTTTTACAGCCTCAGATCCAGATAGACAGTTTCTTAATAATAAAAAAAGCATTTTTAAATGTGGACAGTGCAGTATTTGTAAAACCATAGGACCACCTTTTGGTAAAAAATTACTAATTTCCAATCTTATTAAATTAAAAAAAAAGTTACAAAATTGAGGACTGCATCACATGCCACTCTAAGCAAGTGTTTTATTTATTTGAATGTGAATTTGAGTATGTGGGACAAACTCAGGGCCGTCTTTAATATTGATTGGACCCTGGGCAAGCATTTACTTGGGCTCCCTGCTCCCCACCCCACTCCTAGGGATGCGGTCGCATCCTCCACCGCAATGTAGTGGTGGAAACAAACTAGAAAGGGTACTGGTGCAATGCTTATTTTGGGCCCCGCCATCCACACAGACACTGACAGGCTCACATGCACATAGACATACACAATGGTACACAAACACTGACTACATATAGATACACATACAGATACACAGACAGATACAAACAATGATACACAGACACACACACTGACACATGCAGATACACACTGACCGCAAATAGATACACAAAATGAGAAAATACAGATACACACGCTGATAGAAAGATACACACACTGACTACTTGTAGATACACACAATGAGAACATACAGATACACAGACACACAGATACCATCACTGACACACATGCAGATAAACAGATACAAACAAAAGCACACAGATATACACACTTACACATGCAGATACACACTGACCGCATATAGATACTGTGACGAAACGCCTTTTGTCACCGGATTTTCCCCTGGCTGTTGGAGGAGCCTGATTGCCAGCCTCTTGCCTCATGACTATGGCCCTGGGTTATTTGGCCCTTCAAGTACAATATTTGGGCATATTGGATTTGTATGGTGCTGCTGCTGGCCCTTTAAAAACCATCCCTGGACATATTATGACTTTTAGGAACAATGTCCCTTTAAGACTGTGTAGCAGATTGCATTCAGGCGGTCTGCAATATTATATATGCTATTATGTGTTCAGTAAATTGGAAATGTGTAGGTTCTATGTGATAAATGTAACAGTATGTATTTTTATGTCTTTTGTTGTCCTTTGTCTGCCATGTGGCTAATGGAGTTTTGCCTCTGTCCTTGGAGATAATTGAATTACTTCTCAATTATCTCCAGAATAGAAGACTCTGAAACCAGTTTGGGCCAGATATCCATGCTGCCAGCCAGGCCCCAAAAGATACTTGTGCTAACTTCTGAACCCCTGGTCTGATTCAGGCCATTTTTTAATATGTTGTTCCCCTGAATGGATTGATTGTGAATATGTAGTTTTATGTGAATGTGATGTATAGTTTTAGAGTTATGAAAGTTGGGTAAAAAGTGTGTTTTAAAATGTATGGATAATTGGGTTACCTCTCAGGCTAAGGGGAGGAGATGTGTGGGATGTAACCATTGTGTGATTGGTTGTACTGTGTCCCACCCAGTGGGATGTCCCCTTGCATGGGGACCTGCATAAAAGAAGGTTCTTTGTGTGCCAATAAACAGATCATCTTGTACCTTCATGAAGTTTCGGCTCATGTTTGGGGGATTGGAGAAACTACACTCTGGGGATTGCTATAATCACTATACTCCCCAGGGTATAATCACTAAGCTCTGCTAAGAGCTTGTTCCTGTTCCTGCTCTCTGGAATTCGGAGAGAGGTCGACCTGCTGGAAGCTGGACCCTGGTCCTGAGTCCAGAGTGGGTGGAGACGGCGAGATCCCAACCAAGCTGCGGCGGTTCGTGGGGTCTGCAGTGGTTATGGTGTCAGGCAGAGTGCTTGGAATCCTCGGAAAGCACTAGGAGTATCCGTCGGCGGAAGGTACCCGGTCGGGGTACCAGCGGTTCCGTTACAGATACACATACATACAATGAGAACATACAATGCACACAGATACACACACGCAGATACAAAGATGCATACGCTGACTACATATAGATACACACAAACAGACACACAAATACACTACCTGAGACATGCAGATACACATGCAATGAGCAGTGTTTGTGTGTTTGAATGTAAGCATGCTTTGTATGGAGTATATTTGTGTGAATGTAGGGGTGTGTTTATATGTGGTGCTGGCATTTGAATGCAAGCATGTATTTATGTGTATGCAGGGGTGTGCTAATATATAAGACACACACATATAGATACACTGACACACATGCTGACACAGACACACAGATATACAACCTGACACACATGCAGATACACAGATACAAACACTGACATACATGCAGATACAAAGGTACACACATTGACGACATATAGATACACCGACACACTGACATACATACAGACACACAGATACACAACCTGACACACATGCATATATACCGATACAAGCACTGACACATACAGGTGCACACGCTGACTATATAAACTGTTACAGGCCAACACAGGCCCACCGGGTGGCCCTAAGTGCATGGGCCACCGGATGGGCTCCCATAGTGTGCGGGCCCGCTGCCCAAAACAATTTATTTTGGGATCGGCTACCCCAAAAGACATTGTTGCGGGCAGAGGACAAACGGGGCAGCTGCCTTGGGCCCCGCTTGCCCTGTGTTATAGACGGCCCTGGACAAACAAGAAGGATGTTAAAAATAAGATTGAGGGAACATGTGTACAACATAAAAATTACATTTTTGAACCACACTATATGAAGTGCCACGAGAGTGAAACAAAGCTCTTAAATACAGTGGTATACAACATAGAGAGGAGGAGACCTGGTTAAAAAAATTCACAAATCAGGAAATGCTCTGGATCTACAATTTAAAAACTCTAGTACCATTTGGCTTGAATGCTAAATTAGAACTATAATATGACCCTCTGAGAACCAGTAAAATGTAGCAATATTAAAAAGTCTTTCAAATTAATAAAATAAAAAAAAAAAAACACGTAAATCGTATAATTTTAAGGAAAAGCAATGGCTTTTAATATAAAAACACCTCTTTTAAAAACTATGTACATAACTTACATATTGTTAATGTATTATAATATAGGATAAATATATTTCCTTTTGTTATATTGACTATATTTCCTTTTAAAGAAAGGGTATTTGTGTTGAATTTGGGTTTGTTTGTTTTTAAATAAACATATGAATAAAAAAAAACTGTTTTGAAAATTTTTTTTTTTTTAAATGTTCTCTCAATTCTTCATCTGTATTTGATGGTGCAACATCTTTTACACTGATCTTTATTATTTTTGTCTATGTTTAGTGTTTTAAATAGTATCTATATGTGTTTTAGTATATATCACAATGCAATGTTGTGTATGCATTTAGTAATATGATATTAGCTATTATTAGATTGTTTGTGTAACCGCGGCTGGTTCCCTTATTTACCACTATAACGTCTTAAAGCATAGAACTTAGTAGGGCTAACCATACAGATATCTTAGCCATAATTTTATATAGTTAGTGTAAGAGATCCTCTATTTAAAATATATAAATAATTGAGAATACAATATAAAATAAGGATTGTCCAGGAAGCAATAAAGTTTTGTCTTTTTAGATATTTATTATATAAAAATACAAATATAGAAATATAAAAATCCATTATAGCAGAGTTTATAAGATTAAACTAAATGCTTGCAAATATCATTAATAGGTTAACATACCCTTCTGAACATGTCATCATGTCAGCCTCTCTGTCATTTTAAGATGGAGCAGCGTCTGTCTCCAAGTCTCCTCTCTGTGTCTTAACATTTAAAAGTACACCTATTTATACCTTAGGTGTCGTCATTTTAGGGTCACCGTAGTTCATATATGAAAAAGTAACTTTTTTACTTTATTAATTTTAGGACCTCCTTTAACTAGGCAAAAATACAAGTCCATAACTAAAGTGTGTTTACCTCATGGAAATTTTCCTGACTTAGTTCAAGATGGCATCTTAAAGTCTGAACATCCTTATCTACTTAAGGTTACCACAGTATATTGTGTACTGAAAGAGTCACAGGATAGCCTTGAAGCTTGTTTATGCATTGTTATTGTAATTTTACCACATGACAGGAGGCTTCATATTTGCATATCTTTCTTTACTGAAAACTCCAGCAGCATAGAAACATAACAACCAATCAGAAAAAAGTAATGATGCCCATAAAAGGCCCTGTCTATGACATCACTTCCTCTTTCTTTGCTGCTCCAGCCATACAAAGGTCAGAGTATTTTGCCTCTCTGGTATTTCTATATCTTACACTGTTTTTCCTTAAGTTTTATATATTTTAAACTTCACCGTTGCACCCTGATTCTCCCTTATTCCGCTCCCCTTCTTCCCCCCTTCTCTGCCTGTTCCCTATTTTTCACGTTTATTTGCCTCTGGCGGTCCGTGGGTGCCACGGCTGTCGGTGCCGCGCTCGCCCCGCGGACCGGCCCTATCACAGGGGACTGAAGGCGGGATACTGTGGGGACGGGTTGAGGGAGGCAGGGTCGGTACCGCGCCCGTTAGACGGCTCGCGCTCCTCCTCGACTGCGGGCCGTTGCGCGCCATCACACGCGGGCGGCGGCCATCTTGGATCTCGCGAGAACTCGGCGGCCGCCTCCCCCGCTCGCGGCGGACCGGGAATCACCCGCTCACCGCGCTCTACAGTTACTTATTTTTTCCTACAACTAAGCACTTGTGAACTAAGAACAAGTAGAACTGGAACTACTAGTTAATGCACTCCAACTCTTACCACTCCTCCAAATAAAACAATTTTTTCTATGTGGCACATTACACAGTGCCTGACACAAACACCCTTTGAGGGAGGTTTTATGAAGCATGCATACAACAAAAGTGTCTGAGTGAGTTGCAGGCACATACTGCATCTCTATATCCACTCAGGGTCATACTATACCATTGTACCCACACAGGGTCACACTATATCACAGTACCCTACACAGGGTCATACTATATTATTATACCCGGCACAGAGCTTTATTATATTACTACACCCTACACAGGGTTATATGACATTACTGTACCTGACCGTACAAATTATGTGGGTGTCCTCTGGGTATTTTTTCATGGCACACCACCTGGGGTGAACCCCCAGAAACGCATGCAAGGTCATATACGGACCATTATACTGATGTGGCTGTCCTCTGGGTTACCACGGCACGCCACCCGGGGTGAACCCCGATCTCATGCACAATTCCACTATTGATAATTTAACGTGCATACAGCTCTGGGGTACTACTGGCACTATATGTACTGACTCTGTTCCAGTATCTCCACTGACCCTTACTATCACCCCACAGGACGAGGAAAAGATTGCACATCATGGAAGATACACAAACCAGCCAGGACCTCCAGGCCATGATTAACGCCGCAGTTGTGGCTTCTGTGGAATAGGCCCTCTCGAGGGCTCTACCCCTGAGCCATGGGGACACGAGCGCCCCGGAACTGATGGAGGCTTCGGGCTCCGAAATATCCAAGACAAAACGACCACGGAAGGGCTCGAGCCCCCCTGTCTCCAAAACCAAGGGCAAAACCCCCGCCAAACGAATTAAGGACACAGACCGACGTCAACCTGCACCCCAACCATTTCACTCCTCAGACGAAGAGGATTCCTACATACCACACACCCTGGACGTGGTAGATGAATGGCGCGGGGATGACTCGCCATCGGAGGAGGAAGAGTGGCAAGACCTACCCCCCTTCTCCTCGAGATATGTCAAGGAGACCTTTCTCGACGACAGAGACAAGGAAAGCAGTAACGGCGCTAACGCCGGAAAACACGGGGACGGAACGTTTCTGGACGACCAAGGGAACCCGCTCTTCGATCCACGTACCATCCGACACCCACGGTCCTCCGAATGGAACCTACCAGAGCACCTGACGAAGTTCATACACTACTGGCTATGCAAACCTCTGGAGAAGGAGGTACAGGCACGCCTCAGGGCCGAATGCCCCAGACCACTGCTGCCTGACAAAGTGGCACTTACGCCCGAATTTGACAACACGGTGGTGGTATTCATGTCACGTTTGGGCCAAGACCCCCGAAAGGGCGTGGAGAAAGGAATGAAGGCAGCACAAGACAAAGTGCTAGACCTACTCGCCCATCGCTAAGATACTTTACTTCGCTGATCTAGCGCTCACCCAAGGCTCTCAATTAGACCCTCACATCATACCTGAATGGGCTCAACGATCAGTGTGCTTCCTGGGCAACGCTAACGCTGCATTGTGCACAGAAAGACGCAGGTCGGCACTGATCCGAATAGACAGCAAACTCCTAGATCTAGGAACCAAAGAGTTCGGACCGAAAGCACAAGGACTGTTTGGCGAGGCTTTCATCACAGAACTTAACACGTGAACTTATTCACCACCTTGAACAAAGCCCAAACCTCACTCAAACAGGTTTTCCACAACCCGCCAGGAAGAGGTGTTTTTGGAAGGGCTGGTCGGCAGCGGAACCGAGCCACCAGCCGCTTCTGGGCATCAGGTTCCAGATCATTCACACAAGCTCCAAACTTCTTCCCATCTACGACTCAAAGACCCTCATCATACCGAGGGGCAGGAAGGACTAGAGGCTTCAGAGGTCGAGGACGTGGCCGTTCCTCTAATGGTGAGTCCACCTACATACCAAAACGTTTCAAATTTTATAGCAGGCAGCCTGTCCCTTTTTTTACAGAACTGGGAGCTGATTACCAAAGACGCCTGGGTCCTCCAGACGGTACGCGGCTTCATCATAGAGTTCTCATCACGACCCATACAGAACATTCCCCCTCCTCCGATCCACATGTCAGTGGAACAAGAATGCCTGGTGGACGAGGAGATCCACACACTCTTCAAAAAAGGCGCAATTCAGTATGCACCAGGAGGGAGAGGCTTTCTGAGCAACATCTTCCTGGTCAAGAAGAAAACAGGCGACTACAGACCGGTTATCAATCTCCGACAGTTGAACTCATACGTAATATACAGACACTTCAAGATGGAAGGAATCCATCTTCTGCAGGACCTCCTCATCAAGGACGACTGGTTTACGCGTCTGGACCTCAAAGACGCGTACTTGTCAGTTCCAGTAGACGTACACTGCCGAAGTTTCCTCCGCTTCCGATGGAGAGGATGTATATGCCAGTTTACATGTCTGCCATTCGGCCTCAGCTCGGCTCCGTGGTGCTTCACGAAGCTACGGAGACCTGTGATGGCACACATCCGAACCATGGGCATACGATGTCTCGTATACCTGGACGATTTGCTAATTTTTTGCGAATCCGTGTCCAGACTGCGATTGCAGACGAAATTTGTCATTCACTTACTGGAATCATTAGGTTTTGTAGTGAACAGACAAAAATCGTCTCTCTCTCCCTCCCAGTCGGTCCAATTCCTCGGTTTCTACATCGACTCGAAGGATTGCGTGCTATGGCTACCCTCGGCAAAGATAGCCTCGATAAGAAAAGAGATCAGACGGGTACTGAGAATGGACACAATACCACTCAGGATGCTCGCTCGGATTGTGGGACTCCTTTCCTCCTCCATACAAGCGATATTCCCGGGCCCGTTACACTACAGGGCCATGCAACGACTGAAGGCGGGATATCTTCGCACCGGCCATTCATACGACCACTGGATCCTGCTGTCGGTGGAATTGAGAACGGAACTTCGATGGTGGTTGCTACACATACAAGCATGGAACGGCAAGGCAATTTTCGGCTCTTCCCCAGACTTCATCTTGGAATCGGACGCCAGCCTATGGGGATGGGGCGCGCACTCCGCGGACGCCTCTACGGGGGGTCCATGGCAAGGGGAAGAGGCCAACCTACACATCAACTGCCTGGAACTGATCGCGGAATCCTTCGCCAACCGCAGCCTGGCCAAGGACAAATCGAACTGCTGCATTCTGCTCCGCATTGACAACGTTTCGGCGGTGCAGTACATCAACCGCCTAGGCGGAGCCAGATCTCGAGCCCTGACGGAAGCCACGAAAGACATCTACAAGTTCTGCCTGCGACGGAACATCACGCTACAGGCGGAATACCTACCGGGAATCTCCAACCTGACGGCGGACTGGTTCTCTCGCCACTGGCGAGACAACAGCGATTGGAAACTCGACAAGGAGATATTTCAAGAACTGCGATGGGGGAAACACCCATTATCAATAGATCTATTCGCCTCCAGAACCAACCACCAACTACCGAGATACTACAGTTGGCTCCCGGATCCGAAAGGCGAAGCTGAGGACGCTTTCCTGCAGAACTGGCCCACCCAAAGAGCATACGCCTTCCCACCGTTCTCCATGATTCCACGGGTACTTCGATACACATGCACCCACAAGATATCACTCCTGCTCGTTACACCACTCTGGCAGAGCCAACCGTGGTTTCCAGATCTCCTGGAGATGTCTCAGGAAACCCCCATACTTCTGCCTACCTTCCCGCTCCTTCTGACGGGACCTCGAGGGGAACCCCATCCCCTCGTCCTGGACGGACAACTGGAACTAGTGGCCTGGACGATTTCAGGGGATCCTGGTCGGTCCACGGCCTATCACAATCTACTAAAGATCACCAGGCACCAGGAAATGCTATGCCTCCGCCTGATCGGCCTGGAATGATTGGTGTATGGAAAGGGATTTCGATACCTTTACTGCCCCTATCCCTATGGTCCTCAACTACCTATCCCACCTGTTCTCGCTGGGACGATCGTACCGATCCCTCAATGTGATCAGATCCACCATATCGGCGGCACACGTCCCGGTACAGGGCAGACCGTTAGGTCAAGACCCACTGGTTTGTCGTCTTTTACGGGGTGCCAAATTAGCAAGGCCCCCAGCACCCAAGTACTCACGCCTATGGCAGGTGGATACGGTGCTGAAATTCCTCAGGGATTGGCCGGACAACCCCTACCTGTCGCTGAAACAACTTTCAGCCAAACGGACCCTCTTACTATGCCTTGTCTCATTTCGACGGGTGGCAGATGTTAGAGCATTCGACATGGATGGTTTCTCTCTCACACCTGAAGGAGTTACCTTCTACATATCAAGACGTACGAAGTCAGATTCAGCTTCAGTATCATACCCATACTTTGGATCATATTCCAAACTATGTGTTGTCAGGACACTGATGAGGTATACAGAGATCACGACTCCCCTTCGAGCCACCTCAATGGGCCAGCTCCTGATCTCATACGTAAAACCACACGGACCGGTGTCTACGACTATGCTGGCTAGGTGGGTCCGCTGGCTATTATCATTAGCGGGCGTTGAACCCTGCTTCGGGGCGCACTCGAAGCTTTAAAAATGCAAATATGAAGCCTCCTGTCATGTGGTAAAATTGAAGATTATATTAGCTTTAGTGTACTAATAATCTTAATTTTAGTAATGACAGGAGGCGAATATTTCCCACCCTAAGACCCTCCCATATTCTTCTCAAGTTATACAATACGCCTCATGTTCAGGAAGACATGTACAATGGATCAAGGTATGTTTTTTCCCTCTTAGACACGTACCTGGGGAGGACTGGATAGGGTGAATAATTAGTCATGTACTGGAAATATGTTGTATATATTCTGATAAATAATGTATCTTAAATTTATTGTATCTAAATGTTACTAGTCAGATATCAGTTATTCTGCCAGATTCTTAACGTTTATGATATGCGGAAAAATTACCACGCCAGAGACCTTTCACCTTTTTTCTTCTCTTGCAGTTTGAAAGTTCCCAAGATAGGACAAAGTTTCGTCTTCCATCTCCCTACGTCACGGGATTGCTGGATTTGGATATTCTTCTATGTTATTGAAATGTTGACGTTTATTCGGACTACATTTATATATTTTACTTGTTATTCGCTTCAAAGAAAGAGGAAGTGATGTCATGGACAGGGCCTTTTATGGGCATCATAACTTTTTTCTGATTGGTTGTTATGTTTCTATGCTGCTGGAGTTTTCAGTAAAGAAAGATATGCAAATATTCGCCTCCTGTCATTACTAAAATTAAGATTATTAGTACACTAAAGCTAATATAATCTTCAATTCGTCTGGGACAAAATGGTGCAAACATATTATACACTGAGGTTAATGCTTAAAAAAACATCTATGAAAAACAATATGTTCCATTTCTAACACCTTGTCAGTTTGCAATATCTCTTAACCCCTTAACGACGCTGGACGGAAACTTTCCGTCAAGGCAGACCTACTCTTAAGGACGCTGGATGGAAAATTTCCGTCAATTACTAAAGTTAATGCCATCGTGGGGTTAACACTGTTGCTGGGTGCCTCGGCGTTTGAGGAAGCCCAGCAACAGCCAAAGCGCTGTCCCAGCACATGTGATCGCTGTGACAGCCAGTCACAGTGATCACAGTGCAGCTGGGACTTCTGATCCTCCACCTCTGTGTGTGATTAGAAGAGGAGAGAGACAGATCGTTTGTAACTTTGTGTCCCTGACAGACACAAAGTGTTTAAAAGTTAAAAAAACAAAAAACCTTACTACTCTTCCTTTTAAAATTAACAAGTGTTTAACCCTTTGATCACTGACAGCAGTGATCACAATACTGATCACAGTAGTTTACTGTGATCAGAGTTTTTTTTTTTTTTTAACCCTTAAATATATTTAATTTATTTTTTTTTACTATTATTTTAAGTTAGTTACCTGGGGTGGATTGAAGCTAGGGGGAATTGGGGAATCTAGCATTAGTGTAGCTAGGAAGCTGAAACGTTTTAGAAAGTTATTACAAGTTTATAAAAGTATAAAACAAAAGTGAAAGAAGTAAATAAAGAGAAACAAATTAAAAGTATTAGTAGTTTATTTAAAGTCAAAGCATTTCTGACAAACTTTATAAAATCCGCCCCCTAATTAACCATTTTAATAAAGAATTTGTCATAATTTATACTCCCCAAAAGAATATATGTATTGATGAGTCCCTAATGAAATACAAGGCTAGACTGGGGTTCAAGCAATACATCCAAGCCAAAAGATCCTGGTATGGTATCAAGCTATACAAGTTATGTGAAAGTAGCAGTGGGTATGTTTATACCTTCAGAGTATATGAAGGTAAAGATAGCCCCCGGGATCCCCCAGGTTGCCCTGATGTAGTTGGGACTAGCAGAAAAATAGTTTGGGATCTAATGAACCCGCTACTGAACAAGGGGTACCGCCTGTACCATGATAATTATTACAATAGCATACCCCTCCAAAAAATGCTATATTGTTTTGAGACTGTGGTCTGCGGCATTATCTGCCTTCCCCAAGGCTCTGGCAGAGAAAAAAAAAAATTAAAAAGGGGGAAACGGCTGCTCTCTGCCAGGATGAACTGCTGGCTCTGAAATACAGAGACAAAAAGGAGGTGTTCATACTGACTACCATGCACAGTGAACACACACGCAGGGTCGCAGTCCGTGGCAGACAGGAAACAAGACGGCTGCCTGTCTGCATTAAGCAATACAATAAACACATGGGGGGAATTGACCTGTCTGATCAACTGCTGCAGCCATATCTGATAATGAGAAACACCAGGGCCTGGTATAAGAAAGTGGGCATTTATTTAATGCAAATGGCTACTCACAATGCATTCATCCTTTTCAAAAAGGCAAATCCTTTTCAGTTCCAGCTAATTTCTGTGCTGCTCACTGAGTGCCACAGTGGGGAGCCATTGTCGGGATCCTGCGGGCGGCTGCGAGGGGAGGCTGCACTCCGCTCGTGGTACTCACCATCCAGCTGTCCGCGGTCCCCTCCTCCTCGTGGGCTCGGCGAGCAGCATCCTTCCAGCCTCGGATGACGCCCGCGTTTTCCTCCACGTCCCCCAGCGGCAGCATGGATGACGCTGCATTCTGGGAGACTGCCCAAATTATTACACGCCGGGGTCAGTCACCTGACCCGGCGTTAAAGGCACAGTGCCTCAATCACAGTGGGAGGTTTAGATATCTCCCACGTGTGATTGTTAATTCTGATTTGAAATTATCCAATCAGAATTAACCTTATGGTTTAAATACTTACCTTTCCTGTTCCTCCCTGCCCTGTTGTGGTCTTTGCTTGCTAGTATTGCTACTGAACTTGTGGTTCTGGTTACATACTCTCTGGTATGTTTATCCGACTTTGTGACTTTCTCCTACCCTTTGACCTCGGCTTGTTTCACGTTATTCTGTCTTCTGGTTCCCCTTTACTCGGCTTGTTTCCTGACTATTCTTTGTGTGCTTAGCCCGGCCACTCTAAGGTTCGGTACTGCACTTTGTGTGTGTGTTGGCATGTTTGGTTCCCCAAATCGTGACAGCCATCAGCAGGGCCTAGCAGCAGAGATATTCAGACAGGTCACTCCTGCTTTCGGATACCACGAACCCCCCCAAAAAAGACCCCCCAGAAAAGCTGCAGGCTGTGTTACCAGAGAGGCATTCGAACGGAGACCAGTTTCTACTGCCCTGATTGTCCATCTCAGCCTGGCCTTTGTATTGGGAACTGTTTTAAATTATGTCATACTCAGGGCCAATAAATTCTCAATACAATTAATATTCTTGTTGTAGTTCTATTTGACCACAAAAAAATAAAATAACATTATAACATTGTTTTGTTAAAGTTCTTGTTTAAAAATGTTCAAAATGCTTAGGAGGTACAGTTGGAGAATTATGACAGCGGATTCAGAGGTGACAGACAGTGCCTCAAAGATTGACCCAAAATGGGACATGGACCCAGCAAGAAAATTCAAAGCTTGAAACAAACCGAGTCTCAAATTTTCCCCTTCAACATCCACATATACCTGGGACAGCTGAGTGACATATGAAGCGTTATACTGCCGTAGCACACCTAAGAATTGTAAACTATGCAGTAACATCTCAAAGTGTGTGTCAAAAAGGCAGCAAAAATGCTTACTACTACTAGACTTGGTACTCACTAGCGAAAAAATGATCCCACCCTAAGGTTCAAAATAGGCCTTTTGAAATACCCTGGGGTGTCTTTAAAAAAAATGGTAGGCCTTTGTGGGGGGAAGTTTGAATAAGCAACCTGCTATTAGACCCCAAAATGAGTCATAAACCTATAAAATTCTGTGAAAACTGAAATGGTCAGGTCTCCTATATGGCAGTGTAGCTTCAGGAAATATGGCCAAAGGCATACATTGGGGGTATCATTTTACTCACAGGAGATAGCTCAGCATAATTTGGGTTGTTTGATCATATTGGAACATATCAAATATACAAAATGCCCAGCACAAATGTAACACATAAGTTAAAAACTTGAAAAATATTTTTTTACCACAAACTTTGACATATAATGGTGAAAAAATGGCGACATGTTAAGGCACAATACATGCCATATGTGATACCCTGGAGTGTCTACTTTCACAAATGGTAGGCCTATATGCGGTTATTGAAACAGTCAAACTGCTATAATGGCCCAAATTGAAACATAAGCCCTGCAAATCCGTCTCTCAAAATTCTACTCTACAAACTGAAATGGTCAAGTCTCCTTGTAAAAAGTGTCAAAATACCCTTAAATAAATAGCTT
This sequence comes from Pelobates cultripes, assembly GCA_933207985.1. NCBI lineage: Eukaryota > Metazoa > Chordata > Amphibia > Anura > Pelobatidae > Pelobates > Pelobates cultripes. Next base: position 209,064,178 of record OW240916.1, on the reverse strand, counting down.
GTGATGTCTTCTTTATATAAATATATACTTTTGTGTAGCAATTTTGTTTTCTGTGACAGCTGTTAAACTTACAAGTCACACATAAGAACTTCTAAAAAAATTTCACATTTAAATTTTATTACTCCTTGTATTTTGTGACCTGTAACTTTTAAAATAAGCTGAAATCCTTAATAAATTATGCACTTTGAAAAACAAGACACCTAAATGCATTTATTTTGAATTACTTTTCCTAAGCTGGACATATGCACACACTATTATTGCCAAAACTGTGAAAAAAAAAATATTTTTCTAATTTTTTCTAATAAATTTGATTTTATATATGTATAAGTCACATCAAAGTAAAGCCCATCTTGTCCTTAAAAAAACAATATATAATATGTGTTGATTCAATAAATGAGAGCAATGCAAATTGCAGTTGAAGACAAACAGCAAAAAATGCAAAAATAGCTAGATGTCCAGCTTCTGAAGCTGTGTCCTTAAGGGGTTAAAGACAAAGTACACAGTTTAAGAAATACAACATTTCATTCTAAAACGTGTAATATTTGCATTTGCCCATAACATGTGATTATACCACTATGCAGTATCTTATTTAAACACGTTACTATGAAATATATACCTGTTACGAAGTACTATAAACAAATATACTATAATATATATAAGACATTCCTTTACCAAAAATCCAACAAAATGTTGGAAAACACATGAAAAGTTCTGCCACAGCAGGGTAAAGTAGAGAATATATTTATATTATATTTATTTTTAAGAGTAGCCTGATTTTTTGAAATGGGACATTAGTGGTATATAAGGACTCCATAGTGCTGCTATTTCTTCATCTTTGAAAAGCCCTCTAAATCGTGCTAAACATGTAGATTGGAGATTGGCCTGCACACACTTCAGTGAGCACAGACTATTTTCACTGGTGTTTCATTAAAGGACCACTCTAGGCACCCAGACCACTTCAGCTTAATGAAGTGGTCTGGGTGCCAGGTCCTTCTAGGGTTAACCCATTTTTTCATAATTATAGCAGTTCGAGCTGCTATAATTATGAATGGTTTTCCAAAACCTCTATATTGCCCTACGCTACTGATCTTCTCACTGTGATTTTAGGTGAGGAGACGCAGGCGTCATAGGAAAGCATTGTAAATGCTTTCCCGTTTCTTTTGCGCTAGGCGTCAGCATTTAACGGAAATGAGAGGTGAGGAGGAGAGCTTTCCGCTCAGCGCCAAAAAAGGTAAGTTTTACCCCTTCCTTCCAGAGCCGGGGAGGGGGACCCTGAGGGTGGGGGCACCCTCAGGGCACTATAGTGCCAGGAAAACGAGTATGTTTTCCTGGCACTATAGTGGTCCTTTAAGGCATCCCTCTGGTTCGTAATACACATATTGCGGCTTGACACCCAGGATACCGGCTGATTCAACAGCTCTGATGGAGTGGTAAAAATCCTGTGAACATTCTGTTTAACTGTATATTACTGACTATATGCATTCTTTTGTGATTAACGAAAACCACTTTATTGTGTAAGAGTTTCAAATAAGGGGTTGGGAGTTTTTTGGGGAGAAGAATAAATATTCACAGTGTTACACTATATTTTGCATCTTTGTATCTTTTAAGGTACACAAAATATTTAAAGGTCATTGGATACCAATTATCTTATCAATTGATTGAAGATCTCCCTGGTATGAATCCTACTTGGTCATTATTAATTAATTGTGGTATGACTATTTTAATATGCAAGGATAGAAGATAATATTTTAATATCTGAAAGTCTTTATCTGCTTTTCGAATGGGGACAATATTCGCTCTCAACAGCTTCCGGTTTTCATTATATAGTTGAAAATGGTGGTAAGTTCCTCTTTTAGTTGGTGTTTCATTAGTTTATAGAATTTATTTATGAAGCAGTCTGGGCCTGGGGAAGTATATATTTTAAGCTTATCTATGGGTTTACTGATCTCTATTTCTGTTATAGGCTGGTTTATTAGCTTTAATTGGTCGGGTAGGATTTTAGGCATGGGTAAGTTTTCATGAATTCCTTAATCTCTTTTTCCCTGCCAAATATTTCTTTTGGTAGGTTATATAGATTCTGATAAAATCTCTGAAACACTCTACCTATTTTGTCTGGGGCCATTAGATGGGTTTCTTTATCTTTTATTTTAAATATTTCTCTTTTAAGTTTTTCTTTTTTTCTTTAAAATTTATTAGACAGTGTTTCTGGCTTTTTACCTTTTAGATACCACTTGGATTGTAGTGCTTCTAACTGTTTGGTTTAGTATATATATTATTGCATTTTTTAATATATATATATATATATATATATATATATATATAGTTTAAAGAGATGCAGTAATCCTTTATTTGCAGTGGCTGCCATTTTTATCAAGTGGCCTCTAGCTACCCTTTTATAAGCGCACCAGACCGTGATATCCAGAGTACCTTTGTTTTTATTTTTTTTAAAGAAAAGAGTTGTTATATTCTTAATTTCCCCAACATTGTTTTTTTTTATGTAATGTAAAATCTTTACACCACTCTTTACAGAATGTATCGAAATTTTTAATAGTCTTTTAATAATCTTTGTATTTCTACGTGATTGGACTATGGTCTGACCATCTTATATCCTGTATCTCTATTCTTTTAACAAGATATAGCATGGGCGCGTTACCCAGGATAAGGTCAATTCTGAAGTATGAATTGAATATTCTAGAATAGCATGTGTAATCTAGGTCGGAGGGATGAAATTATCTCCATAAATCTCTATGGTAATAATTATTTAGTACATTTTGCAATCTGTTTTCAGTTATTTTCCTGTCATTCTGGCTCTGTATTTCAAAGGCTCCACTACGCAATTAAAGTCTCCCATAATTAGTATCATCCCTTGTTTAATCTGCTCTATTTTCTTAAACACTTTTGTGATAAATTTTATAGTAGATTTATTTGGTGCATAAATATTAACTAATGTGCATAGCTTATTATTTATTTCACATATTAGAATAATGTAATGCCCTTCTGGGTCTAAATCTTGATGTTTAATGATTAGGGAGACATTTTTTGCAAACATAAATGCTACGCCTATTTTTTTTTGTTTTCTAGAGCCGCACTTATAATAGTGGGGTATCTTGATGAGTTAATTGTATTTTTATTAGATCTTATCCAGTGGGTTTCTTGCAGGGCACAAATTTGTACCCGATTTTTTATCATGAAGTCCACAATTATAGACCTTTTACATGGTGTGTTGATCCCACGGGCATTTATTGAGATCAGCTTAACCCCTTAAAACCGGAGGACGTACAATTACGCCCTCTAATAGGCGGCTCTAAACGCCGCCGGGCGTAATTGTACGCCCTCCGGTTTTTGTTAACTTACCCGGTCGCCGGCGGTCCCACGCCGGCGATCGCGGTTGGGGGGACTCCCAGGGAGCCCCCCGCGGCACATCCGTCCTCGTTGAAGACCCCCGGCCATGTGAGAGTGGGGTCCTAGCGAGGACCCCACAATCACATGGCCGGGTATAGCTGGCTTCTGTATTGCCGGCAGGGGGGCTGCCTGTAATGACAGGTGGTCCCCCTGCTGGCTGAAAATAAAAGTAAAATAAGTTAATGGTGTAAAAAAAAATTATTATATATACTTAGATCATATATATATATATTTTATATATATATGATCTAAGTATATATATACACATATACATACACACACATACACCGTCTAGGTGTATTTTACTATTAATATATATATAATTATATATATATATTAATATCAAATTACACGTAGACTGATACTGATTAAATATATATATAATTATTGTTATATATATATTCATATATAATATAAAAAAAATAAAAATGTAAATACGTTAAAAAATAAAATTAAAAAAATAATTAAAAATACATAATTAAAAAATATATAGATGTGTGTTATTTCGTTCTAACTGTTTTGTGAAATTAATATATATATATATATATCAAAATACACATAGAACGAAATAATATATATATCTATATACATAAATATATACGTATATATCACTATATATATACCTATATATAAATAAAAATATTTAAAAAAATTATATAGATATATACATATATATACACATACGTATATATACATATATTAATTCTACATATATATTTATGTAATATTTTTACATAATTAGGTATCTTAATTAATTAAAATTAGCAGGACCTGCCTGACAACCCATGCCAAAAGTAAAGGGAATTTAATTTGCTAGCACTATATTTAACCCTATAACTTTCCGAGACACCATAAAACCTGTACATGGGGGGTACTGTTCTACTCGGGAGACTTCGCTGAACACAAATATTAGTGTTTCAAAACAGTAAAATGTATTACAACGATGATATCGCCAGTAAAAGCGAAGTTTTTTGCATTTTTCACGCACAAACAGCATTACACGGACAATATTATTGCTGTGATACTTTTTACTGTTTTGAAACACAAATATTTGTGTTCAGCGAAGTCTCCGAGTACAACAGTACCCCTCATGTACAGGTTTTATGGTGTTTTCAAAAGTTACAGCGCCAAATATAAGGCTTGCATTTCATTTTTTTCACATTAAAATTCGCCAGATTGGTTACGGTGCCTTTGAGACCCTATGGTAGCCCGAGAATGAAAATTACCCTTATGATGGCATACCATTTGCAATAGTAGACAACCCAAGGTATTGCAAACGGGGTATGTCCAGTCTTTTTTAGTAGCCACTTAGTCACAAACACTGGCCAAAATTGGCGTTTTTTTTGCATTTTTCACACAAACAAATACTAACGCTAACTTTGGCCAGTGTTTGTGACCAAATGGCTACTAAAAGACTGGACATACCCCATTTGCAATACCTTGGGTTGTCTACTATTGCAAATGGTATGCCATTATAGGTGTAAATTTTATTCCTGGGCTACTATACAGTCCCAAAGGCAACGTAACCAATCTGGCGAATTTCAATTTCAAATGTAACGTGCTATATTTGACCCTGTAACTTCCCAAAACGCCATAAAACCTGTATATAGGGGGTACTGTCTTACACGTGAGACTTTACTAAATACAAATATGTGTATTTTATTGCAGTAAAATCAAACAGTATTATGACACTGACCTTTAAAATGCAATTTAGAACTAAAAAAATCTAAAAAATCGTATTTTCTCCCATTTTTTTCATATTAAATTATGTTTCATAGCTAAATATTTGATATTAAATGAAAGCTCTGTTTCCCCTGAATAAAATGATATATAATAAGGGTGGGTGCATTTACTATGAAAGAGGTGTATTACGGTTGGACAGACATGTAGCGCAAATGCCAGGTTTTGTTTACATTTTGTTTTGTTCACAATGTGTACATTTGGCTCCGTCCTTAAGGGGTTAAATTGTATTTTCTTATCTTTTTGAGGCTCTCTCCAAAAGTTTCCAAAGTTTTATAAAGAAATAAAAAACGTCTTTATTTGTGATTACATAGAAATAAGACTGGTTGATCTCAAGCGATGTATCAACCTAAGACAAACGTGATGTATGGCAAAAAAAAAGCCACCATACAGTATCTTGAGTAATACAAAACATTACTGAGATATAGGTCCCACGTGTCATGTGGGAAAATTCTACTGAGGGTAGACGATCTAAGGGGATCCTACCTAAAGTTATTGTTAGTATAAGAAAAGATTTAAAAAAATAGATAAATTTAAAAAAAAAAAGAGAAGAAACCACCCAAGTGCACAGTAACGTTCCTAATGTGTGAAAAAAAAATAGGGATGGGGAACCCTGTAAATCTACACCCCACACACTTTCAGCTTATTGTTGAGTCTATTATAAAGTGTTTTAACGGATTATTATTCTACTTATCCATTTTAAAAAGATTGTGTTGTTCTTAAATCTTTAACTCTTTCCATTACCCCTTTCTTTTTTTTCCCCTCCTTGTGTGGGTGTGCGCATTTCTGTGTATTTATAAGTATATAATTTTTTAGTGTACATTAAATCGTTTCATTCTAGTTAGTGTAAACTTAACAAAGAAGATAGTTTTTCTTCACTTTGTGCGTTACTTATCTTGTTAAATGCCTGCTTAATCAATATTCTAAAAGAATCTACATTTCTCTGTTTTTCATTTCTTTTTTTCTCCTAGATTCCTGATTATACTTTTATATCTCCCCATTATCCCCTTGTGCTATTATATGCAAGAAAGCAAAAAGGAGAGAAAATACAAGTCTGATTTCTCTTGTTTCATTTGTAATTCTTTTTTCGTCTTCCCTTGTTAAAAGGTTGAGTGCCACTACTGCCCATAATTCTCCTTTATTCTTTTCTCTCCCCTCTAAATATTTGGGACCTCACCATTTGTTGACTAGTGGTTAGAGCTGTTTCCGATTTTATTTTTAGGTCTTCTGCATAATTAATGGAGGTGATCTTCCCTTCGTGAGATATATTAATTCTCATTGGGAATCCCCATCTGTAATTATTATTCTGTCTTAGTTTTAGGGTGCCATCAGAAAAAGTCTTCCTCTTTTGTCTGGTTGGCCATGACAGGTCATGCAATATTTTCAATGTTTCGTATACTTCTGCGCATTTATTGCTTCCTATGGCTCTCAGAATTTGTGACTCAATTTTAGAGAAGGCGCAGCATGTCAGTACATCTCTTGGGAAATGTTCTGGGACACCCTTAGGTTTGTTCAATCGGTGACATCTTTCCATTATCAGGATTCTTGTCCATTCCACCTTCAGATGCTTAAAGAATTCCTCTATGTATGGTTCCAGATTTTGTAGATTTATTTGTTCTGATACTCCTCTAATTCTTAAGTTGTTCCGTCTTGACCGGTTCTGTATTTCTATCAGTTCGTACTCCATGTAAACCATCTTTTTTCCACTTAATTTTCTAGAAAACGGGCTATCTTTACTACACCTCATCTTTTTTTAAATTTGTATGGGGCAGCAAGAAAGCAGGAGTTAAAATGAAAGCATTGGATTGGCTGAGAATGTCAAGGAGGCAGATCAGGGACAGAGCCAGCACAAGCCAAACACAGCCCTGGCCAATTAACATCTTCTCATAGAGATGCATTGAATCAAAGTTCAGCCCCAAGAAGCACATCTACTTGTCACATCTTGCCATGGTCTGCGGAGATGTCTGGCTTTGGCTTCTGGTATCCAGTACTCTTTTTACAATTCTTGTTTAGTTTTTCTTGGTTTTTTGTTTTTCTATTCTATGTCTGGTTTTCTTTATGCTGGGTTTTTCGGGGTTCATTCCTGTAATCCGTCCCTGGAATTCCCAGTGTCCAGGTTTCCTTTAAATGTTTGTTATATGTTGCCACACCCGTTTGTTTTCCATCATTCCTTTTGTTTCAGTGTCCTGCAGGCAGCTGCTCAAGCCTTCTGTCCTTTCTTGCAGGTAAGTGCTATATGTGTTTCTTATGGTTCTTTTAGTATGCATTAGGCAGAGTAGGACCTGCCAGATATGGGGTACATTGGCGTTGTTGGCAGGCTTATGCAATGTATGATCATATAATGTGACTAAATCCCCATGATTTTCATATATAGTGCTTAGTTATTTCTCCTCTTGTTTTGCCTATCATATCTTGTTTTAGTTTGTATTCCCAGTCCATGTACAGTCCTGTCCTGCCCCTGTTTAGTTAATGTTCCCCTATGTATTGTGTATATGTTCTGGGTTTAGCTTCCTATCCTTCTCTGGTTCTGGGTTCTACTAGTTCTGTCTTGTTTTCTTGTTTTGGTGACTATCCTAGCCTTGCCTTGTTTCTGTACTGGATGCATTCATCCTGCAGAGCCTCCCTATTCAGTTCTGGAAGATCTGCTTAATTCCTGCTCCTAGTTCCTGGGATCCGCATAAGCTGCATCAGGGTTCTGGTATGTGGCTGCACAAATGCTGGTGCTCAACACCAGAGGGCGTGTGGTTGCACTGCACCAGGCCCTGATAGTCCATTACCACGCTGAGACTCCCAACAACATCAGGCATTCAGGGGTCCCAGTTTCCGTACCGTCACCCGTGACACTACTAACCATATGAGGAGTGGCCAATGGAGGTATCCCTAGGCTATAATGTAAACACTGACTTTTCTCTGAAAAGACAGGGTTTACTGCAACATGCCTGAAGGCAATGATTATACTCACCAGAACAAATACAATACGCTATGGTTGTTCTGGTGACTAGTGTCCCTGTAAATAAAATACTTTTTTTCAGCTCCACTGTATACCACACAAGTAACTTTTTTGCTCATGTTTAGAGCTGAATAAGTTAGCCATTTTTGATACCTAAGAATAATGGGAGTTTGATCAATTTGTTAATTCTTAGGTTTTTATTTGCTTTTGTATTACACAGCACAAAACAATTGTGATTAAGGATGCTATTTTTAAGTGAATTTTTTTTTTTAGTTGAAGGAATGACATAATTTCAAAGTCACGCACAGACAACTGGTTTTAAATAATTGCCTGCCTTAGGCTCTAACATAGTCCAAAATGACATTATTAATTAGAAAATTAATGACATGCATAAATTAGTGTTCAAGAAAAGCAAGGCCATTTAAGTTCTATAAAAGTTACCCTTGAACTTTTATATGGATAATGTCATATGTTATAATTTCCTCTCTCCAAAACAGTAATCCATTAATACAGTTTTGTTTTATTTTTTAAGGTTTACTTTAACAGGTGATGCCTTATTCAGCATATTGATCATATTATTAAGGACAACAAGATCTAAGCTAATTTTCAGAGGGTGGATGCAAAATAGAACAGTCCAAAATTAAAGAACAATGACCTTAGTCTAAACAGTCTGTTTTAAGTCCATAAATATTGGAAGCTTAGATAGGCTGATGAGAGGGTAGGGAGGAAAGAGGATACAATTTTCTGTGTATACAAGTCAGGTCAACTTGGTTGTTATATCAACCAGATGCAGTGCCATAAGAAGTTGAAGCCTTTCACCCATTCCTCTATACACTGCAGTTTCATGATTTCATTGTTTGAGTATTCAATGTTCAGTTGTTTGAGCATACTTGAATTTAAATTCTGTGTATTCTTTTGTGTACATTTGTATTTCACTATTGCATATGGATTATGCATATTTCTGTGATTTCTTTTTTTAATTCTGTTTGTTTTTTGTGTTGCTTTTTTTTAAATATATAATACATAATGCACACTATAACAACCACAATTATCAAGTACAAAACTTTAATAAGTAGGTAAATTACAATGAATTACAAAAATAAACTAAATAAGAAGATGAGGCATATGATATAAAGTATACTACAATTCATACTACTCAAACCTATGGCTACATGTTACAAAAGTGTAATTTCTTGACTTTTTTAGACTGTGCACTATAGACCTAGCCTTTCTTTTTTTCCACTAAAAGAGGTTTTATTAAGGTTTTGTGAAACCCACAGAAAAAAAAAAAAACGAACATCTATTCTTAGACGTTGTACTGTATTATACATGAATGCAGACAATACAGCAATTGTTTACCAGATTGGTGGTGACGTGAGTTCAATGAACAGACTGGTACTAAACTCAGTTGTCTCACGACCAAATAAATGTACCCAAATGTAAAATACTATAATACTACAACTATATATTTTTTGCTTACGAGTTCTGGAGAATGGGGGATCACGTTCACTCACCTTTGGTAAGCCACTAATTTATATTTTCTTGTACATTTTTGTAAATCCCTGCATTATATTAATTTTGACCCAAGATGGTTGAAACATTGATTACAATAATACATTTATGAAAAATAAATTTTGGAGTGCTTTTTTACATACATACATATATACATACACACACACACACACACACACAAAATCCACAATCCAGCGCACTCGCTTATTCACTAAACGATGATTTCAAATCTTAGAGATTATAATAACTTTATTTAAAAAACACCTCACCTAGGCAAAATTAATGAGGGTTTAGTTACATTATATGATCATATATTGCATAAACCTGCCACAACGTCAATGTACCCCATTCTTGGCAGGTCCTACGCTAGCAGCCTAATGCTTGCTCTTATGAGATTAATCCACTTAGTTGGGAAATACTTTCTTACTGGGACTCTCTGTAAGTCAAGGCTAAATAGGGTCATGAAATGAGGCACCTGTGACAGGGAGGGGTGCAAAACCAAGTAGTTGTACTGGAACTCCCAAATGTATATAAATAAATCCAAGAGGGTTGCACTCACCCAAACATGCATTCATTATAGGGTGCTGATGGGGCCAATATATACAACATACAAAATCCACAATCCAGCGCACTCGCTTATTCACTAAACAATGATTTAAAATCTGTAAGACTGTAATAGTTTTATATAAAAACACCTCACCTAGGCAAAAAAAAAAAATGGGAGTTAGTTACATTATATGGTCATATATTGATATTCCCAGGCACCCCTGCTGGCTGCCACACTTTTCTCAGGCTCCTGGCCATGGGTGTCCGCAGGGGGAATAAGGGGGGGCACTTGCCCCCCCCCTGGATTTTTCAGCTTGTTCTGCTATTTTTCGTGTGAGATTTAGAATGAACTGCAATACCGGCGCCGGCCAGTAGGTGGTGCTGTGTATGGAGAGAGACAGGCATAGGAAGCTGCATCTTATCCCTGCTTCTCTGCTGATTGAAACCGCAGGGGAATAACACATGCAGCCAGAGACAGCCTACAGATCAGGTAAGTTGGGGGAGGGTTTGAGATAGCCTATAGATTTTGGGGGGGGGCGGCAGCAGCCTATAAATTTTTTTGAGGGGCAGCAGCCTATGATTTTGGGAGGGGTGGGGCAGCAGCCTATAGATTAGGAGTGAGTATAGGCGTAGCAGCCTATTGCATTAGGTGTACTCCTAAAGTATAAACACACTATGTGTATATGTATGTATATATATGTATATATATATATATATATATATATATATATATATATATATATATATATATATATATATATATATATATATATATATACACATACACACATACACACACACACACACATACACACACACACACACATACACATACACATACACATACACATACACATACACATACACATACACATACACATACATACACACATACACACATACACACATACACATACACATACACACATACACATACACACACACACACATACACATTATATATATATATACATACATACATACATACATACACACATACACACATATATATACATACACACACACACACACACACACACACACTGCTGTGTGTGTGAGGGTGCTGTTAGTGTGCCGTGTGTGAGGGTGCTGTTTGTGAGGGAACTGGTAGTGTGCTGTGTGTGTGTGTGAGAGGGTGTTTGTGTGTGCGTGTTTGTTCGGGTCCTGTTAGTGTGTGGGTGTTGTGTGTTTGTCAGGGTGCTGTTTGTATGAGAGTGTGCTGTTTGTGTGTGGGTGCTTTGCGGGTGTTGTGTGTGGGTTTTGTGTGTTTGTGAGGATGCTGTTAGTGTGCTGGGTGTGTGTGGGTGTTGTATGTGTGTGGGTGCTGTGTGCGCGAGGGTGATGTATGTGTGTAGGTGCTGTTTGTGTGTGGGTGCTGTTTGTGGGCTGTGTGTGCGTGCTGTATGTTTGGGTGGAGGTGGGGGCAGACTAATTAATATCCCAGTCCTGCTGCCTTCCCTGGTGATTCAGTGGAGAGTGAACTCTAGCCCAGGTTCTCTGCTGCCTCCCTGCATGCTGCTGTGGACCGGTGAGGTAGAACTTTGATCTCCCCACCGGCCCATGGAGGCTTAGACCAGAGTCGCTGCTCGGATAGCGTCGGCTCTGCATGAGCCGACCAGGGAGATCCAGAGATCTCCCCTGCCGGTCTCAATCCATTGGCGTGCCGCGAGGATTAGGGTGTGCCCAGGCACACCCGACACACCCCGTGCGCACGCCTATAGAAGTGAGGGATGGGGGAGACAGCCTACATGAAGAGTCAGCAAGGAGCAGGAAGGTAAGGTAAGAAAAGGAGAAGGAACAGAAATGAGCAGGAAGGGACATCAAGGAGCAGAAAGGGGCAGCAAGGAGCTGGAAGGGACAGCAAGGAGCACAAAAGGTAAAGTAGGAGAAGGAGCACAAAGGAACAGAAATGAACAGGAAGGGTCAGCAAGGAGCTGGAAGGTAAAGCAGCACAAAGGTAAAGTAGAAGGAGCAGAAAGGGTCAGAAATGAGCTGGAAGGGGCAGAAGGAGCACAAACATAAAGTAGGAGAATGAGCAGGAAGGGCCTGCAAGGAGCAGCAGGGAGCAGAAAGGGACAGCAAGGAGCACAAAGGTAAAGGAGCAGAAAGAATCAGAAGGAGCACAAAGGTAAAGTAGGAGAAAGGGACAGCAAGGAGCACAAAGGTAAAGTAGAAAAGGAAGCAGACAAGGTTCTGCAAGGAGCAGAAAGGGATCAGAATGAGAAAGGAGCAGAAGGGCGCAAAATAAGCAGAAAGTAGCAGAAAGGTAAAAGAGCAGAAGGGGCCAAGGATAGAAAACAATGTCAGAAGAAAAAAAAGACTGTCAAATGAAGCAGAGGAAAAGGAGATTGGAGCAGGAAGGACAAATGAAGTGAACCCTCCACTTTATTCTGGACACCACATCATAAGGCTTTGGTACCTGGGCCAGGCAGGGAAACGCTGGACCTTCTCATCTCCAAAGGTAAAAAAAATATCAGTATTAATGTGTTCACTTTTATTTACTGAGTGTCAGGAAGCACAGAGTGCTGTTGGGTAGGGGTGTTGCTGATTGGCAAGAGCGGTCAGCTGGCACTCTAAGCCAATCAGTAGCTCCCCATTGATAAAAAAGTAAAAATATTTTATGAACCGGGAACTAGCGATTGGCTTAGAGCATCAACTGTCCACTCTAGCCAATCAGTGGCCTGATGTCAATCTGCACTTCCTGACACTCTGTTTCAGAAGCCAAATACCACTGAGCGACCTGGAGCTGGAGGAAGCTTTTGGGGTTAAACCATTTGAGAGTGATTTAACCCCTTAAAGGAAAGCGAGCACCCAGGGGCTTCCTGGCATCATAGCATTTTCATTTAGGTGAAGTTGTTATGGTGACCAGAATGGTCCTTTAATTTGCTTAAAGGAACACTATAGTGTCAGGAATACAAACATATATTCCTGACACCATAGTTGTGAAAACGCTATTCACCCTGGCTTTATGTGATAATGTCCCTTCCCTTTCATGACACTGTCAAAAAGGTACCAAGCATGGATGTCATTACAATTATGCCCCCCCCGGGAAAAATTCCTGCAGACGCCCATGCTCCTGGCCTCTCCAGGAATTCTTAATTTTAACCTCATTACACTCATAATTCATCACAAATATTTCAAGGACCACTATCGACTCCACATATCACACAACTGGATTTACCAAAATTGAATGGATGGCATTACTAAACTGAAGTATACAGCATATTGAAATATACTTCCACTGAAGCATCTTACTACCAGGAAGAGATACCTTCAGCTGAACACCACAAACAAGCTACATTTAAACTAAAATTTAAAAATAATCAATAAACTATCTTTAAAAAAAAAAAACCCCAAAAAACGACTCACCTCCTGAAGTGCAAAATCTCGCACCTCTCTCTGGCCTGAATCCTATAGAGCAGGGCAATGTAACCAGCCCCCACTGCTAAAATCCCTACAAAAACCAGAAGCAATTTTAACTCCTTCACTGTTGAGGGAATGATCACCTATACTCCCTCATATCTGTATTCCTTAATACCTCAGAAAGTGGTTGCAGCACTCAGTCCCTCGCTAGTGGTTACCCTATAATAACTTGGCATCTTCAAAGGGACTGACAGGGGCTGTCGTGGAGGAAAGTTAAAACTTAAAGTTCAATCTCCTGACACTATCACAGCCGCTCCACCACCCTGTCTACCTGCAAGCCCAATTGAAGTTATTCAACCTAGAAGCCACAAAAACCGCACTATCAAATCAAGGAAACCTATTTGTGTGATCCCCATTAGAAGACACAATGTTTCCAAACTACAGAGTCGAAACTCAAAATCCCAAGACTGTCTTATCAGATCAATTCTGTGCAATGTCAGATCAATAAGGAACAAAACAGCAATTATTGCCAACCTTATTGAAACATGCAAATTAGCGTGGATTACAGAATCATGGCTAGATGAAAATGCTGGGCCTATTCTAGAGGCAGCTATTCCAGGCAATTACACGGTGTTTCACCGTATGAGACAAGATCACAAGGGAGGGGGAGTTATGAGCTGTGCGAAATCATCCCTAAATCCCAGACCAATGTCAGTCCACAAACACCAATCTTTTGAATGCGTAGCTGCCAGCCTCTGAATAGATAGAGGATTCTGGATACTGTTAATACATAGACCCCCAGGAGATGGAAAGATTTCTTCAAGAACTCTCAGACCTTAATCCTTGAACACCCCAGATGGCTTATATTGGGAGACTTCAACACTTGGATTGATGACACCCTATCCCTGCTTGGGCAGGATCCTCTCAGCTTGATGAGTGCACTCTGCTTCACGCAAATCTTCAATACTTCCACCCACAGAAAAGGTCATACACTTGATCTAGTATTCCAGTCTGAACTAAAAATGTCACCAGTAATTGTAAGTGTTCGGTCAGACCACCACTCCATTCACTTCTCCATTGTATCACAATCAGCCAGACCCCAGCCTCAGAACCTGGTCAAACACTGCTCATTAAAAAGGGTGACGCCATTGGATCTAACATCACATATGGATCTAAGTGAACTAATGGGCACCTGTGAAGACCCCAGCTCCTTAGTCTGACTCTACAACAAAACCATGATTATCACTATAGAAAGCATTGCACCAACACGAATATACAACACACATATACACTGTCAAAACCCACAATAATGGGTTTGATTGCACCAGAGAAATGAAGAGAACAAGCCGTAAACTCGAGAGAGTGGCGCAGGACACATGATCCAGAGAATAAAGCCACTCTTACCAATCATCTCAATGAATATCAATTCAAGATAACTCAGAAAAATCTTTATTTTTATCACGCAAAATTGCACTCTCCCACAACTCAGGCAACTGTTTTGCAAAGTAGAAAGGCTCTGCAAACCAGCATGCATGCATATCCCTGCCAACTTTTCTCAGGATAAGTGTGAAGCCTTTGCGATCTTCTTCAGAGACAATATTTCCTCAAACCGAGCCTCAATCACAGCAGGTCAGTGACACACCAGAATCTCTACAATGGAATGCCAGACTGCCCCAGTTTATGGTCCACTTTTACAAATGTGGATATAAAGGGAATTAAAAGAACCATGCAAAAGTTACACCCTACTACGCGTGACTTAGACCTTGCTCCAACTCAGCTTATATCTGCATGCATTGGGTCTAAAATTCTGGCATGATGTAGGGAGCTTACCGGGTTTTGGCAAAGTAGATATGTGTGCCTGTAGCATCTCAGAAAGTATTATGCGTGTTGAGTAGCAGTGGTTGAATAGTGTTTTCATGCATGGTACAAGGTTGTCTACAAAGGTTTGGTAATATAGGTTAGAAAACCCATCTGGACAGGGGATTTAAGTGCCAGTAATTTGCAAATTGCTTGTGTTATTTATATTGCTGTGAATGGTTGTGATAGTTAGTCTACTTCCTCCGGTAGTAATATAGGGAGATCTACTGAGTATAAATAGGATTGGATGTCTACCATCGAGGGAACATTTGTGGTTGGGTCATCTTTGAGGTTAAATAAAGTGCTATAGTAAGTTGCAAATTCTTCAACTATGTCTTGAGGATTGAGTATTTTTATTTTGGATTTTGAGAGTATATAGGCAATTTTTGAGGAGGCTACTCAAGATTTTAATTGTGAAGCAAGCATTGCCCCCGGTTTACGTCCTGCTGTTTAGAATTTATGTTTATATCGTCGCAGTGTGATATTGGCTAGTTCTATATTTCATAATTGAGATTGCAGATCGAGCACTTGTTTGTGTAGGGATGGGGAGGTATTTATTTTGTTTGCATGTGTTATGGTTGTCAGGTCCTGAAACAACTGGGTAAATTTGGCTATTCTCTGTTTTTTAGCGTAGCTAGAATGTTTTATGAAAAGCCCCTGCAGTACTGCTTTGTGTGCTAACCACACTGATTCAATTTTAGAGGGCCCACCTCTAAAATTATTAATTTTGAAATATGAGAGGTGACTATCGGGTCATTAAGAATAGAATCATTAAGTCTCCTCCAAGTCCCAGAGCTCTTGTTTGAAAAGTGTTCCCTGATGATGAGGTAGATGGGTGCATGGTCCGACCAGGAGATAAGGCCAATTTGAGTTGTTTGGATTTTTGGTATAAAAGAGGAGTGTACAAGAAACCTATCTATCCTGGTGTATGCATTGTGCACATGGGAATGAAAAGTATAGTTTTATTCTGTTGGTGTAGTACTCTACAGATATCTAAATAATCATTTTGTGGTTGCGCTATCTAGGAGGACATTTCCATCCCCCCTATGATTATGTCACCAAATGCAAATGTTTAGGCTAGCGTAAATTTTTTTTCCATAAATGTTTTTTTGGTTTTCATGAGGGCCATATACATTGATAAGGGTGAAAGGTACATTGTTGAGTTAACATTGCAACCATAAGAACCTGCCTTGATTATCTCCTATCTTTTTTACCAATCAGAAGGAGACATCCCCGCTAACAAATTTTCTTGAAAAAATGCAATTGTGGCCTTTGATTTTTTTGGCCTCAGCCAGTGCCATCCTATATTTGTGTGTGGAATTAAGACCTTTAGCATTAAGGGAGAAAAATGTTATAGCCATGATATTGATTTATGGATTGAACAGTTGACACATGTCTTATAACTTGTGCATGTGGAAAGGGGAAAATGTCCATCCAGGTAACATAGAAACATAGAATGTGATGGCAGATAAGAAGCATTCGGGCCATCTAGTCTGCCCAATTTTCTAAATACTTGCATTAGTCCCTGGCCTTATCTTATAGTTAGGATAGCCTTATGCCTATCCCACACATGCTTAAACTCCTTTACTGTGTTAACCTCTACCACTTCAGTTGGAAGGCTATTCCATGCATCCACTACCCTCTCAGTAAAGTAATACTTCCTGATATTTTAAAACCTTTGCCCCTCTAATTTAAGACTATAACCTCTTGTTGTGGTAGTTTCTCTTCTTTTAAATATAGTCTCCTCCTTTACTGTGTTGATTCCCTTTACGCATTTAAATGTTTCTATCATATCCCCTGTCTCGTCTTTCCTCCAAGCTATACATGTTAAGTTCCTTTAACCTTTCCTTGTAAGTTTTATCCTGCAATCCATGAAGCAGTTCAGTTGCCCTTCTCTGAACTCTCTATAAAGTATCAATATCCTTCTGGAGATACGGTCTCCAGTACTGCGTGAGGTCTCACCAGTGTTCTGTACAATGGCATAAGCACTTCCATCTCTCTACTGCTAATACCTCTCCCTATACAACCAAGCATTCTGCTAGCATTTCCTGCTGCTCTATTACATTGTCTGCCTACTTTTAAGTAATCAGAGATAATCACCCCTAAATCCCTCTCCGCAGATGTTGAGTTTAGGACTCTATCAATTATTCTGTACTCTGCTCTTAGCTTTTTACGTCCAAGATGCATTATCTTGCACTTATCCACATTAGATGACAGTTGCCACAACTCTGACCATTTTTCTAGTTTACCTAAATAATTTGCCATTTGGCTTATCCCTCCTGGAACATCAACCCTGTTACATATCTTAGTATCATCAGCAAAAAGACATACCTTACCATCAAGGCCTTCTGCAATATCACTAATAAAAATATTAAAGAGAATGGGTCCAAGTACAGATCCGGAAGTACCCCACTGGTGACAAGCCCATGCTTCGAATATACTCAATTGACTACAACCCTCTGTTGCCTGTCACATCTGCCTTACCCATTCTACAAATTGGAACTGAGGCCCCTTTCCTTCATTTTCATCTGTAAATACTGAACAAAAATATTAATTGAGGCAGTCAGCTATACCTTTATCCCCTTCTACATACCTTCCTTCTTTTGTTTTTAATCTAACTAATCCTTGTTTTACTTTCCTCATTTATGTATCTAAAAAATGTTTTGTCCCTTTTTTTTACTGACTATGCTAGTTTCCCTTCCGTGTGTGATTTGGAAGCTCTTATAACTTGCTTAGCCTCTTTCTGCCTGATCTTATAGCTCTGTCTATCTTCCTCACTCTGGGTTTTTCTATAATTACTAAAAGTTAGCTTTTGTTTTTTACTATTTTGGCCACATCTGAGGAGTACCACAGTGGTTTCTTAATTTTTTTGCCTTTACTGACAAGTCTAATTACATTTTTTTTGCCTTTAGCAGTGCAACTTTTAATTAATCCCATTTCTCTTGGACTCTAAATTGTTCCAGTCTGATAATGACTCCTTTACACATATTCTAATTTTCGAAGAGTCTGTTTTTCTAAAGTCTAAAACTTTTGTTTTTGTGTGGTGTGACTCAGTCACTGTTCTTATATTAAACCACACTGATTGATGATCACTGGATCCTAAACTTTCACCAACAGTAATATCTGATACCAAAACTCCATTTGTTAACACTAAATCTAGTATGGCCTCTTTATGAGTTGGCTCCTCAACAACTTGTTTTAGGGACAATTCCAGTAGGGAGTTTAGAATGTGTGTGCTCCTGGCACAAGTAGCTATTTTGGTTCTCCAGTTCACATCATGAAGATTAAAGTCACCCATGATGATAACTTCCCCCTTCATTGTCATTTTAGCTACTTTGTTAACTAGTAGATTATCTAACTCTTATATTTGTCCTGGGGGCCTATAAATCACACCTAAATGAGTTACTGTGTGATTACCAAATTCTAACATAACCCAAACAGACTCTATGTTTACCTCACTAAATTTTAATAGACTAGATTTTATGCTATACTTAACATACAGGGCCACCCCTCCCCCTTTGCCTTCCCCGTCTTTTCTATATAAAGAGTACCCTGGTATTGCTATGTCCCAGTTATTTTTCTCATTATACCATGTCTCTGTAACAGATACTAAATCTACATTTTCAGTTGCCATTATTGCCACAAGTTCATGGATCTTATTCCCTAAACTGTGAGCATTTGTAGACATGACTCTAAGCTTGTCTTTTTTATTTTTTTACACACTTGCTACAGGTACCTTCTGTCCTTGTTATGGTGGGAAATTAGATTGATGTTTTATCACCCTTTTGCCGCCCCTCCTAGTTTAAATACATCCTAGCAGAACCTCCGAACTGCTCACTGAGAACATTTGTTCCCTTTTGAGAAAGATGCAAAGCATCTTTTTTGTACAGCTTATTTCCATTTCAAACAGAGCTACCATGAGAAATGAAGCCAAATCCATGCTCCCGACACCATTCACCAATCCACAATTTAAAGTCCCTAATACCCATGCACCTGTCATTCTGAGTGTTATGCACAGGCGGGACTTCAGAGAAAGACAGTTTGGAAGCAACCTGAACGTATACTATTGGCAAAAACACAAAAAAAACTTCCTTAACCTCTGAAACCTCATTGCAAACCAAGTCCTTTGTCCCTAGATGGACAAGTACATCCAATTCCCCTTCCTGCTTTGCTCACTTAACAATATTACAAATACGTCTCCTGTCTCTGAGTAATAGCTCCGGGAAGACCTCTCACAAGACCACTATTGTCCAGCTCCACACCTCTTCTGATAAAAGCCCCCAACAACAACTGTTTTTTATTAGGTCTGCAAGCCTGTCTCCATAATACCACTAGACTTGGTGCCTGAGCCTGTCTCAACAACACCACTACACTCAGTGCCGGAGCTTGTCTCCATAACACCACTACACTCTAAAAGTGCTGAAAATGAATTATGTAAGCCAGTTTACACATAAAAAAAAATTCACCATTTGATAAGCAATTGTAATGCATCTTGACGCTAATGGTCTACAGCATCGGGTACTGTGACGAGAGCAATCTCCCCACATTGCATTGGAGAAGCCTGGCTGCCCGCCTGCTGCCTTTGGACTATGGACCAGACTTTATGTAAATGTGTTAACCCAGATAGCTATGCCATGGAGCCCATTCGAGTAGTTAAAGACTTCGGCTCCATGGCAATTGAACTGTGTGAATAGGATCTGAGCGCTATTCGGTAGTTTTGTGCGCTCAGATCCCAGCTATCTGGGGATATGTGAAATGTCGGTGTGTTATGTGTAAAAGGTGACTATGTATTTTAAAGTGTTTTATGTCTTTTTGCAACCATGTGCTCAATGGAGTCTGCCTCTATCCCTGGATAATTGGATTACTTTCCCCATTGTCTCCAGGATAGAGGGCTCTGTAAAACCTGTTTGAGCCAGATAGCCATGTGCCAGCCAGGGCCCAAAAACTACTTTTACTAACTTTTAAACCCCTGGTCTGATTCACGCCATTTTTTTATATGTTGTTCCCCTGAATGGATTGATTGTGAATATGTAATTTTATGTGAATGTGATGTATGGTTTTAGAGTTATGAAAGTTGGGTAGAAAGTATGTTTCAACTGTATGTGCAATTGAGTTTCCTCTCAGGATAAGGGGAGGGAATATGTTGGATGTAACTGATATGTGATTGGTTGTTTTATACCTCCCTGTGGGCGGTCCTGTATTTGAAAAGACTGTAATAAAAACCAGGCTGGGTGTGCCAGCACCTCAGACCACTGCTTGACCCTCAACACGGAGCCTTGTCTCGTTCTTGGGGGGGGATTCACTGTATGCTGTTAGAGACTGATTGCCAGGAGTGTAAGCTGATTGTCTGCTTTTCCTGTTCGTCTGCTAGCAGCTATTTGAGAGGTTCCAGTTCGGGAGTTGGAGTGCTATTGTGTATCCAGTTCGGGAGCTTGGTGTTCTGCAGTAGCTGTGCCTGCATCACTGGAAAGGGGGCCGATTGGCTAAATGGTATTTTCCCCTTTTGTGCAAAACGTCCGTTACAGGTACCATTCCAGGGGTCGAGAGAATGCGCCCGGATAATTGTATATTTCCATTAGAGGAAACTACAAGCAAGTTACATCTTATGACTATTGGTTGCCAGAGGTCAGCCCCAGAAATTGTAGTGGAAGAGTTTTTATAGCTCTTAGTGGGTTCTTGGTCAGTGGAGATTGAGGAAATTGAGATACCAAAGAAAATAGAATGGTTTCGAACATAATGCATAAAAATAACTGTGACAAACTCCCCTGTCCTCGTGAGTTTGATATGAGCTCCTGGAGGAGCAAGGGATTATCTTGTTTTGTATTGGATTGTCCTGGTCCTGGTCGCCAATGTAATTGTGTGTATGTTTTTACTGTAGTCTATTCTCAGGTCCTTGCATGGGGACCTGCATAGAAGGCCAGTTGTGGCTGCCATTAAACGTATTCCAGCTTGTACTCACAGAATTATGTGTCGTCTGGTTACTAAGAGGGGAAAGGGCTATTCTTTAACCACTGTTTCAGTGTGGAGGATTCAATGGGGAATGTCCTTGTTAGGACTAGAGCTCCCAGGACTGAGTGTCGTCCAGTGCCTGGGGGTGTCTAGAGTGAATTCCCAATTTGACTCCAGTAGGGAGCGGTTCCAGGACTAGAGCTCCCAAGACTGAGTGTTGTCCAGTGCATGGGGGTTGCAAGAGCTAGTTCCCCATTCAGCTCCAGGAGAGAGCTGTTCCAAGGCCCCAGTCAAGCCACCGCAATGGTGGGCAGAAGTACTGCGATTTGTCCCCTGTTCCAAGTGGGAAGTGTCACGAACGCACCCTACTCCAAGAGTGTGCATGACGTAGTTGTGGTGGTGAAAGGGTTAAAGCTCACTATTTATTTGTCTGCACTAGACCGTAAATAATGACAAAATCCCCCTTTTAACACCACCCACACTTAAACATAATAACATAACTATTACTATTTCAACGCTGCCACCACCAAGACAATTTATAAATGGGGTGCCTCGGTCCCCCAGGTAAATCAACAATAAAACCCACCAAATATTACTTAGCACAATATTAAAGGAATTACAAAAATACTAACTAGTCTCTTCAGGTAACATGATTCTTAACCAGACAAAGGCAGAACTTAATAAATTAATGTTTATTATGCGCAAAAAATAGTCACAGTGCATATAACAATATATGATACACAAATTAGTTACACCAACAAAAGATAAAAACAAAAAGATAAAATACAGAAGTCCTAATTACTCACTTAGGTTTTCAAAGTACAACTTCTGTCCAGGAGGTCTCTGGCAAGGAAAGATGGAGACTCACTCAAAATTAGATCTTGGCCCCAAGCAAGTACACAAGCATCCTTCAGGATCATAAGATATATACCCTGTGGTTTATCAAGTCTTGCCCAGGGGTGGAGTTAAGGCATACCTATAGAAATAATAACTGACCACCTCCTTTGTTCCAGACCACTGTCAATCCAAATGGAAATATTTGGCTCTCTCTTCTTTTTTGTACCTGCCACAGAAATAATAACTGCATCTACAAATTTGTTATTATTTTCCCATTCCATAAACATGTTGCACATCCCACCCATGTTCCAATAGGACGGACATCACAATTCCTTTCCCTAGGGTCAAGTTAGGCCACTCATGTTTGGACTTGGTTAGAAGATGGCGCTTGTCACATTCCAAATATAACAAAAATGAGGCTTTATTATTATTCTGTGGGGGTAAATATGAATGTTTTTGTCCTTCCTTTGGATATGATACTGGAACAAAGCTAATGGCATTTACATATCAAAGAGATTTACTCATCACTTACAAGGTACATGCCAAATGGATGAAGAGACATTCAGACTTTTTCCAAGTGTAGAACCTCACACCTTGCAGAGCCTTGATTACGTCACATCCATATGGTAAAATCCTTTTCACATCGCTATGCCATTCATACTACCCCTTCTGTCATCTGAACTCTGTGGGGGTCCCAGCTTCAAAAGATGTAACCCCTTTTGACCTCAACAATACCATCTCTGTAATTTGTGCCATTTACTACACAAATTACATTACAGGATAATATTCCATAGTGTAATAATAAATTATGCACCCTTGCCGTGACAGGAAAAGGTCCTTGGTGGAGGTACCCAGCCAGGGGTACAGGGGGCTCCGTTACAATAACTATGTACATAGGAACTTGCAGGTGCTGTACACCTGTTAAATAAGTGTGAAAATGTGGCCCCAGAGAGCCTATGGGGGGAGGGATGTGGAATAATTAAAGGGAGCTTTTGCCCTCCTACTAGCATGCAAAAAGCATGGATGGGCATTTAGTGCGAGTGTAGTTGTAAAACCAAGCCCACACTAAGGCTTGGGCAAAGTAGGGTCTTAGGTAATATATCAAGTGTAGATAACAACGAAATGGTAAATCATGTTAGTTAGTAAAATTAACTTATAACAAAAAACATAGTATAAGTATGCTCACGTAACTGCTGAATTAGTAACAATAGGAAGTTCAGCTGTAGTATGTGCGTACCTTTATCGGCAACTTTCTATTTTTCTGGTTGAGTTGTATTGCTTTGGTTGGGCTTGGTGGAGAGATGGCCAGAGTTAGATTCCATTCTTATAGTGTTCTGATCCCCTCTTCTGGCGTGAGGACTGCACATTCCATGCCATTTTGTCGGATGAGTAGACGGGTGGGGAAGCCCCCATTTGTAGAGAATGCCTGCAACTCTTTTAGTGATAGGAGCAAATTATTTACGTCTCATAAGTGAGGCGGAGGACAGATCCACGAATAACTTCACCCCTTGAAATTTACACATGTTCATTATGTGCTGCAATGATTTCTTCTATCTTCTCTTCAAGTTGTGCAGTGCACTCTCCAATTGCTTGGACATCTGATCTGATGTCTTTAGCTAGTTTGGCAAATTATGCCTGGAGTGTGGAATTGGTACTTGCAGTACTTGCAGCATCCTTTGTACTGACGCCTCCTATACTGGAGCTGGAAGGGCAGTAGAAATTGAGGTGCTGTCACGCACGTCTGAGTAGGCCGCAGGGGAAGACGCTCCCCCAGCGCCATTTTGGGCCTTGTTGGTGAGGTCAGTGCTGATATTTTCAGTTTAGTTTGTTTTAGCTTTGTTTGTTCAGCATTTGCGCCATGGTGTTCAGGCTTACAGAGGGTCTTGGTGGAGGTATGCAAGGGCAAAAGATTGCTGCATATTACAATCCCTCAGATAAGCTATTGGCTCACATGTCCATCGGAGTGAGCTGCCAGGCCACGCCTCCTTAATTGCATATTTTAATGGTTCACATTTATTAAATTGTTTTGTTTTGTATTTGTTTCATGTGTTAAACTAATACTTGTATTTACCTATTCTAGATGCAATCAAATGATGTGTGTGACGAAAGCAACCTTGCCACTGGCTTTTGGAGGGGCCTGTTTGCCAGCCTCCTATCCTGTGACTATGGCCCCCGTGTTAAACACTGGTTGAAGCCACTGTTTGTACCTTTTTGGACTGGTAAAGTAACACCCGAAGTGGTTCAAAGCGGCACTTCGAACTCCTGAATGGTCGAAGTGGTTCGAAGCGGCATTCAAACACGTGGCAGCGGCCATCTTAAACCACGAGTACAATGAGAGGTGTTTGGTCGTCGAGTTCATGGAATCAGACACTCGATGCCACGAACACCGCTAAATATTTACCTTCCATGGATGTTCGGCTATTCGAACGTGAGTCGAACGGCGTTCGGTAGGAATAAACTCATGAACAAGAGACAATCACTGACTGTACTCATGAACGGCTACGTTCGGTATTTTGGACTTTATTCCAAATTCCCGAAATAGACAGAGCGCACGGCCTGATTCTCTGGAACTGTTTTGGTCATGGGACCATGCATGAGGTCGGTCAAAATGTGACTTGTATAGAATTCCTGAACCCCTGAACTGATCTGGGTGAGTTTTGGATATGTTGGTCACCCAGATCAGGGCTATCTGGGGATTTTATGTGTTTGGGGTACTTTTGGGGTTTTTAGAAATATGTTTTTTTTAATGTTTTTTCTGCCTGGAGATAATTGAGTTAATATAGCATTTGACTCAATTATCTCCGAGGTAGAGGGGAGGTATTGTGTGCTGTGTGTTTGGGTGTGTTGTGCCTTGTAACTTCATTATTATTGGTCTGTGACATTGCAAATCAGTCTACCATCAGGGTCATGTGGGTGTACCTCTTGCATGGGGATTGTCATATAAAGCTTAGAGTGGCTCCCATTAAACTGAGATTCGTTCCTGCTACGCTTTCTGGACTAGGAGAGGTCTACCCACTGGAAGCTGGATTCTGGTCTTGGGTCAAGGTTGGGTGGAGGACAGGGTGGAGGTGATGTGGTTTACGGTTGATATGGTGTTCCAGTACAGTGCTTATGGAACTACTACTAGGAAGCAGCGATTAATAGAGGTACCCAGTCAGGGTGTCAAGTGGTCTGTCACAATGTGTTTAAGAGATAATTACCTGCCTTGATTCCAGAAGTCTTTCTTACATGTAGCTGATTCCCCCTGAAAGTTATTGTCACTGTGAGATATAGTTTTGATAATCTTAAGTTTATCTTAATGACATTTTATAACTCTTAAATGATATATATTGACCATTCTATTCCATTGACCATTCAATTCGATTTTAAACAACTCCTCACCGACCTGATCTGTCATCTTTTCACACTTTTATTTATTTATTTTTATTTAATTTTATATTTTTATTTAACTTTTTAAATGTATTTATTCATATTAAATGAAAGTAAGTTAGATGATCTGAGATTGCACATAGAGCTTTGTATTAAAATCTTTGTATGATTCAATTTTTCATAGGATAGTAAGAAATAAAACTGCTCAGTCGCTTCTGGTCAAGCCCATATTTTAAACTTAGAGAACATTACTGGTGAGACAATTTTGTAGTTGATATATTGAATGAAAGAAGGATTATGTAGCATTACTGGCCAGTTGTAAAAAGTTAGCATTCTGCAATCCTAAATCAAATTGAACTTAATTAGCTATACATTTCCGTCTTTAAATCTACAATAATAATATTATTAAAATGTTTATATAGCTCATTTCACCACTCAAAGTGCTTATTGCACAATCTCATATTTAACTGAATTGGCAACAGAGTAATTGATTTTTTTTTATTTAAGTCTACATAACACATTTAAAAAACTTACCATTGTTAGTGACAAATTATGGAAGACAAAGGGTTTATTTTAAAAGTGTAAAAACAAAGGGGAAGTGTCTGCGCTAGGTAACAAAGATGTAAGCAGCAACCCTAAAAGGGAATCCCTCAAGACCCTTGATAAGATAAGGAAAAAAAAAAGGAGGATTTAAGGGCTGCGCTATTAGACAGAGAACAATACCATATAAATAAGACCAAATGGTCAAAATAAATAAACAGCAATCAATAAACCTTAGCTTAGCCCCAACTAGAATATATGGATAGGGTATGTGTACAATCCTCCTGAGGATTGTACACATACCCTATCCATATATCAGTGAGACGGCTTTATTGAACATTTTTTACTGAACACTTGGATGGACTCTGTTTTACTTACTTCTTTGAAGGTGTTGTAATAGAGATTATAATACCCAGGTTTATTGTTTGCTGTTTATTTATTTTGACCATTTGGTCTTATTTATATGGTATTGTTCTCTGTCTAATAGCGCAGCCCTTAACTCCTTCTTTTTTTTTTTTTAAAGGGAGCTGTCACTTTTCTGGAAATTGCACAATTTAATAAAACATTGCAAATTACCTGTAACTAAAAGATGAAAATCATATCAAAAGACACTAGGCCCTACAAATTCAGTGAAAATGATCGTTCTTCCTGCTATTTTGTAATTGTTCCACATGATCCGAATTGTTTTACCCTCTGCCCTTCTAAATAATTCCAAAAACCACTGGAAGTGCATTTATGGAAGTGGAGGACTCCTAAAGTATTGTGTATACTTTACCCTGAATAGCTAGGTGGGTTGGGGGTCCCCTATATGGTCAATAACTGTAGGACCTCTGTCTTAACTCAGACCTTGGTCATCCTAGAATGTCTCTGGGGATCACGCTCTACATCCAAGCTCCCTATCCTGCTGCTCTGCATTCCCTGGCAACTGCATGTGCACCACCAACAAGTTAGAGTCAGCAAATCTATTCTAACCAGGTGGCATAGCTTAGCCCCAACTATAATTTAAAAAAATATATATTTTTGAAGTGCACAAGTAGACAAACAGGCTTGTCACGCCACAACAGTGGATGACAGGCAATTGAGTACACAAAGCTTTAAAGTTGTAGCCAAGAGAAAACAGGCACATTTCATAATATAATATCACATTAAGCTGACATATCTAGAGGGATGTTCCTCAATGGGATCACTATTCTAGGAGTACTGTCTATGAGTGAATATCTTGAAGTGTGCTAGGTTTACACATCAAAATACAGGGCATGAATTAAAATCATTAACAGAGAAAGTTCTCCAGATACGTGTGATAAACTATAGATAAGATAGACAAGACATGCTGATCGAAGTAATTACCTAAAATCACTTTAAAACAGGCTAGGTAAACTGATACTGTGGGTAGTCAAGACAATAGAATAACAAGCTGCCACTGGCAGAGTTGACTTGTCTGGAGTGATTTTCATTGCACGGTAGAATTACATGCATTAAAGAGACATTTCAGCAGATATACATATGCTAAACAACATAAGGCTTTACATGAGATGTCACAAGTTCTGAACTGTTTTATAGAATAGAATACATGGTAATAAAGCAGAAACAAGAGCTAGTTAGGAAAAAATATAATAAGAAATGGTGTGTTCAACAAATGAAACTGCCTGCACATGAGTGGAGGTCTGAGTGTATAACCACCATGTAATTTAGGGTTTACGCTCAGGGTGTTAACCGGATATGTGTTCTAAATGGAGTCGCATAAGGCAGTGTCAGGGTCTTACCTGGGTTGGGAGTCTGTAGCGCAGATATGTTGCTCACCCTTGCAGATAGCCACAGGCCAAGGTGGTCAGGTAAGAACTCACCCAGCCTGTGGGTCTGTGCACGGGGGCTGTGCAGGATGAAGTACCAAGTCACAGGACAGGCAAGGACTCAAACAGCAGGATCGTCAAAGGATAGCCGAGGTCAAAGGATGCCAGAAGACAGGAACAACGAGGAGTAGCCGAAGTCAAGGGATGCCAGAGGTCAGAGTAAACGTAGTCAGAAGCCGGGGTCAATAACAAGTAGCAGCTCAAACAACAGGAACACTTGTACAAAGCACACAACAGGATCAAAGACTTGATGCTGATCACAGGGCGAGGCTGAGTTTAAATACCCTGCTAATGTCTGATCAGGGTCAGGTGAAGCACAGCCAAAGTCAACGTACAGCCCCCAGAGAAATAGACATGCCAGGATGAACAGGACCAGAATGACATAGAAATACAAAAGCTGCTGTGGCTCAGAGGAAGGAAGCAGGACCAGGACTGCGAAGTTCCCTGGTTCAAGTCCCTTGTTGTGAACTCCATGGGTGACCACGTCTGGCTGTCTGTTTGCTGTGGCGAGAACCGTGACAGGCAGGCATACAGAAACAATTCTGCAGATAGAAGCAAGCAGGGCCTCTAAATGGAAGATGTATTTCAGGCAAGGGAAGTGCAGGTGGCTGTTGCCTATTCTCCCAGAATCTTTGGCATATGGTGTCCTGCTACCCAGCTATCAAGGGTCGTCTGCTCTGCATGCTTGTCATTGCTGTTGGTCATTTTGGATAGGCCGTGTCGGTCTCCGTCCCAGAAGTCACTCTGGAGCAATTGAGAGATAAGAGGTTAGTGCCTGTTTGATGTGGCCAGGATAACCCCCGTCAGCCCAAAGGGGGGGGGGGTTGGGACTCTGAGTGTCCACACGAGATAGATGCTAGGCAGATCTGGAATGGGATATCGTCCGTTTCTCCCACCAGAAATCCACAAGGTCTGCAACAAGCCAAGGGCCGCAGTTGCCGGTTAGCTGATTTATCGGTGCCAGAACTGTTGTCCCAGCTGAACCAGATGAAGGGGCACCAGCCAGAGGAGATGCAATAGAAATCCCTGTTTTGTTTGATTTAAGCAGGAACTCATGCAACCTGCGACTGTTCAGTATGGCGTCCAAGCCCCTCCCCCAAATATATTTTTTTTAAATTTAAATTTAATCCCACTCCTCCCCCAGTATTGGCCCCACTAAGTATTCTCACATGCTATACTCACATTTTGCACCTGGGGAGCTGGTATGCAGCAGAGATTCAGAAAGTGTCTCAATTACTGTTACCTGACTCAATTAAATCTTTAGCCACTCTTCAAACAGAGTATCTATTACCAACCAAAAAGGCTATTTACTACCTCAAATTAAAGCACATATTACAATCCAGTAAATGTCTAAAACACCACTCTGCTACTCTTTGCTGGCAGAAATCTCAAGGCATGTGAAGTTACCACACATGATTCAATTGGAACAGGAATTGGGTCAGCAGTTCTTACTTGAACAATTAGGCCAGGCAGGCATATGCAACCTGCGACCGTTCAGTATGGCGTCCAAGCCCCTCCCCCAAATATAATTATTTTTAATTTAAATTTAATCCCACTCCTCTCCCAGTATTGGCCCCACTAAGTATTCTCACATGCTATACTCACATTTTGCACCTGGGGAGCTGGTATGCAGCAGAGATTCAGAAAGTGTCTCAATTACTGTTACCTGACTCAATTAAATCTTTAGCCACTCTTCAAACAGAGTATCTATTACCAGCCAAAAAGGCTATTTACTACCTCAAATTAAAGCACATATTACAATCCAGTAAATGTCTAAAACACCACTCTGCTACTCTTTGCTGGCAGAAATCTCAAGGCATGTGAAGTTACCACACATGATTCAATTGGAACAGGAATTGGGTCAGCAGTTCTTACTTGAACAATTAGGCCAGGCAGGCATATGTATCCAGGGCACCAGTAGATGACTGAACCACTGAGAGTCACAAAGGAAACTTCTGATATGTTGTTATATGACCCTATCAAGATTGGCAAGCACCTCCCTTCTTCCTCCGCAATGTGTAACACAGAGACAGGAATGCACAGATTTTGGAAGCAGGGATGAACTGTTGTGCACTTACTGGTGGATATCTGCCTTCCGCCCTTACCTGAGATTTTCCTCCTAGAAAGGCTCCTGGAGTGTTAACTTATATATATGATCATGGTGGAGTTTGCAATTCAAGAAATGTAAGAGAGGGTGCTCAGTATGCATCACTCCATTGATTTGAGCATATTACTTATTTGTTGTTTTTTTGTTTGTTTTGTTTGTTGTTTTATTTAGATATTTTAACAGTAAACTCTATTCATGCTCTTTTTTTCTTTTCAAAGGGACATTGTATTGTGGAAATTGTATTATCTTTTTTATCTGTTTGACAAGAGCAGACTTTTTTTATTCATTGCTGCTTCCAGCATTAGCATCTTAATGAAATTACCAAATTAATTAAGTTCATTCATTTTTTATGACACTTTTTTTGCTGGCTTTGTATAGAAGTTAGTAAACGATTTTCCATCTTTGCCATTGTTTAATTTTTTTTATTTTATTTTAGAGAAACAAAAGGAGCATTGACTTACTAAATTATGCTAAGGCTGTTGAGGATAAAATATTTTACAAAATCATACACGATATATGGCTTATACTTTGCTCTAATTAACTGGTGGAATTAATACTGCAGATGCCTATGTACACAGAGTGATATTAATTATCACAACAATAATGGAATGGGTAATGGACTGTAATGTGTAAAAAGGCAATTGTCCACACTTACTATAACAAATAACATGCATATTGGATTATGTAAGGCAAGCAATGACTTAGATATGTTTCATAAATTAATGCCAGCACGATATTTAATTAGAAAAATGGAATTAAATTGACTTAACTTTCATCCAAACAATAGAATTGAATTTGGTACAAAAGGCTGCTTGAGATAATCCTTTTATAAAAACCTGTTTATCAAAATAGGTGGCAGAATGATTAGGTGAAAACTCAAATTTTATCCAGGTGGAACTCTAATGAATGAAGTCCCATAATTTATTTTTGCAGCAAATCCTCTGAAAACTTTTTGAAATTGATCTAATTTTTTTAAAACTTTTTTTGTGGTACAACGGAGTACTTGATTGGATAAGTTGACTATGGGCTTGGATTAAATTTTTGGAGGTCATGTCAGCAAAACTCTTACAACTGTATGCTATTTCAATAGTATTAAATCTATCTGCTATTTAGCTGTAATAAATACAATTAGGTACTCTGGGTACTTCAATGTTATATGTCCAGTATATATAAAAAGTGCACATGTAGTGTTCTCATACAACCACCAAAAATACGTATATGCAAGGTCTTTCCTGAATGTAATGTGAAAAAAAGAGACATTTATTGAAGAAGATACAAGATACAAAAAGCATTATAGATAGGACACTGCCACTTGAGTCGCCTTCAAGGTAGGCACCTAGGATCACACACAGTTCTCCCAGCATTTTTTACGGTTTTAAAAAAACACAACAAAATCCTTTGTTGGAATTACCATCAGCTGCCTTGTCGTATTTACCTGAAACTGTCGGTCTAAAATCTCTTCAAAGGTGATTTTAGTTTTGGAAAAAGCCCCCTGGTTTTATATAAATATATATATATATATATATATATATATATATTTCCTGGTCGTATCCATGGCAGCACAACAATGGGTAGCTCCTCCCCATCCGTAGTTAGACAGGAACTAATTAAAACAAGGGTATAAGTACCCCCTCCTACCCCTCCTACCCTCAGTCTTTTTGTTCCTGTCCTATCTCTAGGACAGATTAGTCTTTTCAAACTGAGAACTTTTTTTTTATGGCTTACTTTAAGGGTTTTTACCCTTGGCCCCAGGGGAGTTAAGCCTCTCTTCCTTGGGAAGCTCCAGTATACGGCCCTGTGCAAAGGTGTCCCACTGGAAAACCCCCCAGTGACCGGGGGAAGCTTGCAGTGACCCTAGGGGTAGCAAGCATAAGCAGCCACTACCCTACTGACTGCAGTGACCCTAGGGGTAGCAGGTATGGGCAAGGCATAAACAGTATGGATATACCCCCTTCTACCTTCATTTTCCTGGTTAATCCTGCCTTCTTTGATTGGGAGGCATTCCTCCTCTTGATGCAGCAGTTCTCTGCCCGGGGGAGTACAGGGCTTCCCTGGTGATCTAGGGTTCCCCCTGTCCCTATGGGAGTCTAGGCCAAGTCCTTGGTTTTACACCCCTAAGTGGGTTAATCTCATAAGAGCGGACATTAGGTTGTTAGAGTAGACGTTGTGGCAGGCTTGTGCAATGTATTTAATGGATGAGTGAATGCGCTGAATCTTGTGCATTTTATATATATATATATATATATATATATATGTGTGTGTGTGTTTATATATATGTGTGTGTGTATATGTGTGTATATATGTGTGTGTGTGTGTGTATATATATATATGTGTGTACATATATATATATGTGTGTGTGTGTGTGTGTGTGTGTATATATATGTATGTATATGTACAAACACTACCATGGTGCAATGACTTAAAGGGCTGGCATACATTTTTCTTTTCCCAGGGCTACTTTGCATTTAACTTTTGTCTTTCCCAGGTGCATCGCATCCCCCCAGTCCTTACAAATAATTTCCCAGTGTAAATGTGCTGTCCCCTTAAAATAACTCAACACACTGCCATTAATGTTTAAACTGTTGGCAACAAAAGTGAGTACACCCATAAGTGGAAATGTCCAAATTGGTCCCAATTAGCCATTTTCCCTCCACGGTGTCATGTGACTCATTAGTGTTACAAGGTCTCAGGTGTGAATGGGGAGCTGGTGTGTTAAATTTGGTGTCGCTCTCACACTCTCTCATACTGGTCACTGGAAGTTCAACATGGCACCTCATGGCAAAGAGCTCTCTAAGGATCTGAGAAAAAGAATTGTTGCTCTATATAAAGATGGCCTACGCTATAAGAAGATTGCCAAGACCCTGAAACTGAGCTGCAGCACAGTGGGCAAGACCATACAGCGGTTTCATAGGACAGGTTCCACTCAGAACAGGCCTCACCATGGTCGACCAAAGAAGCTGAGTGCACGTGCTCAGCGTCATATCCAGAGGTTGTCTTTCAGAAATAGACATATGAGTGCTGCCAGCATTGCTGCAGAGGTTGAAGGGGTGGGGCGTCAGCCTGTCAGTGCTCATACCATATGCCGCACACTGCATCAAATTGGTCTGCATGGTGTCGTCCCAGATGGAAGCCTCTTCTAAAGATGATGCACAAGAAAGCCTGCAAACAGTTTGCTGAAGACAAGCAGACTAAGGACATGGATTACTGCAACCATGTCCTGTGGTCTGGTGAGAACAAGATTGTTTGGTTCAGATGGTGTCAAGCGTGTATGGCAGCAACCAGGTAAGGAGTACAAAGACTTGCCTACATTCAAGCATGATGGTGCGAGTGTCATGGTCTGGGAAAACATGAGTGCTGCTGGCACTGGGGAGCTACAGTTCATCGAGGGAACCATGAATGCCAACATGTACTATGACATACTGAAGCAGAGCATGATCCCCTACCTTTGGAGACTGGGCCGTAGGGCAGTATTCCAACATGATAACGACCCCAAACACACCTCCAAGACGGCCACTGCCTTGCTAAAAAAGCTGAAGGTAAAGGTGACAGACTGGCCAAGCATTTCTCCAGACCTAAACCCTATTAAGCATCTGTGGGGCATCCTCAACTGGAAGGTGGGGGAGCGCAAGGTCTCTTACATCCACCAGCTCAGTGATGTCATCATGGGGGAGTGGAAAAGGACTATAGTGGCAACCTGTGAAGCTTTGGTGAACGGGGCGGGGCAGGAAAGGGGTTTTGGAGAAGGGGTAGACTGGGGTTTTACAACGTTTACAAATTTGTGCAATACATTATAAAAAAAGAAATCATTTAAAATATTTTATGGGTGTGTTTTACATTTGGGAAGGGGTTGGGTGCCACACACATGATCTGTTCTGGGTGCCAAATGCTCTATGAATGTATGTGTATACATGAATGGAAGTACATGTGAATATAAATTATATTGATATGTGTGTGTTATTTCCCTATTGTGTGAGTGGTGCAGTGTAGAATACATTTTCACTCCAGGTGCCATGTAATCTAGGTATGCCTCTGATGATGAATACTATAGCCATTACTGCTGGGAGTAATGTGAGTATGAAGATAGGACTTATTTCTGTGTTTGTACTTACTTTTTTCACATCTAACCAGGACCAGGCTGAGAAAAAAAAGCACCCTGGAATTTGTTTCTACCAGTTCTAAAATGCATTACATAGCTATATGCAAGTGTAAAAAATGTAAAATAAATTGAAAATTCTAGCATGAAGGAATGCACTCCAAGCACTTCACATAACACAAACAATTGCTTTAAAATTTTCAGTCAGTTTCAGCCCCATTACTTCAAAATTATGGAAATGTGTCAGAAACTTCTAAAATGTTGACTGTGTAAAATTATTATAATCTTATATTACTTTTGCTAACTGCTTTTGCTTTTTAAAAGTAAAAAATTGCTCAATGACTCCCACACACTTACTGACTCACACACATACACACATGCACTGTACAGATACAGACACATGCTATGATAATGTGATCATAATAGGTGGAGCTTATGTCACCAATTTTTTTTTTTTTTTTAGGTATTTGCACTTTAGTGTATTATGTTTGATGAAGGTATTTTGAATTTAAACACAGCCTGATTTTTGTGGTCACCAAATTAAAGTAACATAAATTGAAAGAGTGCTGTAGAATTGTACTTCTTTTTTGGACTTTAGAATTAACCTGTTGGGGATATAACTGGGTTGCAATGTACAGATCACCTATACTACACATACAGTGAGCATACATTTTCATACCAGTAATCACACAGTCTGGCCTATATGACCACACTAAAATTATCTGATATCACCATACATTTTATACTATTTTTAAAGATTTAACTGCACTTTACTATATTCTCATTAGTGTTTTTGAGAGACTGTTTTGAATAATTGTTGTGTACAAATTTTTATTAAAGGCATCATCTTTAATGTGTTTTAGTATATGCAGAGTATCATTTATTTGCTCTTGGGGCTTGTGTTTGAGATGCAAAGATTTTTGTATTATTTGTGTGTATTTTGCATCTTTTTTTTAATAGATCTTGTTCATTGTGTACTAATGGATACCACCTAGTAAAAGAGAAAACAAAGAGAAAAGTAAAGCTACGTTATTTAGTTATTGATTTGCTATTTGATATATATGACTGCATAAACAAAGCAGCTAGCTTCCCATATTTATAGGATTCTTTTAATAAATGCTTAAGCACAACACAAGCATTTATGTCTAAAGGGATGTTAACTATTATATAGGTTTAAATTAAATGGAGTAATTGAACTGTCACTTTAAGTGGACAAAAACTGTATTATGTCATTTTGCATAAATAAGCTCTACACCGAAGGAGCTGTACTTTTATTCTATAAAAAAAAATAAACAGGAAAGGGTACACAAGGGTGTATGTAACAGAATAAAGTAAATCTGTCTACATTTCACATGTAATCATTATGTTGCTTTCGTCATGGTTATACTATTCAATTCATCATAACCTCTCAAGCAATATACTCTGCAATTACTTTTATGAATAAAAAAACTAAAATTAAATTAAAATTGGATTATAACTCTCGTATATGTCCTGGTTCTGCCTGAGATTAGGACCCTCAAACTGCATGGAGGTAGTCTATATATTATCACCCCTTAATTAGTTTGGAATAACCATCCATGAAAAATTGCATTTGAAAATAAAAACAGTGATAAGCGGCAGATCATGTAATAGATAAGTTGATTGTGAGAGAT
The DNA here is from genome assembly GCA_933207985.1 of Pelobates cultripes. Classification (NCBI taxonomy): domain Eukaryota; kingdom Metazoa; phylum Chordata; class Amphibia; order Anura; family Pelobatidae; genus Pelobates; species Pelobates cultripes. Next base: position 209,028,411 of record OW240916.1, on the reverse strand, counting down.
AGATAGATAGTTCTGAGGGGTAGCTTGGCATCTGCACTCTTCATGATAGAAAATGTATCTAATGCAGAGCCACCTACGCAACAACTTGTCAAAAATAAAACATATAGTTATGGGTCTTAATCTCTTATTTTCTGCATTAGCTCTAATTGGGTCTGCAGTGCAATAAAACATGCTTTCAGATCATCTCTACTGACATATAGTTGATAAAGAATTTCTTCAGAGGTCAATGCTGTTTTGCTTAAAAAAAAACACTTTGTGCCAGATGTAACCTTACAATGTAACCCTTTAAGTTTTTTACAATGTAACCCTTTAAGTTAAATTCCCTATTTATTAATAAAATCTGATGCAGGAAATGTAATTTAACATTATACCTGGGATGTAATGTTGTAACTAGAGCAGGAACACAGATAATGATAGTACGAATGATTATGCATTAGGTGTTCATTTCCCCTGTTTCCTATAAAGGAGGAGGAAGTGAACCTTAGCTCTGGTTAACACTCTGTCAGCAGGTGAGCTTTGAATCCAGTTTGTCGCCCACTCACCAAAATCAGCCTATTGAACATTACTTCAATCAAATACTAGAACATCTTTTAACCCCTTTCCGACCTCGGATGTACCAGGTACGTCCGACATAAAATGGTCGTTAACGACCTCGGAAGTACCTGATACGTGAGATAGTAAATCCCTACTTACCTGATCGCTGGTGATCCACTGCTGGTGATTACGATCCTCGGTCTACATGGGAGCTCAGGCATTCTCCCTCTGCGCGATCCATTCCCACCCATGCCATGTAATCGTGGGATCCTCGTGATCACATGGCCACAATAGCCGGCTTGTGCAGTGCCTGCAGGTGGCCTGCCTGGGCTCTCAGGCAGTCCCCCTAATGCCTGCAGTAATGTTTTACAAAGTTTAAAAACAAATAAAAGTACTTAGATCATATATATAACATATATCAGTTGTTGTGTGCCGGAACTGACAAAGCAGTAGGCCTGTAATAAAAGTGGGCCCACCTTAGAGGGTGTTTATGAATAGAGGGAGTGGTGGGAGAGGTGACTCGAAAGACTAGCAATGGTAAGGTGGGAGTGGATTGGCAGCCTTTTAAAGGGAATCCAAGCCCCTCCCACAACTACAGGCCAAGCCTTCAAATTTGTAGTCGGGGCAATATAGCCGTATATAGAAATCTAGCATATAATAACCATAACATCAATGAGTTGGAACCAGTCGGTTGTGGTGTGCCGGAACTGACAAAGCAGTAGGCCTGTAATAAAAGTGGGCAAAAGAAAATACCATAAAACGTAATACGGGTAACCTACTTTATTTATTTAGATAAGTCACAGAAAGCTTGTCTTAATTCTTTAATGGGATTAGGTATGTGGAGTGTGTAGGCTGAGGATTTCCAGTGTCCTATTGCCTTGATAATGTGAGTGGGTACGTTATTAGAAGATGCTGTAGATGCTGCCCCAATTTGGAAAGAGTGACCTGAGAAATTATTGGGGTTTAGGCCAATCCTAGTCAACAGTACATAAAGCATACATTTTCTTGTAGTCAGAATGTTTCCATGCAGTTCGAGCAAAGGGTTGTAGAGGTTGTTTGTGGAGTGAAAGGAAATAAGCATCAAAAACTTGTACTGGGCACCATTTATTATGAGTAGGATACAAGGGGATTTCAATAGTATGACCTATGGTTTTTGATTGTTTTAAGAATAGTACATAATGGTCGTTATGTTTTTGTAAGTCCATAGTTCTTAGGTAGTCGGGGGTTGTAATGGTCCTAGTCGTGAATTCATTGGGACGGAGGAACCCACAAAAAGCTAAATATATAGCTGTCTTTCTTCATTAGTTATGGGTTTAAAAGGAGAAGAATCTAATAAATTGATTAGTGAATGGAATATGTTGTTGTCTATAGGTAGTCTTTGTGAGGGGACATGTGCGTCCAGTTTTTTAATGCCTTTAAGTACTGTCTTAATTTGATAAAGGGTCAGGAAACCTGTAGCGTTGGGTTGTTGGATAAGCATGTGGTGCTGAATGCCCGTAAGGTACAGTTTTATGGTGTTGAATGATAATTTAAGGTTGATGTGGCAAAAAGAAGTGAAACCCAATATTGATTCTAATGTGAACATGTCGCAGATGTGGAACTCAGTGATAAATTTCTTGAATACGTGAAAAGCCCTGTCGTATGTGTTCCTAGTGTTTACTGAAAGTGCGAGATGAGAAATGTGACGTGCGTGATCTAACAAAGCCTCTAATCCATTATCATGTCTCGGAAAAGTGGGGCAGGAGTTGCCAGTCTGGAAGCGGAGGGTAGTGTCCTGAAGAAATCCTGAAAACGAAACCGAGACAGGTGATCAGCACAAGAGTTTGTGCACCCCGGAACGTGAATACATGAGATAAAAAATTGACAGGTGGCCGCTACCCATATGAGTCGTCTTAGGAGTTTCATAATTACCAGGGATGCCGACCGGCCTTTATTGACAATATGGCATGTAGCCATACTACCTGAGTAGCACCTAACTATGTGACCGGACCAATGTGGTCCCCAGGCAATGGCCGCCGCCACGATTGGGTACAGCTCAAATAAAGCTGAGGTCTCTGTGAATTTGGGCAGTGATTTGACTTCAGTTGGCCATGGTCCCCAAAGCCATTGATCTCCCTAGATGGCTGCAAAACCTGTATTTGCTGCGGCATCTGTCCACAGTGTAGGTGAAGCGTCAGAGGGGGGTGGTATAAACATGGCTTGCCAGTTCCAAGAGGTGAGAAAAAAACCCACAGGCGTAAATCAGAGGTTGCCTGGTCGTCTAACGTGATATGTGAAGTGTCTGAGGTGAATTGTAGAAATAGGGATAGTAGATGTGAAATGAAAGATCTACCTTGTAGAATGATCCTCGTGGCAAAATTGAGCGACCCCAGCAGTGATTGAAGTTCTTTCCGGATGCAACACCCTTGTAGTAGGTAGTGTTCGATACTTGCCACGGTACTTTCAATTTTGTCCTGAGGGAGGCTAGCCTGCATGTGTACCGTGTCTAGTTGGATCCCCATGCATGCTGGTTTCTGGACCCAACGTCTTGTTCAGGGAGACTGGGATAGTGAGGGATTCAAACAAAGCCAACATGTGTCTCAAACTACTTGGGGGGAGTGTGTTGTTCTCAATCGTGAGGAAATCATCTAGATAGTGAATAACCAAAGGACATTTACACACATTAATGTAATAACCAGCACAAAGCCTCTGCAAATGTGTCAAAAATACGTGGGCTACTTTTGGAGCCAAAAGAGAGACGGGTGAAGAAATAATATAACCCTTGCCATTTAATGCTGTGAAGATGCCAAAGGGAAGGGTGCATGGGAAGTAATTTGAAGGCATTCACTTCATGCGTTTTGCTTAACCATGCCCCTGTGCCTGCTTTAATGATGGAACCTATGGCATGGTCGATAGTGGCATAATGTAGTGAAAATTCTTCGGAAGGTATGAGTGAGTTTAGGCTGGGGACTGTGGAGCAATGTGGTGCCAATAAATCAATTATCAGTCTCGGTTTGAGTGAATTCTTCCTCGTGACAACCCCAATGGGGTTGGTTCTCCAAGATGTGAAGGGTGGTGAAAAGAATGGGCCCAACAAAAACCCTTGGTTCACCTCGGTCATGATAAGTTTATGTACCAACTGTGGGTCATCTAATGTGGATTGTAGGTTGTCACATTCCAGCATGACGGAAGGTAAATGTATCAACCCGGTGTGAAATCCCTCAATCAGTACCGTGATAAGGTAGTTACTGAAATGGCGTGATGGTTGTAGTTGTAACAATGTGTTGAATAATGTGAGGTTCACGCACGTGAGATATGGTTTAGGAAATGCTTTATTTGGGCGCATCGTCTTGGAATGGGCCTTGAAACAGTGTGAACATACATGCATTAGCCTGCAAGAGCTGAAACCACAATTACCCACGTTAACATTATTGCAAACTTGGGATTTGCCTAGAAATACAAAATCCCTACCCAGTTTGTCTTTTAATCCTCTAGCAGGTCTTTGGAAGTTAGAAGCCGTTTGGCTTTGTTCAATTTCTGCCGAGTTCGGGCAGAAATTGGTGCTATGCGTTGCTGATGCACACACTGTACAAGCTGGGGGCCTGAGGCCTGCAAAGTGTAAAATAGCTCAGTGTCCAATTTGTTCCAATGTATGCTTAAATTGAACTGAGCCAGAGCCGCAGGCACCTTTGCAGAGAAGGAACGGTTATAATCGTAAAAAGCGGTACCATCGTATTTGTGCCTCAGATCCACCATCTTGTGCATGTATGCTTCCAACTCTGCTCTTTTCTCCGGGTAAACTGAGCAGTAGACATCTCTATAAATCCCAAAGCCCAGCACAAATTCAGGGATGGACAATTTTTTGTTCAGCCGGGGGTCTCTAGCCCTTAGTATTACTGAAATATCCCCCTATGCAAAGGTCCTGTTCTCTAGGACATCCTGGGAGGCAATGAGCAATGAGACCAGGTTAACGTCCTTGCCTTCCAGAATGTCCTTTTAAAGGTGAGATGGGACTATATGCGAGGGATTAATTGATTCTATAACCACAATAGATTCAAAGGAATTACCGGGCATAGTATTAGTGAGAGGGGTGACTGGTAACCGTAGTATTAGCAGTGGACTGATTAGCACCACCAGCTTCCAATTTATCCAGCCTGTCACTAATTGTGCCAATTGATGCCATTAGTGAAGTCATCATGGCATGGAAAGCTGGTAATTGAGTCCCACTAGGCCCTTCCCCTGCCTCGGAGTTGTCGGTGGTAGTATTCAGTAATCTAAACAACTCTGCCTTCCTAGCAGTAGCTGGGAAAGGGATGCAGCATCTTCTGAGTTCTGTTGTGAGACGTGGGATGGTCCATGATCTTAGGGACGAAGGGATATTCACATCTGTACCAGGAACGGGGGTACTAGGCCTAGCGGGTGTGCTGGGTAGTGAAAGTTCCTCAGGGATATCAGGAGTTTGTGACATAAGTGAAAAATATAAAAGTGGCTTAATCAATCACCCTGTAATGAATTGGGTGGGTACTGGTGGGCTAGCTAACTACCAAGCGGTGAAACAATTATGCTTTGTGAGAGTGACAGATAAGTCCCTGCTAGTTGCCAAGTGGCCTGAGAGGCACTATTTATGTGTGGGCCCGAGGGGAAAAATTAGGCCACCGAACGTCGTGGCGGGGTGTTTGCCTCTCGGTGTCAATTAAACTATAAGAAAGAATGGGAATGACAGGTGATGCCCTCTCTATGCAACAGTGCGAGGCGGCTAGCTATGAATTGGCCGAGGGACGTATACTTCCGAGTATGAGGATGGGGATGTTGGCCTCGCGGGACCACTAGCCTATGGATTAAGACCAGAAAATATATTCCTAATTGGGCCACGTAACCTAGGACCAGTACCACTCTAAACATAGAAAGTAGTGAGTTCTAGCGTAGTACCTGATATGTGAGTCAGGACAAGCTGTCAGTGTAGATGTAAACAGCAATTGTAATATATCGAAGTGTTGACCTGTGGACATGAGAATTGATATATAAGCGTCTGAGTGTAAGGTAGTAGTTTGGCCAGATTGTGGGCCCAAAATCAAAAGAACCTACCCGACACTCTGCAGAGGGTAGATTTTAAACGGAAGATGACAACGGCTTTCTTGTGCTTGTAAAAGCTACTGTCCGAAGTTCAAGAAAATAAAAGAGTAAATTTACACCCTTGACTAAGTCAACAAGAATGAATCATAAATCAAATTCCAACCAACCTTGAAAGTAAATACAATTTGACGCTAATGTCAGATTTCACAATTCCTAAGTACGAACCCCTGGTATGAACCTGTGGAAAAAGGTCAGGAATATCAGTTCACAACATCCAGGCTTTAACATTTATATTTACTTCAGTCGAATTTTTTAATAAGTGACTGTAATAACATTTGTAACCAGTAGGGGCAAAATCCCAAAAGACTAGGTAGAGTGTTGAAACATACGAATGGATGCATCCTAAATGTATTTCAAAAAACGAACGAATGATCTATTTGTATATAACCGAATGATAGCGGTCATTTAACTAAGTAATGTAAACATGCGAGTAGATAAGGGAATTTAGCCGAACAGCATAATTGTACGAAATGAAAAGAACTGAACGCTGGTTCAAACGAACGAGGCTCCGCCGTGTAAAGCTAGAAAGTTTGCGGCGGTTGCTTTACGGTGGGTCTGACTTGTGGTTAACCCAGCATGAAGCTGAGTAACGAACGGGCTGTGTGGACGCCAGCGATGGGTAGCAGAGCCAGGGAAGCACCGGACCAGGAGAACACGAGGAAGACAGATAAGAAAATCCAAAATGGCGGTCTGAACCGAAAGTAAACATTTCAGACTCGCCAGACCAGCAACGGTAAGGTGGGAGGGGATTGGCAGCCCTTTTAAAGGGAATTCAAGCCCCTCCCACAACTACAGGCCAAGCCTTCAAATATATAATAAAAATAATCAATAAATAAATTGAAAAAAATTAAATTAAAATAAATATATATATACACCGGTTTTAATTTGTTCTAACTGTATTTTGATATTAATATACATATATATTTAAATCAAAATACATTTAGAAGGACTAAACCCTTGCAAGTGTGCATCCTTACGGCTTTGGAGAGATACCAAAGACATGACTCTTACTTAAATTCAATATTACAATTGACTACTAAGCTGAATTTCTAAAAGTGGATAGTGCTACTTTATTTTCTTTCAAAATGTTATTCACTATGTTGAAAATCAGAGCAGTAACGCAACAATGAAGAAAAATACGCTCCATTGAAGTAATAAAAAATTGCAAATCTGTCTTTCTGCCTTTGGGTTACCAACATGTGGCTTCAGCTTAATCTACAATGCATTTGCAAAACACTCTCTATTATAGCCACAGCAGACAGAAGCTGCTATCAATGTTACTGATAGGACAATCAACCCTGAAACTATCCCTTCATTAACTGCATATAAGAACACCAATTAAAAGAACACTGTAGGCAGTGTTGCATCTTATTGATGTTGTAGAGTAATGTCTAGTAATGTATCATGGTAAATACATGATGGTCCGCACACATGGGTAATAATCCACAAAAAATGAAAATCTGGAAAAAGTGCAGATTTATTAGTATAAAAATATACAAATCATGAATTCATGGCATCAAAGTGTCATGGCAGCCCTCATAAATGTTGAAGGTTGTACAGGCATAGTATGTCACACAAACAATGTAATGTGTCAAAGTAACATAAGATTCCAGGCAAAAAAAAAACATTTTGCAAAAAACTGATGTAGAAATAACAAAAAACCATACTAGCTGCAACTGTCAGACAGGGAGAGACCACCCATACAACTATCCCAAAAAAATAAGGTGTTAGACCCCTGGACGCATTTCGCACCTCCCTGGTGCTTTCTCAACATGGGCTCATCAGTGGAAATTCCAAAAATATATAGGAGGTGTTCACCCAAAGCAAGGCTTCTTAAATCTAAGTAAGCCCACACCTATGAGTAATTACAATTCACATGTTAAAAACCCTTTGTATACCGGAATGTCTGTTACTGAGGAAATCCCTCAGTGTAGGTTAAGTTCTAAGATCCTCCCTCACCAAAAAAACCCCCAGTTCCTGATAACACTCCATAAAGGAGCACATAAATTGCAATAATAATGAAAAGCCTTGCCAGAGCAATGTTTCAGCGTTTAGCATGCACTAAGGAAAAAAGTTGGCTGCTTACGGTTTAAACTAGACATGGAATGAGAAATTAACATAAGGTGAGCAAGTCTGCCTATTCAGAGATAGGGATGCTCCAGTGTGTATTGCCACAAAATGATGGATTCTACTAATTAGATCAAATCCGTTCAGACACTAACCCATTACTTAGGCAAACCCACAATTGTACAGTTGCAAGAAAAAGTATGTGAACCCTTTGGAATGATATGGATTTCTGCACAAATTGGTCATAAAATGTGATCTGATCATCATCTAAGTCACAACAATAGACAATCACAGTCTGCTTAAACTAATAACACACAAAGAATGAAATGTTGCCATGTTTTATTGAACACACCATGTAAACATTCACAGTGCAGGTGGAAAAAGTATGTGAACCCTTGGATTTACTAACTGGTTGAACCTCCTTTGGCAGCAATAACTTCAACCAAACGTTTCCTGTAGTTGCAGATCAGATGTGCACAACGGTCAGGAGTAATTCTTGACCATTCCTCTTTACAGAACTGTTTCGGTTCAGCAATATTCTTGGGATGTCTGGTGTGAATCGCTTTCTTGAGGTCATGCCACAGCATCTCAATCGGGTTGAGGTCAGGACTCTGACTAGGAAACTTCAGAAGGCGTATTTTATTCTGTTTAAGCCATTCTGTGGTTGATTTACTTCTATGCTTTGGGTCATTGTCCTGTTGCAACATCCATCTTCTGTTGAGCTTCAGCTGATAGACAGATGGCCTTAAGTTCTCCTGCAAAATGTCTTGATAAACTTGGGAATTCCTTTTTCCTTCGATGATAGCAATCTGTCCAGGCCCTCACGCAGCAAAGCAGCCCCAAACCACGATGTCCCCACCACCATACTTCACATTTGGGAAGAGGTTTTGATGTTGGTGTGCTGTACCTTTTTTTCGCCACACATAGTATTGTGTGTTTCTTCCAAACAACTCAACTTTGGTTGAGCAATGTTTCAGCGTTTAGCATGCACTAAGGAAAAAAGTTGGCTGCTTACGGTTTAAACTAGACATGGAATGAGAAATTAACATAAGGTGAGCAAGTCTGCCTATTCAGAGATAGGGATGCTCCAGTGTGTATTGCCACAAAATGATGGATTCTACTAATTAGATCAAATCCGTTCAGACACTAACCCATTACTTAGGCAAACCCACAATTGTACAGTTGCAAGAAAAAGTATGTGAACCCTTTGGAATGATATGGATTTCTGCACAAATTGGTCATAAAATGTGATCTGATCATCATCTAAGTCACAACAATAGACAATCACAGTCTGCTTAAACTAATAACACACAAAGAATGAAATGTTGCTATGTTTTTATTGAACACACCATGTAAACATCTGCTGTGCGTGTGTGGAAAAAAAGTGCGCGTGTGAACTCCTAGACTAATGACATCTCCAAGAGCCAATTGGAGTGAGATGTCAGCCAACTGGAGTCCAATCAATGAGATGAGATTGGAGGTGTTGGTTACAGCTGCCTTGCCCTATAAAAAACACACACCAGTTCTGGGTTTGCTTTTCACAAGAAGCATTGACTGATGTGAATGATGCCTCGCACAAAAGAGCTCTCAGAAGACCTACGATTAAGAATTGTTGACATGCATAAAGCTGGAAAGGGTTATAAAAGTATCTCCAAAAGCCTTGCTGTTCATTAGTCCACGGTAAGACAAATTTTCTATAAATGGAGAAAGTTCAGCACTGCTGCTACTCTCCTTAGGAGTGGCCGTCCTGTAAAGATGACTGCAAAAGCACAGCACAGACTGCTCAATGAGATGAAGAAGAATCCTAGAGTGTCAGCTAAAGACTTACAAAAGTCACTGGCAAATGCTAACATCCCTGTTAGCGAATCTACAATACGTAAAACACAAAACAAGAATGGATTTCATGGGAGGATACCACAGAGGAAACCACTGCTGTCCAAACAAAACATTGCTGCACGTTTACAGTTTGCACAAGAGCACCTGGATATTCCACAGCAGTATTGGCAAAATATTCTGTGGACAGATGAAACCAAAGTTGAGTTGTTTGGAAGAAACACACAATACTATGTGTGGCGAAAAAAAGGTACAGCACACCAACATCAAAACCTCTTCCCAAATGTGAAGTATGGTGGTGGGGACATCGTGGTTTGGGGCTGCTTTGCTGCGTGAGGGCCTGGACAGATTGCTATCATCGAAGGAAAAAGGAATTCCCAAGTTTATCAAGACATTTTGCAGGAGAACTTAAGGCCATCTGTCTATCAGCTGAAGCTCAACAGAAGATGGATGTTGCAACAGGACAATGACCCAAAGCATAGAAGTAAATCAACCACAGAATGGCTTAAACAGAATAAAATACGCCTTCTGAAGTTTCCTAGTCAGAGTCCTGACCTCAACCCGATTGAGATGCTGTGGCATGACCTCAAGAAAGCGATTCACACCAGACATCCCAAGAATATTGCTGAACCGAAACAGTTCTGTAAAGAGGAATGGTCAAGAATTACTCCTGACCGTTGTGCACATCTGATCTGCAACTACAGGAAACGTTTGGTTGAAGTTATTGCTGCCAAAGGAGGTTCAACCAGTTATTAAATTCAAGGGTTCACATACTTTTTCCACCTGCACTGTGAATGTTTACATGGTGTGTTCAATAAAAACATGGCAACATTTCATTCTTTTTGTGTTATTAGTTTAAGCAGACTGTGATTGTCTATTGTTGTGACTTAGATGATGATCAGATCACATTTTATGACCAATTTGTGCAGAAATCCATATCATTCCAAAGGGTTCACATACTATTTCTTGCAACTGTATATACCGTAAATAAAAATATATTCTTAAAAAAGAGGGACTAAGCTCACTACATGTAGTCTGGGGTCCCAAAGTTCTAATACTTGTTATTAGAAAAATTGTATCAAGATTATATGAAATATATGGGACTTGCCAAAAAGTGACACTCCATCATCTCTAAGACCCTTAAAGAAAGGCACGGTAAAAAAAAGACACAGGACCCAGTGACATTCCGCCACCAGACCACCAAAACTATTACTAAGGGTATAGCAAATGTAATTTGGGAATGGGCATAACAACCTTTTCACCCTTCTAACCATAAAAGTATTTATAATAATAATATGGCAACCTGTGATAAGAAATAATAAAACTAAAAAAATATTTCAACCAAAAAGAGGGCATAAAAGGTAAAAAAGAGACACACAGAGGACACAATTAGAAATTAGAGGTAGAGAGAAATGGATAAACGGAGATAAAATGGATGGGAGACAAAAATAACTCATCTAATTTTATCCTAAGAGAACGAACAATATCTAATACGTGTAAATAGACCACATGCCAGCAATGATAGAAAATTAAGGAAATAGATGCTGCTATATATACATAGCAGCAAACTCACATGGTTATACATCAAAATATGGTTGTGTGAGGAATACATTCACTTACTAAATAATTGGGCATATAGAATATGCATGAATGGAGAGGGACATCAAAATACTAAGGTAATCCTACTAACTGATAAAAGATGGATATGATGCTGGGTTGTATTTGAGCAAAGGGGCAAAAACTGTTAAACGTTGTACAATTTAGTGTCTAAAGATGTACCTGGTATCCCATTTCATATTTAAACCATATGGAAATCTGGTCTGTAAGGTAAGTATCCAGAACATCTCATTACTAAGTAGACACTTTTCTAAACTACCACCTCTTGAATCCAGTCTACACTTCTGAATTCCCTGGAATGAGAATATGGACAAAGTAGCCCCATTGCAAAATTTGAAATGTCTTGATACTGAAGTTTGTTTTATTGTATCATATTTAATACTTTGGATATGCTCCACTATGATTTTAGTTTAGTTTGTCCCACGTACTGTTTTTTACAATATTTACAGGTGATGAGGTACATAACTCATTAGAACAACTAATAAAATCTCTGATCTCATATTTGGTATTGGTGACAGAAGAAACAAAGTGTGTAGTTTAATTGGCCAGTATGCAATAGTTGCATCTCTCCAGACCACACTTGAATATGCCTTTACATGTTAGCCAAGTTTCCGTTGTGTGAGGTATATGCAAAAGAAAAAGACTTGGGCATAAAATGGACTTAAGCAACTTGGCTCTTCTCGCTGAACTGAAATTCTGACCTTAAAACTGGAAGATGTTTCCATATAATATGAGTAATGGATTTAAATTGATTACTCTCTAATCTCTAATCTGTGCAAAAGTATGGAAGGCTTTCTGTACTTTTATTTAGTGGGTATGCTGGCCTTATAGTACTACTATTTTTTTTATTATTCTTTATTATTGTTGTGCAATAAAGTTACAGGCAAGCTTGCAATGCCACGGCAGCAGAGCAAGCATGACAAGATATATGAGAGAAACAGTTGGATGGCATTTTGACATTTCAGCACAATTTTATAATAGCATAACATAAGGATAGGCTAAGAGAATATGTCTAGACTTAGGATACATGCTATTGGTCAGAATAATGAAGAAACACCAGCTAGCCATTTGAGATTAAGCACTAAGAAGACATAAATGATTGAAACTGGCTAGACATGAAGTTTATAAAAGACTGGCTACATATAAAGCTAGCTAGACAGGAGAAGGGCAGAATGAGTTTGAATTTAGATGCTATACCGCTAGATCTGTGCTCGGTATCTGTTTGGCGTAGATAAATACATTAATAAAATAAAAAAAGATGAAAATAAAAAGGAAAAGGAAAAACAGGTCAGCATTAAGCTACAACAGACCAGGGAAGAACAGTATGAGGCCTATCATCTCGACTTAAAGGTAACTGGTTAACAGAAACTGATTCAAAGGGAGGCAGAGTATAACATAAAATCGAGCAGCTAGGCTAAACATGAGGGGAAATGCTTGTGTGTCATTCAGCCGATGCCAGCAACAGGTAGGTTAAAGTCCAACAAGGTGGAGTGGAGCTGCCAGCCCAGTAGTGTGATAGCTGTTGATGTGGTGACAGGTAAACTTTGCAGCCTCCCTGACTCCCTCTGTTCCTCCTGCCCCTCTGCTGTGCACTTGATCTTCTCAGGGCTTATCTCCCTCTGCTTCGGAGTGGGCCTGTTAATTGCCTGCCTCGATTTACACTTTCGCGGTCTTTGCCTCTTGGTGTGCGCCCTCTGAGGAAATGTAACCACCGGCTGGGCTCGAAGACATTGAGACGGCTGCCCAGATGGGTGATTGGGAGGGGCTGGTGGTACTGGCTGAAATTGTGGCGTGTGTGATTCCCAGCTCCTCTGGTCTCTTCAAAGCGGTAAAGAGCGTGTTGCCGCCGATCGTGCCTCCAAGTGGGCCCAAAATTTCTCAAATATTGCTTCCATCAGCATATGACTAGAGCGTTCTTCTCATTGTGAGCTGCGCTGCGTCAAGCTTTGTGGCCCAGAGAGAGTCATCTCTGCCATTTTGTGAGGGGCAGTCTCCTCAGAGCACGTTGCAGAGAGTTAAGTAGGCTAGTAGTGTGTCTGCAACTCCAGTGTAGTCCAAGATAACCCCACCAGACCATGGGCCAGGAGTGAGGTGAGACCACACAGTTAGCTGTAGGGCGGGAAGAGCGGCCACCTCTCCCCAGTACAAGTGCCTGTAGGCTGCATATCTACACCTCGGGCTCAGAACGACCAAACTGGACAAGAAAGAACTCCCCAGGTTCATTTTAGTGCCCCCATGCTGGCATAATATGGTGGGACTGATTGCCCCTCGAGAATCCAGGGTATATCTGAGGAATAAAACCAAATGTGGATATTGAAAAAACCTGACCGTGAAAATAGTGCAGGCAAGCCACTATATATAGGGATGCACTCCCTGTATCCCTTAACCAAATGTGCACAAAACAGAACTGTATATACTATACAGAAATAGGGCGCCACTTATCACCAAATATAAATACTGGATATAAATACCCTCCAGCGAATAAATGGGGATATTCACATAAAAAAAAATATAAAAAGAGAAAACATCATAGTGCAAACTTTTAATTCCAAAGTGATAAAAACACATAAATTAAAACACTCACAAACGATGTGGCACAATTGACAAAATCAATATGTGCTAAAGTGCTGATGCCTAGAATAGGCTAGATCTCCCGGTCTGGCAGTCTGTGGAAGTCTGTATAAAAGCTGCAACAAGTGTAGATCAAACAGTTCACCATCAGCTGCTTCAGATTCCCGGGTCAGTATCTGCTCAATGCGTTTCGTCTATTCCTGTTCAGACTACTTCAGGAGCATGTCCGGAGTCTTCTCTATTTGGCATTTAAATATGCCGGGTGGTGTCCTTTCTGTGCAATTGCGCATGTGCGACCGGGCGCCGACGTGCTGACATACCATCCGCCGGCGTCCGTCGCGCATGTGCGTTCCACCGTGGAACGCAAGCAAAAAACTATTATTTTAAGCAACAGGGACAGTATTGGGACTTACAAAAAAGAACCGATATGTGTCCCAATGCTACTATATGTTGGGTGCACATATAGAGAATGCTCTAATAAAACATATAAAATATACAGTAAACTAAAGAAGAGGGAAAAAGATGGTAATATATGTGCATGTAATTATAATATGTGAATCCAACATATTACCAGCACAAAAAAATTCAATCAAGACCATTTCGCATAAATATGACAAAAATAATAATTGTCTTTAAAAAATTACAAATATTATTTATAAAAGATGTATGCTAATATTTTTAGCCATCTTTAATGCTAACATAATTTCAAAACCGACATAATTAAAACAAGGCATAATTCTACAAAGCAACTGATTATACGATTGATTATATGTTGCTAATCTTCTTTTTCCTTTCTTCCCTTATTCTTATTTGTCCTCGATTGAGTTATTTCTAAATTGGGTCTTTCCTAGAATTTTTTGAAGAACTATGCTGTTTTATTACACTCTTTTGGAGAACTATATCTATTTAAAATCATTTAAAATTATGCTTGTTTTTTAAAACTATGCCGGTCTTTTTTATATATATATTTTTTGAAATTATGCCTTTGTAGAATTATGCCTTGTTTTAATTATGTCGGTTTTGAAATTATGTTAGCATTAAAGATGGCTAAAAATATTAGCATACATCTTTTATAAATAATATTTGTAATTTTTTAAAGACAATTATTATTATTTTTGTCATATTTATGCGAAATGGTCTTGATTGAATTTTTTTGTGCTGGTAATATGTTGGATTCACATATTATAATTACATGCACATATATTACCATCTTTTTCCCTCTTCTTTAGTTTACTGTATATTTTATATGTTTTATTAGAGCATTCTCTATATGTGCACCCAACATATAGTAGCATTGGGACACATATCGGTTCTTTTTTGTAAGTCCCAATACTGTCCCTGTTGCTTAGAATAATAAAGTTTTTGCTTGCGTTCCACGGTGGTATGTCATCACGTCGGCGCCCGGTCGCGCATGCGCAATTGCATAGAAAGGACGCCACCCGGCATATTTAAATGCCAAATAGAGAAGACTCCGGACATGCTCCTGAAGAAGTCTGAACAGGAATAGACGAAACAAACGCGTTGAGCAGATACTGACCCGGGAATCTGAAGCAGCTGATGGTGAACTGTTTGATATACACTTGTTGCAGCTTTTATACAGACTTCCACAGACTGCCAGACCGGGAGATCTAGCCTATTCTAGGCATCAGCACTTTAGCACATATTGATTTTGTCAATTGTGCCACATCGTTTGTGAGTGTTTTAATTTATGTGTTTTTATCACTTTGGAATTAAAAGTTTGCACTATGATGTTTTCTCTTTTTATATTTATATTCCCATTTATTCGCTGGAGGGTAATTATATATTTATATTTGGTGATAAGTGGCGCCCTATTTCTGTATAGTATATACAGTTCTGTTTTGTGTGTATCTGAGGAATCCCCCCCATAGTCCTGGAGCCACACATCTTGTTAGATTTGTGTTTTGGCTCCACCCCCTTCAAGTACTACTATTTTTAACCATGGGTTTTATGAGAGAATCCCACTTTCTTGCTAGTGCTGCATTCCAACCTTTCTCAGTAAGTCGGTCTACATACCGCCTTATGCGCAAATGGTCCCTAAGTTCCCCTGTAAGGGGATTGGAATATGTCATCCGTCCAGCAGTTTCTGCGTAGCCTAAGGAAATCCCCTAAAGAAATCACATTGAATGTGTGGGATGGGTGGCCATCAAAATTGTGTTCCCAGCTGATTTTTTCCTAAAGCCTACTATTATAGTAGAAACATAGAAACATAGAATGTGACGGCAGATAAGAACCATTGGGCCCATGTAGACTGCCCAATTTTCTAAATTCTTTGATTAGTCCCTAGCCTTATTTTATAGTTAGGATAGCCTTATGCTTATCCCACGCATGCTTAAACTCCTTTACTGTGTTAACCTCTACCACTTCAGCTAGAAGGCTATTCCATGCATCCACTACCCTCTCAGTAAAGTAATACTTCCTGATATTATTTTTAAACCTTTGTCCCTCTAATTGACTGTGGTAGTTTTTCTTCTTTTAACCCCTTAATGACCGGATTGTTCTTGCGATGTTGTACATTTGCGACCAAGCATCTTTTTACACTTTTGTGGTGTTTGTGTTTAGCTGTAATTTTCCGCTCTCTCATTTACTGTTCCCATACAAATTATATATTGTTTTTTTCAGGACAAAAGGGGCTTTCTTTACATACCATTATTTATATAATCTCATGTAATTTAATTTTTAAAAAATGAAAAAATATGAGGAAAAATTGAAAAAAATAGATGTTTTTTGACTTTTACGTGAAAAATATTTTACTCATCTACAAAAGCTAATGAAAAAAACTGCTAAATAGATTCAAAATCTTGTCCTGAGTTTAAAAATACCCAGTGTTTACGTGCTTTTTTGCTATTTTTTTTTAATGTTATACGGCTATAAGTACAAGAAGAATATTGCATTTTCAAAACATACATTTTTTAAAATTTACATATTTTTTTTTAAAGTAGACAACCCAGAGTATTCAATATGGGGTATGTCCAGACTTTTTTAGTAGCCACTTAGTTGCAAACACTGGCCAAAATTAGTGTTTATATTTGTTTGTGTGTTAAAAAAGTAAAAAACTCAATTGAACGCAAATTTTGGCCAGTGTTTGTGACTAAGTGGTTACTAAAAAAGACCAGACATACCCCATTTGCAATACCTTGAGTTGTCTTCTTTTGCAAATGGTATGCCATCAGGGGGGTAATTCTCATTCCTGGGCTACCATACGCTCTCAAAGGCAACGTATCCAACCTGGCCATTTTCAATGTAAAAATATTTGACCCATATATTTGACCCTGTAACTTTCAAAAACGCTATAAAACCTGTACATGGGGGGGTACTGTTATACTCAGGAGACTTTGCTGAACACAAATATTAGTGTTTCAAAACTGGAAAATGTATCACAACAATTATATCATCAGTAAAAATGCTGTTTGTGTGTGAAAAATGCAAAAAAAGTTACTTTCACTGACAATATCATCGCTGTGATATGTTTTACTGTTTTTAATCACTAATATTTGTGTTCAGCGAAGTCTCACGAGTAAAACAGTACCCCCCATGTACAGGTTTTAGGGTGTCGTAGAATGTTACAGGGTAAAATACAATGCTAGCAAATAAAATTCTCTGGACTTTCGGCCTGGGTTGGCAGGCAGGTCCCTCAAATTGCAATCAATAAAACTACTTAATTATGTAAAAATATTACATAAATACACACATAGAATTTAAATATATATGCATATTTATATATTTGAAGTCTACGTGTATATTTATATAATTATGTAATTTTGTAAATGGACATATGTATATTTCGTATTATTTTTATTTATTTATATATGCATAGATATATATACAGTTTCATTCTAAGTGTATTTTGATATAAATATATATATATATATATATTAATATCAAAATACAGTTAGAATAAAATTTCATATAGATATATAATTATTTTTTTAATTTTTATTATTTTTACATTTTTTAATTTAATTTAAATTACTTATTTGTATTTTATAATATATATATATATATATATATATATATATACAATATATATATAGTTATTATATATATTATATATATATATGTGTGTAATTTAATTGTGTATTTGCTCCGAGCATATTGCAAATATATAGTTAATATCTGCATATCTAATATATTATAACCGGCCTTGGTCTTTGTTTTTTGTTTTTTTTATTATAGCCTCTCCTGTGGATTAAACTTTTATTATTTTATTCACAGTGTAGGTATTCTTAATTATCTGCATGCTCACTTCTGTTCATGTTATATGTGTTTCCACAGAATTGGCTACTGTATCTATTTCCTCCATCCACGGGAATTTAGCTTGATACACTTGTATACGTGGTATCTAGCTAGTTGTTTCGTTTGTTAGGTTGCTTGGCAACCACGTCACTCAAGTCATACGTCCACGTGGTGTTTCCATTTCCGGGTTCTCTAGCCGGTCGGCTGTCTGATCACCTCATTGGTAAGCTTTCGCTGATATTTTTGTATATATTATGGTTATGTAGATATGTCACTGTGATCTTGATAAAGACCCTGGGAGGGTCGAAACGTCGATTTTCTTTGCACAGACCATGACTTTGTAAGCATCTATTAAAAAGTTTTAATTCACTTAACTAAGGAAGTCCTAGTGTGCTCCCTTTATCCATTTGGCTTCCGCCCTCTCCACTCTACTGAGACTGCTCTTATCAAAGTGACTAATGACCTAATCTCCACTAAATCCAAAGGTCACTACTCAATATTAATTCTCCTTGACCTCTTTGCTGCCTTTGACACCATTGATCATGCTCTCCTCCTTCAAACTCTTCAATCGCTCGGTCTCTGTGACTCTGTCCTCTCCTGGTTTTCCTCCTATCTCTCCCAACGCTCATTCAGTGTCTCCTTTTCCAAGGATACCTCCTCCCCTCGTCCTGTCTCGGTTGGAGTTCCCCAAGGGTCTGTCCTTGGTCCCGTCCTATTTTCTCTTTATACTGCCTCTCTAGGTAAACTTATTGCCTCTTTTGGATTCCACTACCACCTGTATGCTGATGACACTCAGATATACCTCTCCTCCCCGGACCTCTCCCCTGCCATCCTGCAACGTGTCACTGCTTGCCTTTCTTCCATCTCTGACTGGATGTCCTCACGCTTTCTGAAACTTAACCTCTCAAACTGAACTCCTTGTCTTTCCTCCTCCTAATACTGATCCTCCTCTGTCGCTCTCCCTTCAACTCAGTGATATCCACATAAGTCCATCCATGCAAGCACGCTGTCTTGGCGTCATACTTGACTCTGGTCTCACCTTTGAGCCTCACATCCAGTTTGTAGCCAAGTCCTGTAGGTTCCAACTCAAAAACATAGCCCGCATTCGCCCCTTTCTTACGCAAGATGCTACCAAGGAGCTTGTCCATGCTCTAGTAATTTCCCGCATGGATTACTGTAACCCTCTCCTGATTGGTCTCCCCAAAAGCCGTATTGCCCCGCTACAGTCTGTCATGAATGCTGCAGCTAGACTGATCTTCCTCTCTAGTCGGTCCTCTCACACCTCACCCCTCTGCCGGTCCTTACATTGGCTCCCTGTATGCTATAGGAGTCAATTCAAAGTGCTAACCCACACATTTAAAGCACTGAACAATTCTAGCCCCACTTATATCTCTTCACTAATCCATAGATATGCCCCTCCTCGTACCCTCCGCTCTGCCCATGACCACCTCCTGACCGCTGCTCGCACCCGTACGGCCAACTCGCGCTTGCAGGACCTCTCGCGGGCGGCTCCTCTCCTATGGAATAGCTTGCCTACTGCCATCAGACTCTCCCCTAGTCTTCAATCATTTAAGAAGGGCCTTAAAACCCATCTCTTCAGGAAAGCTTATGGCCTCCCAGAGTAATCTCTACCTTACATACCTGTCTCCTGCTCTCTCCTATGGGACAGTGCTTTGCTCTCTCCTCCAGCTCTGCTTCACTCCTAATTGATATTTCTTGTCCTAATGTTTCTAATACCCCACCTCCTATAGTCTGTAAGCTCGTTTGAGCAGGGTCCTCTTCAACCTATTGTTCCTGTAAGTTTTCTTGTAATTGTACTATTTATTGTTACATCTCCCCTCTCAAAATATTGTAAAGCGCTACGGAATCTGTTGGCGCTATATAAATGATAATAATAATAATAATAATAATTTGTTTTATATATATATATATGTATATAAAGAACAAAGGCACTGTACCTTGCACTCAGACTCCAATTCCCAAACCGGGTGCACTCCCAGGGCTCCAAGTATCCAACTGGTTATATCAAAAGGTTGCACTCACGGATTCATTAAAAAATTTACTTTTATTCAGTCTTGTTTAAAAAAATCAACGTTTCAGTCCTACTTGAGGACTTTCATCAGGATAATGATGAAAGTCCTCAAGTAGGACTGAAACGTCGATTTTTTTTAAAACAAGACTGAATAAAAGTAATTTTTTTCATGAATCCGTGAGTGCAACCTTTTGATATATATATATATATATATATATATATATATATATATATATATATTTTTTTTTTTTTTTTTACACTGATTTTATTTTATTTGAACTCAACCAGCAGGGGGAACTAACTGTCATTACAGGCAGTCCCCCTGCTGGCAATGCAGCAGCCAGCTAACCCGGCCATGTGATTGTGAGGTCCTCGCAAGGACCTCACTCTTACATGGCTGGGGGGGGGAGGCATTTTTGACTCAATCTACCCCCCTTACACTAGCTAATGGTTAGGAGGCCCATTAATCTAACAATAGTAAAAAAACAAAACTGTAAACCTGTTGATGTCTTTATTTTTGTTCTTTTTTTCTTAATCTTTTTTCTTTGGCTCCATAAAATGGCAAATTAAAAGACATATATACTGATGACACTCAATTAAACATTTTTAAATAAAGAAGTTTTGAACCATAACAAAAGTTAAACACAATACACACTGTAATTCATATATGTGAGTGCATGGAGATGTCCTCACAACTGAGCATTCAAGATCCTTATAAAAGGATACCAGTGCTTTGACTGTCAGCCAGAGCCTGTGTTTTGTTGGCTTTGAAGCAAAAAAAAAAAAAAAAAATCACAATTCTCTGATGGGCATGATTTTGAAAAAAAAATCAAGCACATCATGCTGATAAGTCATCAACCAGGAAGCCATTAAACATTTACCTAGAAATTTCTGGCAAGCTGTCACGCGCAGCTTGTCAGAGAAAAAAAGTTTAACAAAAGCTGTTAAAATGTATTTATCAAAATTCTATTAAATTAACTTTTTAATGTTCATATATAATTGGTAAATTTCAGCCTATATTGTTCATTTAATGTGATATTTATTTTCTCTCCTAACAAGGAGATTAAGTAAATAATTGTCATAAAACCCATGTTAATTGAGTGACACTTCAGAATTCAGAAAAAAAAGTCTATCCTAATACTATTTACTACCATGCAGAGAAGGGCTGGTATTTTTAGGCTTGTGGCAAGTACAAAAGAATGGTCTTTTCTTTCTGCTTTGATAGCGCGTTTGGAAGCACGGCTTCAAGTCACACCTCCAAGTCACATCTCCAAGTCACAACGCCAAGTTCTCTGGTTATGAGAGCCGCAGTACCCTCATTGAGTACAATATTTCTCTATGGAGGAATCGTAGAAGCATCATGGTGAGCACGATCTTAACATGTATAGCTTGGAGGAAAGACGAGACAGGGGGGATATGATAGAAACATTTAAATATATAAAAGGGAATCAACACAGTAAAGGAGGAGATTATATTTAAAAGAAGAAAAACTACCACATCAAGAGGACATAGTCTTAAATTAGAGGGACAAAGGTTTAAAAATAATATCAGGAAGTATTACTTTACTTTACTGAGAGGGTAGTGGATGCATGGAATAGCCTTCCAGCTGAAGTGGTAGAGGTTAACACAGTAAAGGAGTTTAAGCATGCATGGGATAGGCATAAGGCTATCCTAACTATAAGATAAGGCTAGGGACTAATGAAAGTTTTTAGAAAATTGGGCAGACTAGATGGGCCAAATGGTTCTTATTTGCCGTCACATTCTATGTTTCTATGTTTCTATGATTTGCTGAGACTGTCAACTAGGCAGATCAGGGGCAGAGCCAGCACAAGTCCAACATAGCCCTGGCCAATCAGCATCTCCTCATAAAGATAAATTGAATCAATGCATCTCTATGAGGAAAGTTCAGTGTCTGCATGCAGAGGGTGGGGACACTGAATGGCAGTGCTGCACACTAGGCAGTACTGCCCCAGGAAGCACCTCTAGCAGCCATCTAAGGAGCGGCCAGTGGAGTTATTTTCTCTGAAAAGACTGTGTTTATGGCAAAAAAGCCTGAATGGAATGATTCTACTTACCAGAACAAATACAATAAGCTGTAGTTGTTCTGGTGACTATAGTGTCCCTTTAAGTTTGGAAGCTTAAGAGGGATGTATGGAAACAAAACTTGTGTGCACTGGCTGACATTAAAGTTAGTTTAGGTAATGCAGACGTTGGTCTCTCTAACACTGTGGCATGTCCCTTTTCTTCTACACTCACTACAGACACCTTTTCTCTGTCTCAGACTATATACCAGGAACTTCTGCCTGCTAGTAAGAAGGTAAGGAGACAAGTGGACCAGCGAGTGCTATGGGACAGTCTTTAGAAAGAAGGTGTTTTTGGTCAATAAGATTCCGTAATTAGGCCCATCATAATTGTCAGCACCAGGCCCACTGTGCTCTTAATCCGGCCCTGCATACGGATGCATTGATAACCCACTTAAATAACAATCATGGTGGACCCTTAGATTAATACAGTTTTTGGAAAAGAGAATGCAGTGTGGACATGCCTCAAAACACAAATTAATTGAAGGTCACATAGTCTATATATTGCACCCAGTGATCAATTTACAAAGGGAATAAAAAGGCAAAGTAAAAAAGTGTATAGGGGTGTTTGGATCAGTGGCAGATCCAGAGCCTGATCTCGGGAGGGGCACTTGTAGATTATTTAAAGAAATAATCCAGACACAATAACTACTACAGCTCAGTGTAGTGGTTATGGTGTCAATAGTGCCAGGACCCCCTCCTAGAGTAAGTAGTCAAACCGTTTAAGAACAGTTTGACAACTTACCTGAGGTCTGCTGGGAAATGGGGCAGTAGTAGGGCATAGGAGCAGTGGTGTGTGTGACTGGTGCAATGTGTAAGGGGTGCAGTGTGTGTGTGTGTGAGGGGGACAGTGTGTGAGCAGTGTGTGTGTGTGTGTGTGTGTGAAGGTTGTAGTGTGTGAGTAGGGGGGGGCAGTGTATGTCAGGGATGCAGTGTATGTGTGGGACAGTATGTGTGTGTAACAGTTGCAGTGTGTGTGTGTGAGTGTGGGCAATGTGTGTGTGTATGGGGCGGCAGTGTATGGGGGCAGTGTGTGTGTATGAGGGGCAGTATGTGTGTATGAGGGGCAGTATGTGTGTATGAGGGGCAGTATGTGTGTATGAGGGGCAGTATGTGTGTATGAGGGCAGTATGTGTGTATGCGGGGCAGTATGTGTGTATGGGGGGCAGCATGGGGGGCAGTATGTGTATGGGGCAGTATGTGTGTGTGTGTATGGGGGCAGTATGTGTGTGTGTGTATGGGGCAGTATGTGTGTATGGGGGGCGGTATGTGTGTATGGGGAGGCAGTATGGTATGGGGGGGCAGCATGGGGGCAGTATGTGTGTATAGGGGGCAGCATGGGGGGCAGTATGTGTGTATGGGGGGCAGCATTTGTGTATAGGGGAAGAAGTGTGTATGGGGGGCAGTATATTGTGCATGGGGGGCAGCATGAGGGGGCAGTATGTGTGTGTGTATGTATTAAGGAGACAGTATATGTGTGTGTGTATGGGGGGCAGCATGAAGGGGAAATTATGTGTGTGTATGGGGGGCAGTATGTGTAGGGGGCAGTATGTGTATGGAGACGGTATGTGTGTGTGTATGGAGGGCAGCATGGGGAACTGACCATGTGTGTGTATGGGGGCAGCATGGGGGGGCAGTATGTGTGTATGGGGGGGCACCATGGGGGTGAAGTATGTGTGTGCATGGGGGAGACGGTATGTGTGCATGGGGGGCAGTATGTGTGTATGGGGGGCAACATGGGGGTAGTATGTGTGTGTGTGTGTATGGGGGGCAGCATGGGGGGCAGTATGTGTGTATGGGGGGTGTGTGTGTGTGTGTGTGTGTGTGTTAAGGGTAGGGGGGGCTTTTTAAAATAATATATATCTTTATTTAATTAAAAAAAGCAAATATTCTATGTCCCCCCTCCCTTCTTACCTTTATGGAGGAGGAGGGGGGACATATTTTCATCCCTGGTGGTCCCAGTGGTGATTCCCTGGTGGTCCCAGTGGTTACAGTGAACTCTAGCCCGCGCTCCCGGGCTAGAGTTCACTCTCGCGAGATTTGGAGCGTTGCCGTGGTAACCGCGGCAACGCTCCAAATCTCGCGAGAGGAGGACCCGGAGGAGCTGCAGACTGAGTTCCCGGGTCCTCCCTCTCACTCCCTCCCTCCCCCTCCGGTCCGCAGGCACATTGCAGGGCTGGCATCTGCATGTGCTGGCAGGGGAGGGAGACCGGCGGATTTCTCGGGGGGGGCAATTGCCCCGTTGCCCCCCCCCTGGATCCGCCAGTGGTTTGGATGAGGTTTGGGAAAACTAATACAGCATCCAAGTTGTCTAAAAGGGTATATATAAAACAAAATTGCAATTCCACATTACACGGGTAATTTGAATTTGAAACTGATTCTATAGGATCAGAACTGTGAGAGAAATATGATCGCCATGTAACCCAGTCTGTCTCTAGTTTGATTGATATTTTGCAAGCTGCCACACGTCACGTCACTTCTCTTAATTGTGCTGCCTTGCTTTAATTTGGGTTTCAACATCTCTAGATTTGGATATGCAGTGTGCTTTTTTTTCTTCAAGATTATTCAAAAAGGTACATGGCAGGCAAATTAAAATAGTTTAGAATGCAGGGCACTGATACTGTAATAATGTAATATTAAGAACTTCATTGGTTTGCTGAATTAACTGACACGAATGTTTAAAGGGAAACTCCAGTGCCAGGAAAACAATCCGGTTTCCTGGCACCGGTTGCTGAGGGGGTGAAAACCCCTTCAGTAACTTACCTGAGGCAGGGACATGTCCCACGTCGCTGCTTCTTCCTCCGTGCCACTCCTCCCTCTGATTGCGTCGGCCGGTGGGCGAGACTGATCCTGCCTACCGGCCAGGGATTGTCTGACAGCCCAGACAGTCCCCTCTCTGCAAATTAGGCCCCTCTGAAAGAGCGGTCACATGGCCACAATAGGCGTCCATAGTGCTGCCTGCAGGGGTACTGCCTGAACAGACAGGCAGACTCCATGCATCTGTAAAAAAAAAAAAAAAAAAGAAAAGAAAATGTTAATAAATAAAAATAATATAAAAATAATATATATATATCTATATATATATATATATAATGTCATACTAATTGTATTTTTTATAGTAAAATTACACACATATATATATATATGCATTTATATATTGCATATGTATATATATATACAGACACACACACACATATATATATATAATAAAAATAAATGTAAAAAATATAAAATAAAGAAGTTTGTAAAAAATATATGTAATTTTATTCTAACTGTATTTTGATATTAATATACATATATCAGAATACATTTAGAATGGATGAAATTATATATATATATATATATATATATATATATATATATATATAGGTGAACGCTTGGCACTCACCTCCAAAAAAATATAAATTTTTAACTCACATGCCTGGGTGCAAATTGTTGGCGTCAAATATATAAACAAAAATAAAAATCAAAATGCACTCACTGATCTAAAAAAACCCGGCAGGGTCGAAACGTTGATTGATTTTTTTGTACATCACAGATGATTTATTAAAGCACCAGTTTTCCTATTAACCAGAAGACCTGTGAGTGCATTTTGATTTTTATTTTTGTTTATATATATATATATATATATATATATATATAAATAAAAATACGAAATATATTTATTCATATACATAATTACATAAATAATGTCATCAATATACACAAGACTTCAAATATATACATTTGTATATATATTTAAATTCTATGTGCAAATGTATGTAATATTTTTACATAATTAATATATTGACTGCAATTTGAGGGACCTGCCTGACAACCCAGGCCGAAAGTACAGAGAATTTAATTTGCTAGCACTGTATTTAACCCTGTAACTTTCCATGACAGCCTAACACCTGTACATGGAGGTTACTGTTTTATTAGTGTTTAAAAACAGTAAAACATATCACAGCTATGATATTGTCAGTGAAAGTGATGTTATTTGCATTTTGAACACACAAATGGCACTTTCACTGATGATATTGTTGTGATACGTTTTACTGTATCGAAACTAATATTTGTGTTCAGCGAAGTCTCCTGAGCATAACAGTATCCCCCATGTACAGGTTTTATAGTGTTTTTGAAAAATACAGGGTCAAATATAAGGCTTGTTTTTCCATTTTCTTCAAATTGAAATTTGCCAGATTGGTTATGTTGCATTTGAGAGCGTATGATAGCCCAGGAATAAGAATTACCCCCATGATGTCATACCATTTGCAAAAGAAGACAACCCAAGGTATTGCAAATGGGGTATGTTCAGTGTTTTTTAGTAACCACTTGTAACAGAGCTCCCTGTACCCTTGGCTGGGTACCTCCGCGAAGGACCACTTCCTAGATGAAACAGGGGACAAACCGCAGCACTTCTGCCCACAGTTGTCGTGGCTTGACTGGGGTCCTGGAACCGCTCCCTCCTGGACCTGAATTGGGATCTTGCTCTAGCCACCCCCAGGCACTGGACGACACTCAGTCCTGGGAGCTCTAGTACTTTCAAGAACTTTCACAGTTGAATCCTCCACACTGGAACAGCTATTAAAGAGTAGCTCTTTCCCCTCCCAGTTACTAGATGACACATAGTTCTGGGAGTACAAGCTGGAATGTTTTAATCTGGCCAGATGGCCTGCTTTTATACAATTTCAGATACAGTTAAGCATGTCCCTTACACTCCCACACCAACAGGATAATCCTTCTCCTGGACCTGAGAGGGGATTAGTTACACTTTCAAACTCTTTCCCTGAGCCTGAAAGATAATTGAGTCAGGAACTAAACTAACTCAATTGTCTCCAGGCACAGAAAAACATACAATATTCAAAACCCTCAAAATACCTTTAAAACGCATAACCCCCCCCCCCCAAGAAAGTTACATCCCCTGATAGCTCCGATCTGGGTGACCAACATATCCAAAAATCACCCAGATCAGTTCAGGGGTTCAGAATTTTCATGGAAGTTATAATTTTGACCGACCATGCACATGGTCCTATGCCCAAAACAGCCCCCTTGCGTGTCATATTGGAGATGGGAGCTATCACAGAATAGGAACCTTTGATGAATCTCCTGTAGTAATTAGCAAAACCAATACACCTTTGAATTGCTATTAACCCATTAGGTAGTGGCCAGTGTAGAACAGCCTCTAGTTTATGAGGAACCATTTGGAAACCAGAGGCAGACATATTATAACCCAGAAACTGTTGCTCCGACTGGTCAAACATGCATTTTTCAAGCTTGCAATAAAGACAATTTTTAAGCAAAGTTTGCAGCACTTGTTTGACATGATCGTGAGTCTGGAGGTCAGGGGAATAAATAAGGATATCATCCAGGTACAAGAACAAAAGAATAAATATAGTCTTTGAGCACATAATTTATAAAGTCCTGAAATACGACCGGAGCATTACATAAATCGAAAGGCATGATAAGGTGCCAACTTCTAGTGTTAAATGCCATTTTCCACTCATGATTTTCTTCAATCCTTACCAAATTGTATGCACTCCTGAGGCCAAGTTTAGTAAAGATTTTAGCACCCTGGTGTCTGTCAAACAATTCGGAAATGAGGGGAATGGGATAGACATTTTTAATGGTGATCTTGTTTAAAGCCCTGTAATCAATGCATAGCCGTAACTCACCATCTTTTTTGGAGACAAAAAAGAACCCTGCTCCAGCAGGCGAGGATGATTTACATATGTGGCCCTTACTTAGAGAATCTTTAATGTATTCATCCATGATTCTACTCTCCTGTAAAGATAAGGCATATACTGCCCGCTTAGGAGGTGTAGCACCAAGTAGCAGATCTATGGAGCAATCAACTGATCTGTGAGGAGGAAGAATATTAGTATGGCTAACCTCCCAGTACTGTAGAGGAATTTCAGAGGTCTGAGGTTTTGTGGTAGGCAAAGTAACGATGCCCACTCTCTTGGTAATTGTTAACATATATCTCTCTATACAGTCTTTACCCTTTCCCAGTATTTCACCCTAAGCCCAATCAATATGAGGGTTGTGCTTAATGAGCCAAGGAAATCCTGATATGAAGGAACAAGAAGGAGAAGCAATTATCTGGAATGTTATGTCTTCCTTGTGTAATGCTCCTATAGACATGTTAATAGACATGGTTTTGTGGGTAATCAGATGTTGGGAGAGAGGTCTCCCATCAATAGCCTCAACGGCAAGAGGTGATGATCTCTCCCTGATAGGTATGGAGTGTTTCTTTACAAAATGTAAGTCAATACAGTTTCCCACTGCACCTGTTGCAAAGGGCAGTGATGTCAAGGAGAAATCTATTTTGATTATTACCAGAGGATGTATCCATCACCCATCTCAAGACCTCTTCCCTTAAGGTTCTTAGGTGTGGAAGTTTTCCGGACGTATGAGACAAGCATGTCTCATATGTCCTTTTATCGGGTTCGTACTGTATGGAGAGGCCAGGGATAACAGGTTTGGAGAAACGAGGTGCCAGTGTCATAGCCATACATTTGGTTCTATCTCTAGTAATTTCTCTGGACCTAAGTCTGTTATCGATATGCATAACAAACGTGATGAAATCATTTAGCTTTTTAGGTAGATCTTTGGCAGCAATCTCATCCAGAATTGCCTTGGATAAACCTTTCTAAAATGCTGAGATTAACTCGCTATTAATCCAGTCTACCTCAGAAGCCAAGGTGCGAAATTCTATTGTATAATCTGAGATAGACTGGTTCCCTTGTTTGATATGCATTAGGGCAGTGGAGGCGTCGTCTTCCCTGCCTAATGGTTCAAATGTATATTCCGCAAGGAATTCCTGGTAATTATGTGCAATACTCCTATTACTCTCCCATAACGAATTGGCCCAAGCTAAGGCTTTACCTTTTAGTTGGTTCATTAGGTAACCAATCTTAACTCTGAGGGAAAAGATCGGTGAGGCCTCAAAGTGGTACTCAATTTGATTCAGAAATCCCTGGCAAAATGCAGGGGAGGAGATAGGGAGATAGTAGGTGCCTTATGTACTATAGTCGGAGGTGACATATTCGGAGAAACCACAGGCTGTAGGTGAACTGTTCGAATAAGAAAAGAAGAGTACTGAAAGCCTGGGCAAATTGATCCATGCGGTGATCATTCTCCTCTAGCTTTCTCTCCAAGCTGCTATGTGCTGACACAGTTCTGCAGGATCTATGGCCATGTCATAATGTCAGGATTACTAGTTAATCCAGCATGCAGAACTGTATCACACCTAGGACTAAAGGTAACGGCTTACCGGGTCTTAGACTGGCCGTACATAACGTACCAGAGAATAGTCAGAATACTTGCCGAGGTTGAGGACACAGAATGAGACAACGATGAGGGAAAGCCAAAAATCAGGGATACCAGAATACAGGGAAGTCAAAACTAAGCCAAAGTCAATAACCAGAAATAAAGGCTCAGTAACACATGCTCAGACAACCACTAAGTTAAACCATGACAGGGCAATGAGGAAAAGGAAAAAAGGAGTTTAAATAAATCTCCCTCAGATCCGATTGGCCGTACCCGGCCTTTGACCCCTGAACGTGTGTGCGCATCCTTTGTGTGACGTCACACGCATGCCGACATTGTCAATACCGTGGGCAGACGTGGGACTACAAATCGGAATGGATCCGAAGCGGCCGGTGTCCTTCAACATGTTGCAGGAGTCAGCTACACCGGCACAAGGTTGCTGAGTATCATCTCCATTAATGCCAGAAAGGCATTTGCCATTACAGACACCACATGGGTGTTTTTGGCGATTGTAGATGCGTAACAGAATTTGGGGGTCAAAGTTAGAAAAAGTGTTTTTTTTTTAATTTTTTCATAATATTTTACAAATTTTGTTATAGTGTATGATCTGATAAAAAAAATGGTATCTTTAGAAAGACCATTTAATGGTGAGAAAAACAATATATAATATGTGTGGGTACAGTAAATGAGTAAGAGGAAAATTACAGCTAAACACAAACACAGCAGAAATGTAAAAACAGCCCTGGTCCTTAACGGTAAGACAATTGAAAAACAGTCTGGTCACTAAGGGGTTAATATTGTTGAATATGTTTTTTCCATATTATTTAATATTTTTGGATAAACATCTAAAATATTATCTTCAAAATATAAAAATATCAGAGCTTATATGTTATAAAAATATTTTTTTCATATGGCCCTTGTTTTACAAAATTTAATTCTGTGAAGGTCGTACTGGGAGGATACATATTAATTTTTATTAATAAATTACTTTTTATATCACATAGCGTTAACACATTTCAGTTATTGTTTACTTCCAACTGTAATTTGCTATAAGGCATTCTGTAAGTTGATGGAGCTCATCCTGTTACCCGGAAAGAACACTACTAAAACACGAGTTACATTTTTTATCTTGGCACTCTTTAGAAAATGTTTTTAACTATGTACATGTCTAGAATGGGGTTCCTAGAACCTGATGCTTTTGAAGTAATTATGAAGTCACAGAGATAGATCCAGAGACCAAATTCAAGAGGAGCACTGCAAGATTTGTAACAGATTCTATAAAGTAGATACATAGCTTTGGAAAAACTAAGAGACGACTCCAACTTTTTGCCACTCCAATGTATGGCAGCCATTCCAGTGTCTGTTGAATTCCAACACAAAATACATAATTCCACATAACGAGATGTTGATTAGGTGATAACCTAAACCAAATGTTATTAAGTGAGGAAATGCATAAAAACCAATACAGTGGTCAGCACTATCCGCTTGCAATATAAAAAGCTGGATGGCAAAAACAGTCCTAGTAGTACCTCAAATGTAATTGGAATAAAAAATAACTATTGACCAAGCTGAAAAAGTTAAAAAGGTTTTGAGTGAGGAAAGGAAGGATTCAATTCGGACTTTACTAACAGTGATACAGTGAGCATTAGATTCAAAAGAACAAGGTCAAGTAGCCAGGGATGAATGTACATTGTCACGCTCCTGTAGGCATAACATTATATGGCACACCCTGGCCCAATAAAAGGAATATAAATATGTATAAATGCATTTATTGACATGAGATTGCAGGACTAAAACATCTAAAAAACACTACATTTTGACAACTATATACAGGGCCGGTGCAAGGATTTTTGCCGCCCTAGGCAAAAGTAAAGTTTGCCGCCCCCCCCATGTGACATCACAATGCTCCACCCATATGATCTGCCATGTTAACTAACGCCAGTGCTGCAGTACCGCCGTGTTTACATTATAAGGCATGCAGGGACAGGCTATAGACACCAGAACAACTACATTAAGCTGCAGTGGTTCTGGGGACTATAGTGTTTCTTTAATGTGAGGTAAATTAGAGATTAGTGTGACGAATAATATACTAGATTGCCTACTTACAACGAGATGAGGATGATGATGGGCTCTAGCTGCAGTCTGGCTCCACTGGTCTGGTGTAGAACAGGCTCTCTGGAGGCTGTTTGTAACTGTGGTCACAAAAATCAATATTCTGGGAGAACGGGAAGCAGCTCCATTTTTGGGGGGCCCTTTACACAGCTCAAGGTCAGGGTCCCAGGGTCCACCTTCATGTTCCACCAATGAG
The DNA here is from genome assembly GCA_933207985.1 of Pelobates cultripes. Classification (NCBI taxonomy): domain Eukaryota; kingdom Metazoa; phylum Chordata; class Amphibia; order Anura; family Pelobatidae; genus Pelobates; species Pelobates cultripes. The sequence continues at coordinate 208,996,751 of OW240916.1, read as the reverse complement.
TTTGTTCACAGGGGGTGGAGTGTGTAGGGGTTGTCCTGATATGTGTGTAAGGAATGCATTGTGTGAATCTGTGTTTGTATGTGTAAGGGCTGCAAGGTGTGTTTCTGTGTATGTACAGGATGCAGTGTGTGCGTGTGTAAGGGGTGCATTGAGTGTGTGTAAGGAATGCATTGTGTGTTTCTGTGTGTGTAAGGGGTGCATTGTGTGTAAGGGTTGCATTGTTTGTGTGTGTGTGTGTGTCTGTGTGTGTAATGCATTGTGTGTTTTTCTGTGTGCAAGGGGTGCATTGCATGTGTGTGTGATGGATGTCACTCTCTCCCCCCTCCCTTGTCACTCTCTTCTCCCCTCCCCTTCCCACTCTCATTGCCCCTCCCTCCCCTGTCACTCTCATCCCCCGGTCAATTTCTTCTCCCCCCCACCAATTTCTTCTTCTCCCCCTGTCAATTTCTTCTTCTCCCCCCTCCCCTACCAATTTATTTTTCTCCCACCCTCCCCATTTCTTCTCCCCCTCCCCTGCCAATTTCTTCTCCCTCCCCACCACTGATGTTTCTTTAACTTCTCCCCTGCCAGAGATTTCTTCTCCCCCCTCCCAATTTCTTTCTTACCCCCTCCCTCCCAGTTTCTTCTCCCTCACTCCCCTCTGATTTCTTCTCCCCCCTCCTGATAGTATTTCTTGCCCCTCCCTCCCAGTTTCTTCTCCCCACTCCCCTCACAATTTTCTTCTCCCTCTGAAGACTTTCTTTGTACCCCCCCTCAGTTTCTTCTGCCCCCCTCCCCTCCCAATTTCTTCTCCTCCCTCCCAATTTCTTCTACCCCTCCCTCCCCATATCTAATTTCTTCTTTTCCCCTCCCTCCCAATTTCTTCTCCCCCCCTCCCCTCCCAAGGTTTCTCCCTCTACAGTTTCTCCCCCCCTCCTCCCTCATGGGGGTGCAGATTTCTTCTTCTCCCCTTTGCTATATGACATTGGCTGAGCCTTACAGCATTGATGGTCCGGCCAATTTACCCGGGTAACTTTTTGTTTCCCTGTACCCACGGTTGAGACTAACAGGAAGTGCACACAGCGTGTGCACTTCCTGTTAGTCCGGCCGGGTACAGGAGACAGCTTCTCCCTGTACCCGTCGGACCATCATGCTGCAGGGCTCGGCCACGCTACAACAGAGGGAGTGACAGGAGGGAGCGCTGAGCGCTTCCCTCCTGTCAGCCCCTCTCCTCAGGCTGCGCCAGGCAAAGCTGCAGCCGCCTGAGGCTCTCTGCAGAGCGCTCGGGCGGCTGCAGCATGGGGGGGGCGGCGCTCCTAGCGGCACCCCTTCCCAAGGGGCGCCCTAGGCGGCTGCCTAATCCGCCTAACAGGTAGCGCCGGCCCTGACTATATATGTACAGTCGTAATCAAAATTATTCAACCCCCATTGAAAATTAGGTTTATTGTCAAAATGTACAGACTTTTATCTATTTGTAATGAACAAATCAAACAGAAACAAATGAAATAGATCAACACCACAAATGCTTCAAGTGGTTTCCCCAAATTAAACTGAAAGTGCAACTTATAATGACTTCTCCAGTCCCAAAATTATTTAACTTCTTCAAGGTAAGCACCTTTAGTAGAGCACCCTTTAGCAATTATGAACAACTGCAAATGAGATGCATAGCCAAACACCAGCTGTGTTTCTGAGGAAGCTTCGCCCATTGCTCATGAGCAATGGCCTTCAGTTCAGGAATATTCTTGGGTTTGCGTGCTGCAACCGCCTTCTTGAAATCCCACCACAGATTTTCTACGGAGTTTAAGCCCCTGCAGTCTCACTGCTCAATTCTCTACCATTTAGGAGTTAAATCACTTTGTTTATGCAGCCCTAGGCACAGCTTCCTGACTACACGGCTTTCTTAAACACTTCCTGTAAAGAGTCATTTAATATTTACACTTTTATTATTGCAAATTCCATTTAATTTAGAATCTCCTGCTCTGTTAATAGCTTGCTAGACCCAACAGGAGCCTCCTGTATGTAATTAAAGTTCTACTTAAAGAGCGGGAGGTAAAAACTTTTAAATTAAGTTACAACTAATTGAAAATGAAGCCATTTTGTTTTCATGCAGGCTGTGTCTGTCATAACCATGGGAGATGTGGCTAGGGTTGCATAAACAAAAACAGAAGTGATTTAACTCCTAAATGGCAGTACATTGGGCAGTAAAACTTCAAATGCATGATCTACACACAAATACTGCTTAATTAATCAAGTGTCCCGTTAACTATATATAGTGCTGCATTAATATTTATTTTTATTTGCCTAGATTTCCAATTTTCTAGTAATGTATTTAACTCCTAGCCTCATAGTGTACATTTAGCTCATAAACAAGGAATAGATTTAGAAAAACGTGTGCAAATTATTTAGCAACAAGATGAGTAGATTTCTTGATAATACCCTTAACAAATTTCTCTGGATATGAACACATTTTATTGCCATGTGGTTTCTGAGTTCCAAAATCAAGATATAGTTCTAAAATTGATTATCACTCTTCAACCATTTAAGTGCTATCTCTGTAGTGTAACAAGCTTGAAACTACTCAGGCATGAAATAGTCTGAGTTTGTCAGTAAATGTTGATGAAGCATAAAAATAAACATTTTAATAGGCATCTCTTAAGTAGCTATTTACTTTTCCCTACTGGAAATTGCAGGTAATTTCTCAACATCATATTATGAAGTTCGCTTAACCATAGCATTGAAAATTAGTTCTATTCTGATTAAGACCAGAATGTGTGCAAGGCTCAGCATGAAATTCCAAAAGAAAGATACAGCTCAACGGCAGGGTAACCTATTTTTTCTAGTATTCTGGATTTACATTGATTGGACTTCATGTGTTAGGCAAACCATTAAATATATTGAGCATCACCTGATGGCACAATAACAAATAGCGCAGACTATTAACTACAGGTTTAACATTGGTCAAAATATCAGTTGTTATATAAGCATAGCAGTGGTTACTTTATTATGATAAATCTCTAATGGTTCCATGTCAGATTAGGCCAAACGGTATTTAAAATGTCAAAAATAAAATAAATAAATAATAAAATAAAATACCAAAAAATTTGTTAGTAGCAGGCTGACCCCTACTGTCACAAATAATCTTTCCAGTCTGATATTATCCAGCAAGGACTTATAGGACAAGCAATTTATCCCCAGGGGCATTTCTACTCATCTCACATGATACTGGAGCCGTTATATGAACTGATAGCAGCCATACTGCAGCTGCAATCAGTTTATACTCTTCTCGGTACACTGTTTATATGGTTACTCCAAACCTTTCTGTGTAGAGTGCCCTATTTTTCCCCATTTGCCACAAAACCTGCAAATATTGATTTTTACTTAACTGGAATTCACATGGGGCCAAGCTTCCAGCACTGCATTCCATACACTTTCCTGACATTAACCAAGACCTTGCGCAGTCCATTCAGAGGCTTCTCTTAGAGGGAAGTGGAAAGGGAGTTGGAAGGGAGACTGGTGGATTTTTTTTTTTTTTAAAAGCAATTTGATTGGGTGGTGGAGAGAAGAGAAAAATCCCTTGCAGACACTAGCTCCGGACACAGAAGTGCAGAATACTCTTTAGTAGCAGAAAAGCTGCACATACAGATTCTTCCCACCATGACCACTTCAAGTCACTGAAGTGGTCATTGTGGTTGGAGTAACATTTCAATATCTCTATTTTCTACTGTCTGGTTATAAAATTAGACTAGTGAAAATATAAATCTTCTTCTTCTTCTTCTTCTTCTTCTTCTTATTATTATTATTATTATTATTATTAATATAACTTAATCAGCAGCACTTTTATAAAGAAAAGCTGTACCCCAACTACTGGTTTTCAGCATGTTTGTGATGGTGGAAGTACAAAAACATGTTTATTAATTGAAGCAAATGCAGCATTGGAATCAAAAAGCATTAAGAGAAAGAGAGACACAATTGATCATGACAAATGCAAGACCCTAGCTGTTTTAGAAGAGTAATACATACTCCAATGGAATGGGACCAATACATAAATTCACTAGATATGAAAACCAGAGAACATTAGACTTTGAAAAAATTCAGTTCGTCCAAATCAATTTGTCAAAAAAAAACATAATTGTGTTGGTTGATCATGGATTTGTGCATGTAGCTTTTCTTTTCAGATGAATTATGCCCATGTGTTTTAGGAAAAATTATTTGGATGACTCAAAAGACAAGAAAATTGGCTAAACAGTGTACTGCAAAATATATACATAAGTGTCATTTATATATTTTACAGTACCATGATAGATTCCATTTGCTTCTTAGATAAATTGAGAAGTAACCAATAGAGGGAAAAAAGGAGGGGCAGTAAAAAAAATATTCTACATTTATATATATATATATATATATATATATATATATATATATATTTATGAAACATAATCTATAAATATAGTTTTTTTTGTTTCGTTTTTTGTTTTGTTTTTTACACTTCTTGATCTGTGAAAGCATCATGAAGTGGCTGTCCCCTAGCAATCATACATCTTTTTTCCCATCGATCATCATTTTTTTGCTTTTTTTTGGCACCATGGATGGAGCTCCAAATTGCAAAACAAACAACATCTGCTCATCCATTGCTTGTTTCTTTTGTTTCGTAATTCGTCTAAATAAGGTATCATTGTTACAGAATTCGGAAGAATTCGGGAACCACTGATCTCACAAAAATTGAACAAGTCACAATTTGTTTGAAAGTCTAGAGGGCATATCCATACACACTAAACAAAAAATATGATTGTGTTATTTCAATTTATAGTTACAGTAAATATGGTGAGTTAATTGATAATACTAGTCTTTGTATCACAAGGAATGTATAAATGTCATCATGACCTTTCCCTGCATGACTCCTATGGTTATATTTCTTCAGCAGTGATGTCTTTTAATTCATTATACTTGGCTAGATATATGTCAATATCTTTGATTTAGCTTGAAAAACAAAGTATTGTCTTTTCAATTTAGCTACAGTTTTAGTAAGTTTTTATAGCACTTTTATAGTACAGCTTTCCATGAACAATTGTGAAAATAGTTTCCAGACACTGAATAGCTTGCCACCATTCATTTTTGTGCATTTTGATTCAAATACTTATACTGTAAAAGCAAAGCACTTGGTACATTGATGCAAAGTGAAAATGCATCAATTTACTATACAAAATTGTTTTATTACACCTGCCCTTTTAAAGGCAACGAGCCAATAAAGCCAAAAGCCAATCTATTCTTTCAAGTTCAACAACCCTGTCCATCTCCCATAGCTTTATGTTGTCTGCATAGCTTCAGCTACTAAATACATGCTGAGCTAAAACTCTGATGTTCCCTTTCTTCATTACCCATCTTGTTTGGATTTGATTACTATGATACTGCTGGAAATAGAGCTACCACTCTTATAGATATAAAACAAATGAACAGCCCTGAAAGTGCACTGGAGATGATTACAGCAATTCAGGCCTGAAACATTACTTATTATTATAAATCATCTACGAGTCGTGCCCCCTCCTCTCTCTTACTATCTCAAAGTCACCCCATGACTTGTACGTTATCACATGAAAGACAGTTCACTGGGAGCATGCTCTGCTCGTTAACATTTTCAGAGAAAAAGAGACCAAGCTGGTCCTCTTAGAAAAGAGAACTTCAATATTGAATTATAAGAGATCACCACACAAATTGCCTGATGTTTAATTATAGTGTTTTTTTTATTTTCTATTTTTTTTTCAGGCGATTTATTTAATAAAGGCAGTAAAACTTTAACGTGACAGGTTCTTGGCATGCTTCATTCATACTATAACTTCATTAGTATTTCAGTGATCCCTAAAGAACAATGGAATTAAGATCTTGTGAGTCAACACATTGAACAGACCTGTACAACAGTCTTTTACTAAGAGAATGCTAAGTTCTTCTTAAATAATAAAGATCCTCTGTGCCCCACAGAATACATTAAATGTAATGTTTTTTTCTCTCAGCCAACACTTCCAAGGCTTTTTTACAAAAGTCAGATAAATGTAAAACACATATTATGGGAATCACGTACATTCAAAGCAATAAATTTACCTTTTCATAATTTCTTATAGGAGCACGAGGCAACAGTAGCTGAGCATCCAATAAATGTATTCCAGAATTCCCTAAATTAAAGTTGTTCCTAATGATATTTCAGTACAAAAGTTCATTATCAGAGAATTGATGAGCAGATCAATGCAGTATTGTGGTGTTTTATCAGTACAATAAAATTAATGTTTATTCATAACATGTTCAAATATTTTGCTGCTCTGACAGAAAAGGGATTTTAATTTTAGCAAAATTAGCACTGGTTATAGCCACTGGTAATTACAGTTGCATAGTTACATAGCTGAAAAGATACTTGCGTCCATCAAGTTCAGCCTTCCTCACATATGTTTTTGCTGTTGATCCAAAAGAAGGCAAAAAGCCCAGTCTGAAGCAATTTAGCAAAAAAATAGGAAATAATTCCTTCTTGACCCCAAAATGGCAGTCAGATATCTCCTTAGATCAAGCAACTATTACCCCACTAATTAGAAACTATATCCCTGTATGTTATGGTTTTGGAAGTATTTATCCAATTTCTGTTTAAACATCTGTATGGACTCTGATAAAACCACCTCTTCAGGCAGAGAATTCCATATCCTTATTACTCTTACTGTAAAAAAAACAACACATTTATTTGCCTTAGATTAAATCTCCTTTCTTCCAGCCTAAATGCGTGACCTTGTGTCCTATTTATAGCCATGTTTATGCATAGATTTCTAGATAATGGTTTGTACTGGCCCTGAATATACTTGTATAATGTTGTCATATCCCATCTGAGGTGCCGTTTTTCCAAACTAAAGAGATTTAAATTTTTTAACTTTTCTTCATAACTAAAATTCTCCATTCCTTTTATCAATTTTGTAGCTTGTCTCTGCACTTTTTCTAGTGTCATGATATCCTTCTCTACAGAAGGTGCCCAAAACTGCACAGCGTATTCAAGGTGTGGACTTACCTGTGATTTATTAAGAGGCAAAATTATATTTTCATCCCGAAAACTTATGCACCTATTTATACATGACAAAACCTTACCGGCCTTAGCAACCACAGATTGACATTGCATACTGCTGCCTAATTTGTTGTCTATAACAATTCCCAAATCCTTCTTGTGTGTTGTTATCCCTAATTCACTACCATTTAGGGTGTAAGCTGCTTGTGCATTCTTGACCCCGAAGTGCATAACTTTGCATTTCTTTACATTAAATTGCATCTGCCATTTTAGTGCCCAGTCCCCCAATCTATCTAAATTCCTCTGCAGCAAAGCAATAACCCGGGCACTCCAAACGAATTCCAAATAAGGCAAATAATTATTTGACCCAAAAATCAGAAAGCAAGCTTCCGGTTTTTGGGTCCAATAAACTGCCTTATTTGGAATTAATTTGGAGAGCCTGGATTATTTTCAATATTCAAATTTCATGTTTGGTCCCTTCTGGTACTAGGACTTATCCAGCATAGCACCCAGGATTCCAGGACTAAGGGTTGAGTGCACTTCCATCTTCTACATGGCTATACAAAGTTTTGTGTCATCTCAAACACTAAAACATGGCTTTCAACGCCTATTTCAAGATAATTTATAAATATGTTGAATAGAAGTGGTCCCAAAACAGAACCCTGCGGGACACCACTTACCACTTTTGTCCAGCCTGAAAATTTACCATTAATGACAACTCGTTGTTCTCTATCCTTAAGCCTATGTTCTACCCAAGAGAAAGAATATTCATCTAGATCAATTTCTTTTAGTTTGAAGACTAACCTATTGTGAGGAACCATATCAAATGCCTTGGCAAAATCCAAGTAGATCATATTCACTGCAGCACCCTGTTCTATACTTCACTTACTTCTTCGTAGAATGCAATTAGGTTAGTTTGACATGACCTATGTTTCATAAAACAATGCTTATTATTGCTTATAACAAAGTTCTTCCCAATGAATTCCTAAATATTATCCCTTAATAGCCCTTCCAATATTTTCCCCATCACAGAAGTTAAGCTCACAGGTCTATAATTTCCAGGCAATTATTTCTAATCCTTTATGCCATCTGCCTTCATCCAATCCTCTGGTACAATACCTGAAACAAAAGAATCCTCAAAGATTAAATACAGTGTTCCCTTATTTCCCCACTTAGCTCCTTAAGTACTTGTGGGTGAATACCGTCAGGCAGCAGAGCTTTATTTACATTCATTTTCTTTAACTGCTGTAGCACCTTGTCTCGAGTCATCCAAGTTATCTGCAAGTTTTTTTGCAGCAGTCATTAGCATATCTCTTGCCTTAGGATCCTCATTAATAACATATACTGAAGAAAAAATAACTAACAGGTCCATCTCTGTTTCCAGTATACCTACACTTTCATTTTATTTTAATTTTTTTTTAGAATTGATGTACTTTAAAAAAATTTGGGGGTTGGTTTTGAATTATTTGGCATTATTGACTTCCTTATATCTTATATAGGATGCCTCTGATGTGTCAGATTTAAATGCTTTAAATGCCGTTTTGTTATTTTTAATCTCTTGTTTTACTTCTCTACTAATCCACATTGGTTTCAATTTGTTTCTTTTCACTGTATTACCCAATGGTACATACTGAGAAATGTACCTTTCCAATATTTGTTTGAAGAGTTTCCATTTATGCTTAGTGGTTTTTTTTTTCACTAAGGAGTTTATGCTAGTCAATATGTTGTAGAGCTGCCCTGATCTTATTTAAATTGGCTTTTTAAAAATTACAAGTTGCAGTATACCCCACGTGCTTTTTGCTTTTTTGAATTTATTAAAAAAATTACCATATTGTGATCACTATTTCCCAAATGCTCCCCTACTTGAATGTAGGTCAAAAGATCAACATTGTTTGTTATAACGAGATCCAGACAAGCATCCTTTCTAGTTGGTGCTTGTACCAGTTGTGACATGAAGATATTATTTAACACATTCAAAAATCCTCATTCCCCTTGCTGAAGTACTTATCCAAATTTATGTACGATAATTAAAATCTTCTATAATTAATGTGTTACCCAGATTTGCAGCTTTCTCAGTTTGCTCAAACAATTGTTTTTCCTCATTAATATTTACATTAGGTGGTTTATAACATATCCCAACCAATAATAGATTTCCCTTTTGAGCACAACTGTGTAAATATATACATACTATAATGCCCCTCCTTCATACTGTAATGCCCCATCTTCATTAATCATTTGCTCTCACCATATTATTATACTCCATTTATGCACATCTTCATAACCACAATGCAACTTCAAATCCTCTGTACACCTCTCATCTCCACCTTCTTGCATGATACCAAACACCTCTTTCACACTTTTAATTCACAAATCCACATCACCTACACCATTAACTACGCTTACTGATGTCCATTTTTATTCTATTTCATAGAAAAGATTCAAAATCCAAAGAGAAATTGCCTTGCTCGCTTTTTACCCTTAATGCCACCTTTTAGTGTTACTTACTCTGTCAGCGCAGCGATCCGATGTTCCCATGTGGGTTGTGTACACTGAATTGGTAAGCCATTCACGCAGCCCAAGTTCCAGAGATACAAAAGCTGCTCACATTCAGAACATGTTCTTAAAGGTGTACAAGGGGTGATACATCATGTCCAGATCTAACCCATCTTTGGTCCCCATTTATGCATGTTCGAGGGTTGCAGGTGTTACATGGGCGAAACAAATCACACCTAACTGTTTATCGTCCTAGAACCTTTTTTAGTGTCCCTTGTTCCTATAAAATTTTTCTGATATGGACCGTGGCTAGTTTTTCACTCCTAGTTTTTCTGTCCCCCTTACCTGGCTAGTTTATACATTCTTCTGTTATTAAGTTTTCCAGACTCTGGCTAATTATATGATTACTCTGTCTCTCCATTAGTCTTACCTAAGTTTGTATTTGATTATGATCTCTCGCTTTTGTACGTTAAGCCCAGCCACTCGAAGGTCTGGTAATATGTCTGTTCTATCTGGTCTGCTATTGTTAACCTAGATTCTGTGTGTTACAGTATATTCCTGTGGCACACCTTGCTCGCTTCTCCACCACTCTTACTTCTTCTGAATTTAACCGGTCTCCTCCCCTACACTAAGTATATTCTCTCCTTTTTCTGAGTAGGTCTTTACTTCCAGGCTACTTGAAAGGCTTGTCTATATTAGACTTACCGACTGAATTCCAACTACCTACTTGACTTTTTAAATCTGACTTCTGCTTCCAAAATTTCAAAGAGACTGCTCTAACAAAAGTGACAAATAACTAAGAGATAGCAAAATCCGGAGTCAATTATTTCCTCCTTCTTCTTTGTGCTGCTTGTAACACTCTTCCCTCTTAGCAATCTTAACCTTGGTGGCACCGGTCAGTTCTGGTTCCTCTGCTTCCTCTCTAACTGCTTCATCAGTGTCTCTATCTTTGGTTCCTCCTTCCCTTATGTACCATTTCTGTTGGTGTTTCTCAGTGCTCTGCAGTTAGGCCTCTTCTTTTCTCAATTTACACTGCTGCTCTAGATGACCTATTATCATCCTCTTGCTTTCAATATCACCTATATGCTGTTGAAATCCTGATACCTCTCCTTGCCTGATCTTTCTTCCTATAAGCTAGATCTTGTCACCGACTGCCTATCCACTTTCTCTTACTAAATGACTTCATAATTTCTAAAACACAGCCCCTCCTTTTCTATTCTTCCTCTAAGGCTATATCCATCTGTTTTCTGTTAAGGTCAACAGAGCTATTATAACATCTACCCAGCAGTACATTGTCTTGGTGTGTTCTCTGGCTCTGACCTTTATTATTCTTCGCACCTAAACCTATCGTCAAACCATGTCACTTTCAATTTAAAGAAACATTTCTCGTATTTACTCCTTACTCATTCTGTCTATAGGGTTAACCAGCCTGTAGTGGCTGTCATACTGAAATACCAAAGCTCCACTATTTCAGTCAGATGATCTATTAGAAAAACATTGGATTGGCTGAGCTAATCAAGACTGTATGGAATGCAGAGACCCGCACCATGAGGGAGAAAAGGAACTAAACTTATCTTTTAAACCATTGCAGTAGTTATCTAAAGAGTGACTAGGGCACTATAGTGTTATATATGGTTGAATATATTTATCACCTGTTATATGTTAAATTTATATATGTGTGTATGTGTGTGTATATATATATATATATATATATATGTGTATATATATATATATATATATATATATACATATATTGTTTGTATATAGTATTTTTTGTAATATTGTATCCTATTGTAACAATGCAATGTTTTGTGGACCCAGGACATACTTGAAAATGAGAGAAATCTCAATGTATCCATCCTGGTGTTACTGGTAAAATATTTTATAAATAAATAAATATATAACGCTATAGTGTTCCTTTAAAGGAGACTTTAGTACTTTCAGCACTGCACCCTCATAATTTTATTTACTTTAATTTGAAACAAGGTAAATATATATTTGAAAGCAAACTCACATTATACCCTACACAGATAGAATATGAATACTAGGCCTCTGATGTTTTACTATTAATACTAGTATTTTGTATTATATAATACATTTCACATTAAAGATAAAAGTTAAAACATAACACAGTAGTTTCTGAACAGTTACTAAAGGCATACAATAAACTTTACATAAGTTGAAGGTGTTTTTTAATCATGTTTAGCTCATTCTTGATTCCGATGTATCTGTTCCCTGTGGCCAGTGTGCTGCACAATGGAAGAATGATGGTAATGAAGGGGAGTTCTGATGCATGTATTAAACCCATCCCTGCTAAGTTACTTTTGTTTAAAAAACAATAGCATAACATTTATTGTAATCATGTGATACAAATATATCACAGAAATTAAGGATTAAACATATTGCATCACAGGGATGCCTTAAATGTAATTATACACATTTTATCCTTTATAGAAAAAGGGGACAACAGTTTAGAAAATGATATGGTATAATTTATGTATAACTGACATATTTAAGTTTTGAAATACTAACATAGAAACTGATTTATATTTCTGGTCACGTAAGGTAAGAGTGACAAAAATATTTATAGTCCATTTTTATTGAAAGAATAGAAGTGTCAGTGTGTACAATAAAAAAGAGCTTTGCAACAAACATATCATAGCAGTTAAACAACATATTAGTATGACAAATATAAGAAAATCAGTGCAAAGTTCCAAACATATGTCTCCCAATCATGCTTTAATTATGAAACTAAAGTGACGAGGTCTGCTGCAGGATCATGAACTGTAAGTTGAATGAAGAATATCTAAAATTGTTGTCAACGCACAAAAAAAATTATGCAGGATTGACAATAAAATATTAATAAATATGAGAAGGCTCTCTGGGTCTGTGAACATTAGCAAACTGACTCAATGAGGTTGGGAAAACACTTCTTGGGTCTAGGGAAAGTGATGCATGCTATTTTGAGTATCTCAATAATTTTGGCTGGGTTGACTCTGTTGCCCATGTGGCCCATACTAATCTGCACATGCAATGATAGGTAGTGATAGTCTGAGAGTGTTCATGTGATACTCTCAGCCTACCAATGCCCCTATCAGTCACTATTTGAGTGACTGATAACTCTTTGCAACAAGAAAGGGTTAGCCCAAGTGGAAGTCGCAGGGAGACCTAATGGGCTCACCATTAATGTGTAACTAAATTGTTTACCAGTGAACCAAATGATGTTTCCAGTGCACACCATCCCTTATAAACACTTTAAAGAGATTAAATGGTTATGATGTCCAGAATATTCATTAACTAAATTGGCAGTTATGAAATAAATTTTACCACTAATCAACAGTAATTCACTTGAAGTTATGAAAAGTATAAATGATCCTGAAGGGGATCACTCATGTCTCCTTTTTTGTGCATTAGCCATCTGAGCTATTACGATGTATATGTATTGCTTTGGATACTTAACTTGTTTGTTTTACATGCATATCTTCAAGGATATCATTAAAAAAAGAGAAATCAGGTGGCTAGTCCTGAAAGCAGAGGTGGGCAGTCGCTTGCTGTGGGCGCTTCCTTCTGACTCAGGAAACAAGGAAAGCAAATTTAGGACATTGTCTTGCGAGAGGACTGGTGGCACAAGCACCAAGGGGTTTGGATGGGTCCCAACAAACACCAAAAACCAGCCGAATGGCACAAGCAAGGAACAATGGAGTTTGGGTGCACACCACACAGCCTACAAGATGGTGAGGAACCACACCCCCAATCTCTAGTGTTGAACACAGCGTCAGAGTCAGAAATATTTGCCCAGCTGTTGGCAAAATGTATTTTTGCCTGTGTACCCATGAATCCTTGCATCAGCCCTGAAAGTCAGAAAGTTTGCAAGCAGACCCAGAATAAGCTTTAACAAGCTGAGGTTAAGGATTACTGAGGTACACAGAAATGAGAAACAATCCAAGATCAGGGTAACAGAAATCAAGAATAATCAGACTAGTCAAAGTCAGAAAACAGAATAATAAGTTATATATAACAAACTCTCAGGTAAACAGAAACCACCAAAGGCATGTAAGATAAGATCAAAGAAGTTTCCATTGGTTGTGTCTCATAGTCAGACCATGCACACATGCTTACCTCTTTTTTGTCTGTTAGAGGGTCCTGGAGGTTGAATGATGCCCTCCTTGTTGACCCAGTGTAAAAATAGAAAATGCAGACTATACATTTAGATTTCGTTGCATACATTTCTTATGATACATGCATTCCTCCAAAGGTCTGACTGGCCCATAAGGCTGTGGCGCGAGGTCACCATATCCAAATAAGTAAAATCAATAAAAGAAAGGCAATTTTAGAGCAACAAGTCAAATAAAACAATAGACACTTTGTCAACTAAGCATATAACAACCCTGTAAGGCCCTGTTTGCTAGACTCTCTATTGTGAATGTTGAAGGCGGATTTTCTACAAACTAAAATGTCATCATTACTTTCATACATGGGAAATAGGTTGCTGAACCCCAAAATCTAATTTTGAGTGAGTCACCATCTTTCCTTGCCAGAGACCCCCTAGGCAGAAGTTTTACTTTTAAAACCTAAGTGAGTGAGCAATTAGAACTTATGTTAATTTATGCTTTTTGGGTTTTATCTGTGGTTGGTGTAACTAATTTGTTTGTCATCTATTTTGTGTATGCACTGTGACTATTTTTGTTCATAATAAATATTACTTTATTATGTTCTGCCTTTGTTTGGTATAAAATCACCTTACCTGAAGAGACCAATTAATGAATGTTTTGCAATTGCATAGATATTGTGCTAAATTGTACTTTTTTTTTTTATTCTAATTTACCTGGGGGACCAAGACACCTCATTTATAAATTGTCTTGGTGGTGGCAGCAGTAAAATAGTAATATTTATATTATTATGAATTAGTTTTGGTGGTCTTAAGGGGGATTTTTATCATTAGTTCCGGTCTAGTGCAGACAAATGGTGAACTTTAACGCTTTCACCACCAGAACTAAGTCGTGCATACTCTTGAAGTAGGGTGCGTTCGTGACAGCGATCACTTCACTTCTTCCTTGCAGAGTGCAAAGACCAGATGGCTTTAGCAGTTCTTATCATTAAACATTTATAGATTGCCTGATTCCACCTCTGAAGAAAGTATGTAATACCTTTATGAATAATGGCACACTCCCAACAGAAATGTTAGAGATTAACATCATTACACTCCCAAAACCTGGCAAACCACCAAAAATGAGTCATAATGTTTGTCCTATCTCACTCCTAAGTGCTAACTGCTATGAATACCCCTCTCCTTCCAAGGCTGATATCACCAGACCAAGCAGAATTTGTGCTTTCCCATGCTTTTCCTTGCACTTGATGCTGAAAATCGTTCGACCGTTTGAACTATGCTTGCATGTATTGTTCCCTACACAAATATGTTTTTTCTGCAGAATTTCTTTCTGCAATCATTTCCCTTTACTCGTGGTCACCAGCCTAAATCCAAAATGTGGGATTTTCCTCAGAACCATTTCATCTCTCTAGTGGAACAAGGCAGAGATACCCACTGCCCTCAATGATTTTTACATTAGCACTTACCACTAGACAACAAAATAAAAACTAACATGGCAGTTACTGTCAACAAGTGATATTCAGGTGTGCATAAATTGGCATTGGCACTATTTTCAATTTTATTAGAGTATGGAAAATGTACTATTCTAATAGAAAATGCAAAAGGCAGAGGACCCTGCCCACGAGTTCACAATCTAAAGGCTAAAATGTTGAGATGAGAGAAAAAGTAGAAGACAAATTTGGAGGTTATGGCAGAGAGAATTAGTAGCATAATTGCAGTAACTGAAAAGTTGTGAAGGGAATTAGGAGGTGATTGACTCTGTTTCCAAACAGCATGCTTTATAGTTAGAAGGGGCAGGTGGTTGGTCAGAGCTGAAGTGGCTTTGTTGCAGATGGCTTGTGGAATTGGGCCTAGGGAACAGAAATACACAGTTACTTGAAGGAATTTGCAGCTAAAAGTGGCAAGCGGGGGTGAGGAGAGTGGTAGAAAAGAGAAGGCTTTTATCGTACACAATTTAAATATTGGCCAATCAAGTTCTATCAACCAAAATATTAATAAGTACATGTAACTACAAATACAAAATATTACAGAAGTAAACTGTAGATGAAAATGGTAGATTTATTGTAGTAAATTAATATTCTGGTAAAAAAGGTGAAATAAGTCCATTGAAAATTTCAGCCTTAATGGTACACAATAGTCAGAAGAACTACTTTAGGTTAATAAAACAATTTTGGTGTAGAGATCATGCCTCTTGAATCCTCACTGCTCAGTTTTCTGCCATTTAGAAATTAAATCACTTTGTTTATGCACACACACCTCCCTGTATGTGAAAGCCTTCCTAAATACAGGGAGTGCAGAATTATTAGGCAAGTTGTATTTTTGAGGATTAATTTTATTATTGAACAACAACCATGTTCTCAATGAACCCAAAAAACTCATTAATATCAAAGCTGAATATTTTTGGAAGTAGTTTTTAGTTTGTTTTTAGTTTTAGCTATGTTAGGGGGATATCTGTGTGTGCAGGTGACTATTACTGTGCATAATTATTAGGCAACTTAACAAAAACAAATATATACCCATTTCAATTATTTATTATTACCAGTGAAACCAATATAACATCTCAACATTCACAAATATACATTTCTGACATTCAAAAACAAAACAAAAACAAATCAGTGACCAATATAGCCACCTTTCTTTGCAAGGACACTCAAAAGCCTGCCATCCATGGATTCTGTCAGTGTTTTGATCTGTTCACCATCAACATTGCGTGCAGCAGCAACCACAGCCTCCCAGACACTGTTCAGAGAGGTGTACTGTTTTCCCTCCTTGTAAATCTCACATTTGATGATGGACCACAGGTTCTCAATGGGGTTCAGATCAGGTGAACAAGGAGGCCATG
Organism: Pelobates cultripes; assembly: GCA_933207985.1. Taxonomy (NCBI): domain Eukaryota; kingdom Metazoa; phylum Chordata; class Amphibia; order Anura; family Pelobatidae; genus Pelobates; species Pelobates cultripes. The sequence continues at coordinate 208,980,299 of OW240916.1, read as the reverse complement.
TCATTAGATTTTCTTCTTTTATACCCTTTCTTGCCAGCCACGCTGTGGAGTACTTGGACGCGTGTGATGGAGCATTGTCCTGCATGAAAATCATGTTTTTCTTGAAGGATGCAGACTTCTTCCTGTACCACTGCTTGAAGAAGGTGTCTTCCAGGAACTGGCAGTAGGACTGGGAGTTGAGCTTGACTCCATCCTCAACCCGAAAAGGCCCCACAAGCTCATCTTTGATGATACCAGCCCAAACCAGTACTCCACCTCCACCTTGCTGGCGTCTGAGTCGGACTGGAGCTCTCTGCCCTTTACCAATCCAGCCACGGGCCATCCATCTGGCCCATCAAGACTCACTCTCATTTCATCAGTCCATAAAACCTTAGAAAATCAGTCTTGAGATATTTCTTGGCCCAGTCTTGACGTTTCAGCTTGTGTGTCTTGTTCAGTGGTGGTCGTCTTTCAGCCTTTCTTACCTTGGCCATGTCTCTGAGTATTGCACACCTTGTGCTTTTGGGCACTCAGTGATGTTGCAGCTCTGAAATATGGCCAAACTGGTGGCAAGTGGCATCGTGGCAGCTGCACGCTTGACTTTTCTCAGTTCATGGGCAGTTATTTTGCGCCTTGGTTTTCCCACACGCTTCTTGCGACCCTGTTGACTATTTTGAATGAAACGCTTGATTGTTCGATGATCACGCTTCAGAAGCTTGGCAATTTTAAGAGTGCTGCATCCCTCTGCAAGATATCTCACTATTTTGACTTTTCTGAGCCTGTCAAGTCCTTCTTTTGACCCATTTTGCCAAAGGAAAGGAGGTTGCCTAATAATTATGCACACCTGATATAGGGTGTTGATGTCATTAGACCACACCCCTTCTCATTACAGAGATGCACATCACCTAATATGCTTAATTGGTAGTAGGCTTTCGAGCCTATACAGCTTAGAGTAAGACAACATGCATAAAGAGGATGATGTGGTCAAAATACTAATTTGCCTAATAATTCTGCACTCCCTGTACTTCCTGAAACAAGTCATCTAATGTTTACACTTGCTTTATTGCACGTTTTGTTTAACCCCTTAAGGACATATGAAATGTGTGACATGTCATGATTCCCTTTTATTCCAGAAGTTTGGTCCTTAAGGGGTTAATTTAGAATGTCCTATCTCCTACTCTGTTAATAGATTTACAGACCCTTCAGGAAACTTCTGTATGTAATGACAGTTCATTATACAGAGCAGGAGATAATAAATAAATAAAGTAAGTTACATCTGATTAAAAACTCAACCATTTTGTGACAAGCTATGTCAGTTAAAGCCAGGGAAGGTGTGGTTAGGGCTGCATAAACAAAAACAAAGTGATTTAACTCCTAAATGGCAGAGCCTTGAGTAGGGAGACTACAGGGGCCTGATCTATACATTAAATCTGCTTCATTAAAGGGACACTGTAGTCACTATAAACACTTTGTCTCTTTGAATTGGTTATAGTGCCTGAAGTGGCCTGGCACTGTCCCTCCATTCAGTGTTGCACCATGTTTGTGCAGTATGCCACAAAATAAGAGTCCCTGGCCACCCACAGTCCGGCCCCTTCTGTATGTGTAGCTAAGGCAGAGATTACACACTTCCTTGTTGTCATACCCATTCATACCGTCAGTTGGAGCTCTGACAGGTTAAAAGCAGTCAGCTGACACTCTCAGCCAATCACAGCTGCCCATTGCCTCTCAGGGTAATACTTCCTTATTAGCCAAATCAGCACAGAGGGGATAGACTGCCGTGGACTCTTGTTTAGCATTAAAACATTACAACATTAAAAACTGTTTAATGCTGAAAGAAATGATGGTACCAGGGGACTCCAGATACTATAACCAGTTTAATGAGATGAAGCAGATACAGTGCCTACGGTGTCCCTTTAAGCTAAAATGTTTTGGTCACTATGGTGTCCCTTTAAAGTTGCAGTGCAGAAATTAAGTGGTTTTGTTGTAGATGGATTGTGTTATTGGGCCTTATAGCTGCAGTGTAGAAATAAAATGTTTTTGTTAAACTCCATAACAAAGCCAAAATCCAACTAAACAAGTGGGAGGGGTGGAGCTATCTTGGTTGGGATTAATTAACACTATCAAAATGATAGTGCTACCTGCAATCCTTTACTTATTGCGAACACGTCTGTGGCGCTATACCCTCTTGAAGATAGGTTTCTACTGCCTGTGGTTGCCCCTTCCTAGTTGTGATAGCTGCAGAGTGATTATAGCTGGCAGTGATTATAGGTATTGCTAAGTAGTGATTATGGTTACTGCTGAAGGGGTAACCGCAGTATCACCCAAACACGAGCATAGACTTAGTGAAGGGTGAAGAAGAACTTTTTATTCCCAGCCAAATGGCTCACTTATACACAGAATCTGAGCATAGTGACACGCACCCAAACACACCCATAAACACACCAATAAACACACCCACAATGTGCCACAAAATACAGTGTCACTGTGACTCAGCATAAAGTACAAAATATTAAAAACACGTAAAAATACATACTTCCCACATAAGAACCCCCACAGTCTATACATCCCCGGATAGCCTGGATCTGAGCACCCAACATATCCAAAAAGCGCTCAGAACCCAGGAATAAAGCTGAAATGCCACCGTGTATAAGTTCTGACCGGCCGCACACATGGTCCTATGCTCAAAACAGTTCCAGGGCGTTTTATGCTTTTGGCCTGTCAACTTCGGGAGTTCCATGTGAACAAAATACTGAACGCACACTCTGGCTGATTGGTAGCGTTTGTTCGTATAGTTCCTACAAACAAACATACTGAACGGCGCTCTCCTGACATGTGTGGAGAGGAAGCAGGCGGTTAACTAGTCAGCTCCTCCAAGAGCTCGTAGCAAGGGCAAGTTCCCCACAACGTCCTATTAGCATTCCATCATGGAAACTGCAACAAGTCCAAAAATTGTTAAACCCTTTCATCTGAAGGAGGAGGCTACCAAGAGTAGTGCTGTCACCGCTGTGCCAGCCCACTGATATGGGTTACCTAATATGTTAATGTTAAGAGATGTATTATTTATTTATTTATAAAATATTTTACCAGGAGAGATACATTGAGATTTATCTTGTTTTCAAGTATGTCCTGGGTCCACAAAACATAGAATTGATACAATAGGGTACAATAAAATACAAAAACAATATTAATACACAATATATACAAAATTTAACATAGAACAGGTAGGAAATATTTAATCAACCATAACACGTGCATTCTGTTTTGAGATATGTAGAGAGCGATCTCTTAAAGGACTTTAGGCTTGGGGAAGATTTTAAAGTGTGCGGGAGGTCGTTCCATAATTGCGGTGCTCTGTAGGAAAAGGAGGATCAGACCGCTTTCTTTTTGTATTGAGGTAGACTAAATAAAGTGCCGGTACTGGATTGGAGGTTTTAGGAGTTGGGAACAGCCGAGTAGAGCATTCTGCTCAGGTAGGGCAGGAACTTCCCAGAAAAGCTCTTAAACACAAGCCTGGAAAGATGAAGGGTGCGTCTGGATTCCAGCGACAGCCAGTTTAGTTATTTTAGCATGTCACAATGGTGGGTCCTGTAATTACACTGTATCACAAATCAGCACAAAATGAGTTATACAATGTACTGAGTTTATTAATGTGGGATTGCAGTGCAAGTGCATATACTACATCCCCATAATGAATGATTGGCATCAGCATTTGTACAATATTTTCCTTTACTGTAGGGCTTAGGCAGGATTTGTTTCTGTACAGGGCACCTAGTTTTGGATAAAGTTTAGATGCAAGTTTTTATATGTGGAGGCCAAAAGATAGCTTGGGATCTAACAACATACCCAAGTATTTGAAAGAGTGTACTGCGGTTAGTGTGCTATTTGAATTAGTTTTGATGGATAGGTGGGAATTGTGTAATTTGTGTAATTCAGGTACTGTTCCAAAGATTATTGTGACAGTTTTGTCAGTGCTTAGGAAGAGTTTGTTTTTGTGATCCACTTTTCTACCTCTGTAAACTGGTCTTGGAGCACAAGCTCAAGCTGCGGTAAATCGGATTTGCTTGCACAGATTACTGTGTCGTCTGATTACATGTGTACATTTGAGGATTGCAGACAATTGGCAGATCATTTATAAATTAGTAGGGGACTGAGAATGGAACATTGGGGTACACCACACATGACTCGGAGAAGGAGGGAGTCGCTGTCAGAAATGGACACATATTGCGAGCAATCCGATACATACAATCGAAACCAGGTTACCGTACAATCCCCAATACCTGAGTTTTTGAGTTTGTGCAGTAGAATGTCATGGTCTTTGAGAAATCAAGGAAAATAGCTTCAGTTAGGTCTTCTTGTTCCTTGCCAGTTTGGATGTCATTGCAAACTTTTAAGAGGGCAGTTATAGTTGGGTGATTCGGGCAAAAACCCGATTGATCAGGAGTCAGATAGTTTGATTGTTGGTAATACTCACATAGTTGCGTATAGACACATTTTTCTAATATTTTTGACAATACTGGGAGCAATGATATTGGGCAATAGTTAGAAACTAAAGTAGTGTCACCACTTTTATGCATAGGCAGTACTCTTGAAGTCTTCCAAAGTTTGGGAATGTATCCAGACACCAAAGATTTGTTAATTAGGATGCGACATGTAGCAATTGCTGACGCACTGAGCTTCAACATCATTGCTGGGATTTGATCAGGTCCAGACTTGTTTTTAATTTTTAGATTATTAAGGTATTATAAAGATACAATGTGGCCTCCATTTTTGTTAAAATGACTTCCCTTTCTAGAACAACTATAACACCCCTTTGGGAGCAACTGGAAAATGATCAAATATGTTCTTATTCATTGCAGCAACTAAGGTGGCTGCCAATGAGTTACAGGCCTCCTGAACTAAATCTGCTTCCCTGCACCAATATAGCCTGGTATTCGGTACCATTGGGCCCTACACACTCAGACAAGTGTCAAGGGTTGGTGTGTGCACCTCTTTTTGCTGCTCAGCCCAGATTATAATTTGTTGATATGGAAAAATGGTGGTATCCTTAGGTTTCTAGATCTCTTTCAGGATTCAAAACTCATGGAAATATGCACTTGCTAAATCTGACATGCTTTCTAAGGAACTGTTCACATAGCTGTTCACATATATGGTGGTTATGCCCGAATATCTCAAGATTCTGGAGGGATGTAACACAAATTACAGAACAACTATGCAAACTAAAACTTGCCAATCCAGCAAGTAAGTTATGCATGTGGTTAATGGTTTGCAAGATGTTTTATTTATTTTTTTATTATTATTGATTGTAAGTATTTTTCCACATCCCAATTTCCCCAGCAAAATTTAAACACTCTCGTATTTACTTCATGTTAACAGCAGTAAAATCGTTCATAGCTGGAAAGTGGAAGTCACCCACTAAACCAACCAAGAGAGAATGGTATCATAAACTGGACAATTTCCACAGAATGGAGAAGTTAAGGTTAACAGCCATAGGTAAACAGCATAAATTCAATTCTATATGGAAATCATGGGTACGTTACTTGGGAGAGAGAGGGTAGTCAGGGAAGAAAGGGCAGGGAAGGAAACACATCTGGGATGGGTACACCCAGCACGAAATAGCTGAGCAAGCCACACTTAAATTCTTCTTTAGTTCTTCCTTTTTTTGTTCTTTTAAATCTTTTAAGGCTCAAATTGTAAGGGCAGCAGCTTTTCAGGTAAGCACTCATCCAGCTGTACAACACTTATAGAGAAAGACGCAATATATAAAGATACTGACGCATGGACAGAATTAGTCCGAGGGAATAGGGCACACAAGAAAGGGTTAGAAGATGCTTCAGGTGTTTACTGAATTTGTTTGACACGGTCCGGCCCAATAAGCCTAGGCATCTGTTAGCCGAAACAATCTGTGTTTTTTACAACTTGTTATTACATGATTACAAACCCTATAATGTGTTATGATGCTTGTACTGCATGCTTGGTCTTTGCATATGTAACTCAATTTTATTGTATATGGTTCAACGACTTTCCAAACTGTAAAGCCTTGTATGTGTTTTACTGAAAAGCTTACAAAGCTATGCTGCCATGTTTGTATGTATATGAAAAATACTTACAATCAATAATAATTAAAAAATAAATAAATAAAACATTTTGTAAACCATTAACCACATGCATAACTTACTTGCTGGATTGGATAAGGCGACAAAATGACCATACATGGTCCAATGTGAGAGGATAGGAACTTGTCTAAAGAATTCTAAATAGCATTAGGCATAGAGCATTTACACAGATGCCAGGGGTGTCTCACTGTAAATCCCACTGGGAATCTAATTTAAGGTAATTCTGAGATGGTATATGATACAGCAGTGACTGGCTTATATCTTTCTGGGTGTCTGTCCTTTATGTTGGAGGTGTGGAGCCGCACAGGGTGCTAAACTGCACATCTTCTGGTTATGTCCCTTAGTAGCCATTTTTGTTAAGAAGTTCAGAAATTGATTATAGAATTGGCGGATACAATCCTACCATTAAGTTGAGAATTATAGTTCCGGCATATGCTACTCTCTTTAAGAGGGCTGAAAAAAGATATATTGCAACATACTGTATCCTCATAGCAGCTAATAACATAATTGTGGAAAAAAGGGAAAAACACAACATCATCGGACATTGTTCAAGTTAAAACATCCTTAGCCTCGACCTACAAATACGAGGAAATGAGCAAGTGACTTCTTGGTACCCTTGCCAAATTCAGAAAGATATGGGCCAAATGACTAGAAAACCAATAGATTTACTATGCAATTGGAGTGTACCCAGTTATTCCTAATTTCTTATTTGTTATTATTATTTGCTCAGATTTTTGTAATGTTCATATTTTGACATATCATCATTCATAAGACTCCCTGTATGCTAACATACTTATATAATTTGTTAACTTGCATCCATTTGTGAATGTATTGTATTCTAATTATGCAAAACCAAAATTAAACATGGGAAAAAAAGCATAAAAGATATTATAAAAATAAAACTTTGCAGTCATATCACATCATTAATGCACAAACAATTCATATTGCATAATACACATGTATATGCTGTATATAAAGTTTTTTTCATGTGTAATATTGCGTTTTTTTGTGCTTAAAGCAAATTTCATTTGGTACTGTTTACTCATTCTACCAGAAAAAAACAACTTGTTATTCTTCAATTATATCAATGTAAAGCTTGGATTTACCAAATTAAATATAATCCTTTCCTTTTTGTGAACACAAAGTAAATTTTATCAAGAACATGTGTTCTTTTAAGCCCAGAGGGGATACAGCTAAAAGATTCTATACAAATGGATTTGTGGATTTGTACTTAACATATAATGGTTCCTTTGCATCAAAATTATGTTTAATTGGAAACGTACCATTTAAAGATACTTGTTTAAAATTCCCAGAGAAGAGGTTCACCTGCATTTGCTTAAACTAATGATTCTTTACTAATGTGTTTTTTGCAGTATAGGAAAGTGCTCGTTATTAGAGAAGGATGAAATAATATTGCTGAAATTGGTTCTTTTAAAGGCTCTTTTGACAGCTTTAATATGGGTTTCAAATTACAGATGATGGTTTTATATCTCTTGTCTAAGGGATTTATTAAAATAAATGATAACGGTGCTGAATAATAGAACAATTCTTTATGTCCCCTTGCAATAGGTCCCTATGTTCCTCCAAAGCATTTATATTATATAATTTTTTTCATAATTAGTATGGGAAGGTTAAGGTGGTAACATTCAGTTTCTAGAAGAGGCAAGTGAATACTTTGTCAACATACTGCCAATATGCTCTTTAAACTCCACCTTAATAATAATGATTAACCCCTTCAGGACCGTCCTCGGCATTTTTGCGTTTTCGACCGAGGACGTTCCTGAACCTTCCTAACGGAAACTGGGCGGTGGGAGCGATCAGAGATCACTTCCGCCAAAATCCCGTTGTTACTATCTGCCCGGCATCCCAGGCAGATAGTAACAGCCAATTGCAGTGTGTGAGCGATCCACGATCGCTCACAATTGGCTGGTGTCAAAGTGGGTGTTTCAAACACTCACTTTGACACTGATCTCTGCCTCTTTCCCCTCTGTTGTGAGGCGAGAGAGACAGAGATCGTGATATATTGTTGCAGCAGGTGTTCCAGTGAGTTTTAAAAAGTATTACCAGTGAATAAAAAAACCCTTTTAACCCCTTCCCTGCCAGATCTGTTACAGACAGTGCATTTGTACTGTCTGTATTTTTTTTTTTGCCCTTAAGGGTTAACTTTATTTAAAAAATCTGTGTCTAAGACTGTCTTAGTCTGTAGTAGTCTGTCGTAGTCTGTCGTAGTCAGTCAGTTTCCCTACCCCAAATCTCCATTAGATTCTTCTAACAGGAGTTAGTTTAGGGATTACTGTTTTAGTCTGTTTTAGTCTGTTTTAGTAAAAAAAAAAAATATATATATATATATATATATATATATATATATATAAATCAAACTGTACCTTGCACACAGGCTCCTAGAATTTCCAAACCGGGTGCATAGCCTGGGCTTCAACATCCATATAATCAAATAGAATGGCTGCACTCACGGATTTCCAATATAAAATATAACTTTTATTCAGATTCCCATAAAAAAATCGACGTTTCAGTCCAGTCCACAGGCTGGACTGAAACGTCGATTTTTTTATGGGAATCTGAATAAAAGTTATATTTTATATTGGAAATCCGTGAGTGCAGCCATTCTATTTGATTATATATATATATATATATATATATATATATATATATATATGTATATATATATATATATATATATAAAATTGTGTTTAGTATTTTGTTAGTTTAGTCTGTTAGTGTGAAACATGCAGCGCATGTACAGCTTGGAGGAGGCATATGCCTTCTTGGCGTCAGACTCTGACGCCACTGGCACTGTGTCCGATTTTGACCCAGGTCAGTTTAGCGGCACGTCTAGTGACATGTCATCTGTGTGTGAGCCAGCAGCTAAAAGAAGCTGTGCTTCCCCTGCTACGCCGAATGTGGAGGAGAACTGGGCATAGGCGTGTGCAGCCTATTGCATTAGGGTGTGCACCCTAAAACACAAGCACACGCTGCGTATATACATGTATGTATATACATGTATGTATGTATATATATATATATATATATATATATATAAATATACACATACACTGCTGTGTGTGTGTGTGTGTGTGTGTGCTGTGTGAGGGTGCTGTTAGTGTGATGTGTGTGTGAGGGTGCTGGTAGTGTGCTATGTGGGTGAGGGTGTTTGTCTGGGTGTGCGCTTGTGAGGGTGCTGTTTGTGTGTGTGTGCGCTTGTGAGGGTGCTGTTTGTGTGCGAGGGTACTGGTAGTGTGCTGTGTGTGTGTTTGTTAGGGTCCTGTTAGTGTGCTGTGTGAGGGTGCTGTGTGTGTGAGGGTGCTGTTTGTGTGCTGTGTGTGTGTGAGGGTGCTGTTTGTGAGGGTACTGTTAGTGTGCTGTGTGGGTGCTGTGTGTTTGAGAGGGTACTGTTAGTGTGCTGTGTGTGTGTGTGTGAGGGTGCTGTTTGTGTGCAGTGTGTGAGGGTGCTGTGTGTGTGGGTGCTGTATGTGTGTGGGTGCTGTATGTGTGTGGGTGCTGTGTGTGGGTGCTTTGTGTGCTGTATGTGTGTGGGTGCTGCGTGTGTGTGCTGTGTGCTGTATGTGTATGTGTGCTGTGTGTGTGTGGATGCTGTATGTGTGTGTGCTGTTTGTGTGTGTGTTGTGTGTGCTGTTTGTGTGCTGTATGTTTGGGTGATTTGTGGGGGTAGAGGTGGAGGCAGATTAGTTCATAATTATCCCACCTCCCTTCTTACCTTATGTAGGGAGGGGGGATCCTTCCTTTCTGCCTTCCCTGGTGGTCCAGTGAAGGTGGGAGCAGATCAGTTAATATCCCCCCTCCCTTCTTACCTTATGCCTGGGACGGGGGATCCTTGTTCCTGCTACCATACTTCCCTGGTGGTCCAGTGGAGAGTGAACTCTAGCCTGTGGGGCTAGAGTTCACTCTTGCGAGATCTGAGTGTTGCCGTGGCAACACTCAGATCTCACGAGAGGAACCCGGCGGAGCTGCCGGCAATAGCTCCCCGGGTCCTCTCCTGTCTCCCTCACTGCCTGTGGGTCAGTGAGGGGAGGCTTAGAGCAGAGCCGGTGCTCGGATAACGCCAGCTCTGCATGAGCCGACAGGGGGGATCCTGAGATCTCCCCTGCCGGTCTCACTCCATTTGCATGCCGCGGGGATTAGGGTGTGCCCAGGCACACCCGGCACACCCCGTGCGCACGCCTATAGGACTGGGTACCTCCACAGTCAGCCGAACCCAACATCCCCCCTTTTAGTGTAAACGCAGGCATTAATGTGAATGTGGTTGACTTCTCCCCTATACAATATATGGAGTTATTTTTAGGGGATATCTGGGAGGAGATTGTTTCCCAGACTAATTTATATGCTAGCCAATTTACTGAGACCAATCCAGGTAGCTATACAGTCAGGGAGCATGCTTGGCATCCCACAGATGTCCCTGAACTTAAAAAATTCTGGGCTCTTACAATGCTCATGGGGATAATAAAGAAGCCATCAATCCGCTCTTACTGGAGCACCAACCCAATTTGTTTGACTCCTATATACTCCCAAACAATGCCTAGACCAAGATATGAGCTGCTGCTGAGATACTTACATTTCAACGACAATACCCTCTGTCACCCCAGAGATCACCCCCAATATGATAGGCTTCATAAAATACTCCCACTGGTAGACCATCTTCAGAACAGATTTTCTGAAGTTTATACTCCCCAACAAAATGTATCTATTGATGAATCCCTTATGAAATATAAATCGAGATTAGGGTTCAAACAGTATATCCCCTCAAAGCGGTTTAGGTATGGCATTAAAGTGTACAAACTGTGCGAGAGCGAAAGTGGCTACACGTTTGCCTTTCGTGTATATGAGGGGAAAGATGCTCAACTGAACCCTCCTGGCTGTCCTGACTCTCTGGGGACAAGTGGGAAACTTGTTTGGGACCTACTGATCCCCTTGTTCAATAAGGGTTACCACCTTTATGTGGACAATTTTTACAGCAGTGTCCACTTGTTTAAAATTCTTTATCATTTGCAGATACTGGCCTGCGGCACTGTAAGAAGAAATGCCAAGGATTTCCCCAGACCTCTCCTAGAGCCAAATTAAAAAGAGGTGAATGCAAAGCTCTGCGCAAAGCTGAACTGCTTGCGCTAAAATTTATGCGGTAGTATTAGTGCATGGAAAGTGTTAAAAAACCACCATTTGAAATAACTTAGGGTGTCTACTTTACAAAAATATATGGTTTGGTGGGGGTAAAATACATTGGCCGGCCTTACAAATGTCCCAAATAGGACATATGCGCAGGTTGACGACAGATTTTGACTACATGTCAAAATTCCAAGTTGAAAAATGGATATGCGCACCTGCCAAATGTGGCCTTTTAGCCCCCAAACAACCCAACAAGCCATGCATGGTTGGTATCACTGTACTCAGGAGATGTTGCTGAACACATATTGGGGTGTTGTTTGGCAGTGACACATAACACGATCTGTTAATTTATGCCTAAAGTACAATGTGTGTGAAAAAAACACAAAAAAATGACTACCTAAAATTTTGACAAAGTCTGGTGGTAGAATTTGTACATGGAAAGTGTTAAAATACCACCATTTGAAATACCCTAGAGTGTCTACTTTCCAAAAATATATGGTTTGGAGGGGGTAAATTACATTGGTCGACCTTACAAATGTCCCAAATAGGACATGTGCGCAGGTTGACTACATGTCAAAATTCCAAGCTGGAAAATGGATATGCGCACCTGCCAAATGTGGCCTTTTAGCCCCCAAACAACTGAACAAGCCTATGCATGGTTGGTATCACTGTACTCGAGAGATGTTGCTGAATATATATTAGTGTTTTTTTTGGCAGCAACACATAACAGGATCTGTAAGTTTATACCTGAATTGCAATGTATTTGAAAAAAAAATACCTATGAGAAGTTTGGCAAAGATTGGTGGTAAAATGGCTGCATAGAAAGTGTCAAAATATCCTTTGATGAATACCCTTGGTTGTCTACTTTAAAAAAATATATGTACATGTGGGGTGTTTTCCAGAGATTTATGACAGATAATAGTGTTACAATGTCACTATCGATAAATTTTAAAAATGTATGTTTTGAAACCGCAATATCCTACTTGTACTTATAGCCCTATAACTTGCAAAAAAAAAGCAGGTTAACACTGGGTCGGGACATTTTGAATCTATTTAGCAGTTTTTTTTTCATTAGCTTTTGTAGATGAGTAAAAGAATATTCAAGTAAAAGTCAAAAAACATGTATTTATTTCAATTTTGCATCATATTTTTTTATTTTGTTTTAAATTAAATTACATGAGATTATATAAATAATGGTGTGTATAGAAAGCCCTTGTTGTCCTGAAAAAAACCAATATATAATTTGTATGGGAACAGTAAATGAGAGAGCGGAAAATTACAGCTAAACACAAACACCACAAAAGTGTAAAAAGAGGCCTGGTCGCAAATGTACAACATCGCAAAAACAGTCCAGTCCTTAAGGGGTTAATCTTTTATTTATATCTATAAGATGTTTGTTTACTGTACTTTAGTTTCTATTGGGGGATTGAATTAGTTATGGAATAAACATTTAGCAACAACAGCAGGAAAACTGCCTATTGTTTATTTCAAAATAGAATCCATACCTTCCTCTTCTAAGTGTTTTTATGTTTTAATGTTTCTCAGAAAAACAACACATTCCTAACATCCTTTAGCTCTGTGATAAGGCACATTTCTATATATTTAATATTATAAAATAAAGAGGAAATCCATAAATGTACAATACTTAGAACCTTGAACCATGGAGTCAAATGGAGTACAGAGCAGAAAAAAAAGCAAAAAACAGGAAGATAATATTACAGTGGATGCATGTTCACCTAAATATTAATAGGATGAGGGTGAATAGGTAAAGTTAATTTTTTTAATGTGAGAGAAGCTAAGCAATTGGGGATCCCTAGCTAGCCTGTGGGTGTCAGGATAGACATACCACTGTTTAGGCTAGTGCTGCCAGTGGGAAAAGAGTTCAGATTTTGTTATATTTGGGCGCATATTTGAAGATTCAGGGCCTGAATATAATGTTTTTAGATTTTAAGGATTTGGTGCAGATTTCTGCCATCCTGCAGTATCATGCCTGTTCAGGAACTGAATTGCTAATTCCAGGCATTCTTAAATAACACAAACAATGTCCGGATGGCCACATATGCAGCTGAATGGTTTTACCCCATTCAGTATGGGGAAAAATTAATGCCACTTGGACTTGAGTGAATAATCCCATAAATATTGAAAAACATGTAAGTTGAAATGAGATTGACAAGAATATGTAAATGCATTGTTAATGTCAGAAATTTGTGTAAAAATTATGCACCCAAAAATGCATATGGAATAAAACCATTTGAGTGCTATGCTTTTTTATTTTACTTAGGTTTCAGCTTTTGTGCTCATTCTCCCTGACCTTTGTTGCAAAGTTCTGTCTTAAATAAGCGCACAGAGAGAGTGAATAGACATGAAAGTTGAGCACAGCTGCACAGAGAACACTGAGATCTACTCTTAAAAAAAATGCAAAACACAATTAACTACATCACTTCCCACAATCCTAAATTTTTTAAATCAAAATTGATCAAATGAATCGTTGTTATTACCACTTTCGGGTAGTAATCTATCTATCTATTTATCTCTCTATATATCTATTTATCTATCTCCCTCTCTCTCTCATAAGGCTCTGACCTGAAATATACCCAAATCATGAACCAATGAAAAAGCACACGCATGTATGTTCATGAGTCTGAATTACACCCACCCACAGAGAAAACATTATGGGGACTATCACTAAATGTTGATTCTATTCACATAGAAGAAATGAGCAATAGAGGAAGAAAAGGAGGGACAGTTTATATATTTTTATATTTTGATAGATGGTATGTGTTAAAAGAGTAATGGAACTATCAGAAAGCGAAGAAAAACTGTTACAGTCCCATGACTCTTTTAACACATTCCACGCACCAGTCAAACTAAAAATGGTATATTGCACTAAATCTGTGAATTTTCTGGACACTACTGTGACATGTAACAATGGCACAATCCACACCAAGAATAGAGGACTAAATATTGATTTGGGTTTCCTGTCCCACTACCAACACTTTACATGAACACTCCCCCACATTATCTTACTGGTCTGTCACATGTATAAACACTCTAAAATACATTCCAATATGTTTATTCTATCAATATACAAAGTACTATGTGTATAGCTATGCTTTCCCATACTCTAATGCATGTATGCTTATATATGTGACTGTGCATTTATATTTGAGTATATGAGTTAATGTGCACATATGTATATGTGTTTATGTACATATGCTCATGTGTTTATACGTTTGCATATACATATATATATATATATATATATATATTTGTATGTGTGTGTGTGTATAAAGTGTACCATCTTCTGCACTGTCTGCGTGTTTTTTTCTCCTTCTCCCTCCTCACTCTGATCTTCAGAAAGATATTTATGAACCTCTGCAAGAATGTTGTCTATTTTCTATCAAACCTGTGTCTTATCTGCACGCATGTCCCTTTAACCCTTGTATCACAACTCAACTTTGAATTCTATGTGTCGTCTTGCTCAGAAATGCTTCAGACTTGAGAAAGGGGAGGTTCTCCCGAAAGCTTGTCATTAAAATAAATTCTGTTAGTCCAATAAAATAGATATTACAAGATACAAATTTTATCTGTTTTTTACATCTTCATATATATTGCAGTACACTGATTGGTGCATTTGTATTACCTTTTTGATTTATCAAATTCAGTTCCTGCATCAGGTTTCTTGTATCGAAATTCTGCCAAACTGAACAAACATTCTGCTGAAATTCATTTGTCCTGGAAATGTTTCTGTTTTTGGGAAAAAAAGATTAGGCCATGCCAAATATTCTCAACACTTCATAAGTCTCCTTTTTATAGAGTGAAGCAAGTAGAAAATCTTTTAAGATGTAACTTTATATATCTACCTGACTAAACTGCCATTGTAAAAAATCTATATACTGAGCGGTGTATTTTTGGAATTGCATGGCTGTTTAAGTTATGTTCCCACTATGCTGCACCTGTATTACAGAAAGTCAGGTGATGTCATGTTACCACAGTGATGAAAAGCAAGTTCTGCCCAATACATTTTGAACCACAAAAATGTTTGAGGAAAAAGTGCATAAAAATATTCTCTTATGTAACAGGAATCGTGTGCCTCACCACTTACTTTGGATTCAGCAACCTGTTACCTTAATGCTACTCTCCTAGCAGCTTGATCTTCTTCAGTGATATCACCAAACCATCAACCAGATACTGGATAAAGTGATGAATAACTCTTCCCAACTTGTACCCAAACACAGGACAAAACTGAGTACAGGACAGGACAATACTGGTTTATAGAACAACAGGCAGTATATATACAGTACTAGGTGTTACATAAATGCTTGACAAACATGTAAAACATTGGGGAGACTTTGTGGGAGATAGCAGCGACACAGTGGGAAGCAATTTGATTGCTGAGAACATACACAGCCCTGGTGTTAGCATGTCTGGGATAAGCTGAGAAGCTGACGAAAGGCGAGGGAAAAGTCTCTACATGTATACTAGGTGGCAACCAAGGAAACTCCATAAAGGAAATCCCTAAGTCTAAGGAACCACTAAAATGATTATACCCTCAGCTACCTATGCTGTTAAGGACTATTATTGTGGTCAATATGGGTCAAAGAAACACACTCCATAATGTTAGTTAGTATTCACAACATTACTGAGAGTTTAGTGCTTTGAGGCTGGTAAATGCTATCTGCAGATCCTCAGTAAAGCTACGGGAAGTTTTATATTACAGGAGTCTCTGAAGGGAAAGGAGTACTTAGGGCCAGCCTCACTGTCCAGGGTAACTTGGATAATTGTATTTTAAACTGTAAAACAAGCACACAATTTGTTTAGTTCTGCCACATCAAATACATCCAATATAATACTTATTTGGAAACTGCACCAGTCCCACGCAATATTAACCCTTTGTGGTCCACATAGGTTTGTGATCCACAGCTTTAACCCTTCAGGTGTTGGTATATATTAATTCTCAAAGGCCAATGTCCAGTTGATGTTTTTTTACTGTGCACTTGGTAATTAAACTGTTAGATAACATGCCTCAATGTTTGTTCAAGTTAAGACTCACACCTATTATCACACTGTCATAGAGCAGTAAAATATGTTGTCTAAGTTTTTGCTATATTATCATATCATAATTTTATAAATTTTTGCTAATAATTGTTTTCCTAATGAAGACTTTGTCATGCAATTTTTCCACCATGACACTTGTAACCTGGCATTTTAAAACACCCTAAGCCACTGTTAGGGTCAGTTAGAAGACATGTAAATACCAATACTTACAAATTTAAGTAGACTAAGTTATTACATTCGTTTATAATTTCAGTGGAATATACTAGACAGAATATTCATGTGATATCTTTATTGAGCCCAAGGAGGAAATCAGAGAATTAGTTATTGCTCCTGATATTATGATATTGTCATTATACTTTTTCCAACAACTTTTTGCACTCCAAAATTTAAATAAAATTTTAAGGGATATGAATAATTAGTAATTTTACATATCGATATATATATTAATGTTTACACATTACAAAAAAAACTCTTATTGTATCATATATGATTGCAAAATATGTCCCCAGCACTGTGGCATCGAAGGTAGCTTGCGATGCTGTGGGCAGAAGTGCAAGCATTTGCATTTACACATCTTAGTGTAGAATGTTGTGCTCAAATTCATAATCTTGCAAACAGCTATGTTAGTGAGACTATTAGCATCTCTCCTTGGATTAAACACAGAAATACGCTTGTATATGTAGAGTATATTTAACACAAGACTGCACTTTTCTCTCTGTTATTAGCTGCCTTAGTTTAGAAGAAGTATGGGTAGGTTTGTGCAGGGGCTAAAGGGAGAAAAGATGTAGAGTATGCGTGTGAGCAAATGAGAGTTGGTATGTGTAGGTGGGTATGTGCGTCAGTATTCGTGTATGTGTCTGTGTGTATCTGTGTTCAAATTGGTACCATGGAAGCAATGTGAAAGCAATATGGGCAATGCCATGGTACTGCAGCAACATCTAGCACCACAAAATACCTATGGGAAGAATGTGAGTATATATAGGACAATACATAAATACTATATATATATATATATATGACTATATATCCCATTGACATATATATGGGGCAAAGTAACATTATGGACAATATGCAAATATGAGAATTATTTGGAGTATTGTAACAAACATATTATTATTATTATTATTATTATGTTATTTATATAGCGCCATCAAATTCTGCGCTTTACAATGGTTGGATGAACAGACATGTAGTTGTAACAAGACATGTTGGACACACAGGAACAGAGGGGTTGAGGGCCCTGCTCAATGATCTTACATGCTAGAGGGAGTGGGGTAAAATGACACAAAAAGGTAAGGATAGTATTAGACTAGTGACAGTTGCAGAAGAGGAATCAGTCAGGAGCTATTAACAGTTTAATTGATACGCTTTTATGAAGAAGTGGGTTTTTAACAATGTTTTGAAGGAGTGGAGACTGGGTGAGCATCTAACGGAGGAGGGAAGCGAGTTCCACAGGAATGGTGCAGCCCTCGAGAAATCTTGAAGGCGAGCATCAGAGGTGGGAGTACGGACAGAAGATAGACGTAAGTCTTCAGCAGATCGTAAGGGCCTAGATGGGACATATTTGTGTATAAGGGAGGATAGATAGGTGTGAGCAGCATTATGTAGTGATTTGAAAGCAAGAACCAAAATTTTAAATTGAGCTCTATATTTTATAGGAAGCCAATGTAGGGACTGACAGAAGGGTGGGGCATGGGAGGTGCGGGCGGACAGGAAGATGAGCCTCGCTGCCACAATCATTATGCCCTATAGCGGCGCAAGTTGGGAGCATGTAAGACCATTGAGAAGTGGATTATAGTAGTCAAGGCAAGAAAGGAAAGTGGAATGGACCAACACCTTAGTCGCATCTGGCGTTAAGTAGGGGCAAATGCGCACAATGTTTTTGAGATTGAAATGACAGGATTTGGCGATAGATTGAACATGAGTCTTGAAGGAGAGGTTGGAGTCAAAGAGAACACCTAGGCAGCTAGCCTGCGTGGTAGAGCTGATGGTAGCACCGTTGACTTGGAGGGAGACAGACACAGGAGTAACAACACTTGAGGGAGGAAAGACCAGAATTTCAGTTTTGGTCAAGTTTAATTTAAGGAAGTGGGCAGCCATCCAGTTAGAAACAGCAGAGAGGCAGTCAGAGACACTAGTCAAGAGGGACTGGAAGAGATCAGGAGAGGACAGGTAGATTTGCGTGTCATCTGCATAGAAATGATATTGGAAGCCAAAGGAGCTAATGAGTTTACCAAGGGGGGCAGTATAGATAGAGAACAGTAGGGGGCCAAGGACTGAACCTTGGGTTACACCAACAGAGAGGAGTTGGGGAGAAGAAGCAGAACTAGAGAAAGAAACACTGAAAGAGCACTGGGAGAGGTAGGAGGAGCACCAGGAGAGATCAATATCGTGTAGACCGATATTGCGGAGGATGAGAAGAAGCTATTGAAGCTGTTGTTACATATAAGAATTAAAAAGCTGTTGTTACATATAAGGATTAATGTGTTTTTGAGGAAATATGCAATAATGAGAAATTTAGAGCTTGGTTGGGATTTTTGTTTCTTTAATAAGAGAATTCACGATTCCCCAGTATTTTGTAAGTTTCCTGAGTGTATGTGCCTCTGTTAAAAATAGTTAATTGGATGTTAGATAAAAACTAAAAATGAAAAAAAAAAGATAAAAGATAAATGAATAGTGTGAAGGCATTTTAATGAAAGATGTTCATTAATGTTCAGACTGAGGTGTAAATGCTTAGGCATATGTATAATAGATGTGTGTACAAAATATGAAATTAATTTGTCCTTGCTCATTTAGAGCATTTTTTCTTTTCTTTATTTCTCTCTCTCTCTCTTTCTTTTTTTCTTTCTTGAAGACTCTTTAGTTTGGCCAAATTTCATTAAAGAAATTAGATTTATCAGTGAAATTTTCACAACCACTAACATTGAAGAAGCACTCTAAGCACCATAACCACTACAGCATGCTATTGTGGCTATTGTGTCAGCATTGCCCTGACACCCATCTCAGTTTATGCAAACAAACCATTGATGGTTTGACTTCTTACCTGGGGTTCACCATGTGCAGCTCCTTGCTTCCCCTTAGCCAGTAGCTCTTAGGGTTAAGTCTGACAGTTCAGGGCATACCTCATTGGCTGAATGCGATACGCTCAGCCCATAGCTTAACAATGCACTGCAGGGCTTAGCTCAATAGTGCTAACGGTTCACCAGAATATTTCCATGCACTAACAGAAGGCGTTAATTGCTAGGAAGAAAATAAAACTTTCTTTTGATAAGAGGTTTGACTGCCTTTTTTGATTTGAGAGTCATGTTGTAAGATCCAAAACAAAGCAAAGCAAAAAAAAAAAAAATTCAGCAGTAGAAACAGATGTGAGAAAGACTGAACTTGATGGACGCAAGTGTTTTTTTAGCCTATGCAACTATGTAATGTCATAACGTTAAAGATATTAAATAGTATTAAAACTATTAATACTCAAACCATTGAGTATTTATATTGGAGTGAACCAGGGCACTCCTGGCACTATAACAACTACAGTGCACTACAGTGCACTTAATGGCAGCAAGGCTTCTGCTCTCAGGCATCATAGCAACATACATGTAGAGTCTGCTGAAAACAAGGGGAAATTAAATTCCCAGACAATAGGGTATTTTTTCTTACTTTTTTATTTTTATTAATATTGATATTATTGATAAATAATAATAATAATAATAGATAATATATAAAGGGCAGTGTCTACATTGTTCCTTAGGGACACCTACGGTGGCCACTACTCAGATAGTTACTAGACATACTTCCTGGGGCAGTGCTGCAGAGTGTCTCCACACTCTGCATGGAGACACTGAACTTTCGTCCTAGAGATCCATTGACTCATTGATGAGATACTGATTGGCCAGAGCGGCATTTGGCCCCATCCTCCGGCCCACTTCCTTGACTGAGATCAACAGAATTGACAATCAGAGAGAGTCCAATGCTTCCCTATGTGAAAGCATTGTGGTTTTGCTGAGATCATCACTTTTGATGATGTCACTCAAAGAGGCAGATCGGGGGCAGAGTCAGCATAAGGAGACTCGAATAAAGGTAAGATTTTACTATATTTAGGGGTGTAACGGATCACCTGGCACCCCGACTGGGTACCACCGTTGAAGGATGCTCCTAGCGCTTCCTGAGGACTCCAAGCACTGCAGCAGACACCACAACCACCGCAGACTCCGCAACCGCTGTAGCTTGATTGGAGTCTCGCCGTCTTCATTCCACCCTGGATCAGCTTCTGTCCTCCAGGACCGTGTGGGAAAAACCTCTTCCTTCCACCCTGTATGAACCTCCAGCATCCAGGACTGTTTGGTGAAGACCTCTCCTCCAAGGAGAGCGTGTCAGGAACAAGCTCTTAAAAGAGCTAAGTGATTCAAGCTCAGGGGAGGATGCATAGCATAGCAATCCCCAGTGTGATTATAACAGCTCCCTCCAATAACGAGAAAAGGCTATGTTTAGAGGGATCAAGAAGAGCTGACTAAACCTTTATTTCCTTTGGGACCAGCCCATAGGGTCACAACATTAACGTTGCTGTGAAAACGCAATAAAATTACAAACAGTCAAACCATAGCAGGCAACACACAGTGACTTATCACAACACAATGGCACATTTTTAAAGGGACGGGGGAGACACTATTTAACAGAAAATATCTCATGTATCTGCAGAATTAGCAATATGCAAATCTACCCAAATATGCAAATGAACCAGTCTTGCTATTCAGGTCATGCATATTGCTGTTGCTACCAACAGAGGGCACTAGACAAGCTCCATAGCCAAACCCACCTAGTTGGTAGCAAACCTCAGCAGTACAGGAGAGCAGGCAATACATTACACAGTACACACACACACTATAAACAATTACATTACACACACCCTGCACCTATAATGGGTACAGGGTGACTAAAACATGAGAGAAATAAAGCAACCTACATAAATAGTCTGTCTGAAGGTAGAATAGGGGCTTTAAACCCAAATACATCAAAGAGTCATAGTCACAGGGGAGGAGGCTGGCAAGCAGGCTTCTCCAGGACCAAGTGGCGAAGGGCACTTCGTCACAAGGGGAATGTCAGGATTACAGTTGATCCAGCATGCAGAACTGTGTCACATCTAGGACTAAGGGTAACATCTAACCGGACCTTAGAATGGCCGGTATTAACGTGCCTCAGAATAGTCAATACACTAGCTGAGGTCAGGGACGCAGAATGGAACACAGCAATAAGGGAAAGCCGATAGTCAAGGATACCAGAAGTCAGGGAAGTCAAAACGAAGCCAAAGTCAATAACCAGAAACACACAATCAGGAACACACTCTCAGATAACCATCTAAGGGAAACTACGACAGGGGAATGAGAAAAAGTAAAAATGTGTTTAAATAAGCCTCCTACAGATCCGATTGGCCGTAACCGGCCTTTGACCCCAAAACGTGCGTACGCATCTTTTGCGTGACGTTACACGCACATTGACATCGTCATTACCGTGGGCGGCCATGGGGCTATAATATGGATCCGCAGCGGCCAGCATCCACCAACATGTTGCAGGAGTCAGGTATACTGGCGCAGGGCTGCTGAGCGGCACTTCCATTATTGTCAGGAAGGCAATTACTACTGCAGATACCACAAGGTGAGCATGAATATGTGACAGGGACAAGGGGGACATGGGGGCTAGATATATTTTTACACTATAGGGTAAGGAATACATGTTTGTTCAAATTATGATTCAATAGTTTGTAGAACAATTTTTAGCAGCAATAATTTGAAGTATGGCTTCCTCAGTCTCCCACATCATTGCGGAGGAACTTTAGCCCACTCTTCTTTACAATGTTGCTTCAGTTCATTGACGTTTACTGGCATTTGCACAGCTCTCTTAAGGTCTCACCAAAGCATTTCAATCAGGTTGAGGTCTGGGCTTTGACTTGGCCATTCCAACACCTTGATTCTTTATTTTTTTAGCCATTCTTTTGTAGATTTGCTGGTGTGCTTGGGAATATTGTCCTGTTGCATGACCCAATTTCAGCTAAGCTTTAGCTGTTGGAAATATTTGACTTTAGAACACTTTGGTGTCACAGCATTAAAACCACTTGCCAAATATCATGTAGGTTTCCCTTGTGGTGTCAAAACAGCTCCGATGCATTGAGGCATAAACTTCTCAAGTCCTCTGCACATGTCGTTTGGTGTCTGGCATCAATACATTAGCAGCAGATCCTTTAGGTTTTGCAAATTGCAAGGGGAGGGAGGTGGAGGGGGCTCCATTGATCAGATTTGGTTTTCCAGCACATCCCACAGATGCTCAATCGACTTTGGGGACTTTGGAGGCCAAGGGAACACATTTGTCATGTTCCTGAAACCATTCCTGAACATGTTTTGCATTGTGGCACGGTGCATTATACTGCTAAAAAATGCCACTGCAATCTAGGAACACCATTACCATGAAGGGTTATATGTGGTTGGCAACAATCTCTTGTTAGATAACACATGTCAAAGTAACATCCATATGATTGGAAGGGCCCTATGTTTCCCAACAGAACATTGCCCAGAGAATAACACTGCCTCTGCCAGTCTGCCCATAGTGAATACTGGTGCTTTGCCAGGTGAGTCACTTTGCCACACCCATCAATCCAACTTATCTAACAGAAAATGTGATTCATCAGACCAGGCTACCTTCTTGAAAATCACTCAGATTTGTGTTGCTTGTGCTTTATTCTTGCTGTTAATGTTATTCACTTCACCTGTGAGTGGTTTTAATATATATAAAAAAGTAAGAAAATTAAGTACCCTGGAAACTGTAATTTGGAGAACTCAAAACATGATTGAGAACAAGGAATTATTGAATCTACTAAAATGTGGTCAATCATTCCAGATATGCTATTGTTTGTCTGTTGCACTCAAAAAAAAAAAGAGAACATTTATCTGTGCAGATGAAACAAATTCCTAGTTCAGTTTGAAGGACAAAAGCTTCAGATTTTCAATTATGCGTCACCTAACACACTAGCCTAAAGATAACTAACTTTTATCATGTGTGCACTAGAACTTGCTGCTGTCATTTTCATTCAGTTGCATAAGTTGGTATCACAGTATGTATGGCATATTCAGAGAAGAATAACGCTTTAACATCAAAGTTTTATTTAAATATTTTTCTTCCAAATGCTTCAATAACTACAACACAATATATTTATCCACCAAGTAGAATCAACATCTTACAGATTAAGGGTCTCATGATAAAACAGACGCTTTAGTGTGGAATATGACATCAAACCCATTAATACAACAAAATGGTTCTTATTATATTGATATCACATATTTTAAGATGCTTTCAACATCTTACAGTGTAAAAGTGGATGCTTCTGAAGGGAAACTTTCATGAGCATTTTTTTATTGTTTTATCTTTGGTAATTTTCATAAGTTGTGACAGGGAGTTACAGATGCTGCCGAAAGCCAGTGACTAAGTAGCAGCTATTAGCTCTACTTATTCTGTCTCACTACCTTCTATTTAATGACTAGATACCGACATGTTTGGTCTCGAATCTTAACACCAATTATTACCTAGTTCAAAGGGTTAACAATAGCTAAGCTCCTATGCATTCATTAGGAAAAAAGTAATGTTGGGAATTAATGAGTTTGGGATAAAGAGAGTGATGAGAATGAAGAGTATGTGGTAAAATCATTCTTTGCTAGCAAAAGTCCTAGCACCGCTCCGTGCCAAAACTCTGGTGCATCATTTTAAATAACAGTTTGTACAACAAGTTTTAGTATCATTAACATGCCAATGTAAAGGCAAATCTCTAGAAGAGTCCTGTTTTTACAATTCACCTTGCTGCCTTCAGCTTAAAGGTAAAATCTGTTGTGATACAGACGTTCTTTAGTAATACATGTACTTTTCATTTATTTCTGTTTTGTAACCACAAAAGAGAACAACATTACCAGAGATATTGAAAATCCTATAAACAAAAATAACGTGTACATTTTTTATTTATAACTAGTATTTTCAGTAACAATTCAAGTATACATTTCCATATAATTGGTTGGCATGTATTCTTCCAGCATTCACTTACAAGACACTACAAATAGTGTAAAATTAGTCTTTCACACAATATATTGTTTCCAATCAACTCGCTTACTTAAGTGCATTCTACGAAGAAGTAAGTAGAAGTATAGATAAGGGTGTTGCAATGGATGTGATGTACTTCGATTTTGCCATGGAATTCAATACGGTTCCATACAAAAGATATTATGGCACTAGAAAACGTGCAGAGGCAGGTTGCAAAATTAGTAAATTGGAACATTTTATGAGGAAAGGTTAACAAATTAAAATCTTTTTAGTTTAGAAAAATTAGGATATGACCGCTTTATACAAATATATTTGGGGCCATCCGTTTATAAACAGGACTATACCAAGGACACAAGGCCATGCATTTATGTTGCAAAAAATTAGATTTATTCTAAGGCAAAGGAAAGGTTTTTTTTACAGTAAGAACAATAGAGGCATGGAATTCTCTGCCTGGAGAGATGGTTTTATCAGAGTCTGTACAACTGTTTAAATAGCAGCAACTGAAAGAATACGTTCAAAAACATAATATTCAGGAATGTCATTTTTAATGCGTGGGGTAACAGCTTCTTGATCCAAGAAAAGATCTAACTGGCATTCTCAGGTTAAGAAGGATTTATTTCGCCTAGTTTGTTGCAAAATTGGAAAGCACTTCAACCTGGGTTTTTTGGCCTTGTTTTGGATCAACTGCAAAAACAGATGTGAGAAATGCTGAACTTGATGGATGTTGCATGTCTCTTTTCAGCCTATGTAACTATGTAGCAATCTAGTATTAATATTATTACTTATAAAGTGCCAACAGATTCTGCAGACCTGTACAATGGGTGCAAAATCAAAGTATTTTGTCAAGAAAGGTACATTTTGCATATGGTTATTGTCCAAGCATGTCTAGTTGTCTAGCTTATGCAATTATTAATATACACATACATCATATTGCCCTTCACATGTAACTATAAGAACAATTATTATCATAGGGCATGATCACATAACAATTTAAACAGGATGACGACGAGACAACTGGGTGCTGCATGTATATTATAAAATATTATATTGCTAAAATATATTTCCTTACATCCCTTTAAAACTCAGTGTTACTTCATTCATTGTCCACAAAATGCTTTTAAAAAAACATGGGTCAACTCTAGAGATGAGGAATCTTATGGAGAGTACTATATTAACAATGGGCATAGAGTTTGATGATTTGCTACGTCTTCAGCCCATTTCTGGTACCTATAATTATACATTATGTTCTATTGCAAATAGACCTACAGTTTATCTTTAAATTCAAAATTGGCTCTGGTAAATATCTATATGACAGATCAATAGTATATAAAGTAAATGAAAGTGAATTCATTGCAAAATACAGTGCTAGTTATTACATTGATTCTATCAACGTGACTGATTAAAGTCACAAACAATAGCTGTTTCTTGCACATTCTGAAGGAATTGTTTGCCTTTCAATTCTATTTGTAATGATGATCATCTCAGATGGTACTATAGCATATTTCTTTGCCACTTGAGAAACACATCTATTATATAAAGATAAAGCCGATCGATATATATTTTATCTCTCAGACTCTTCTTGGAGACAAAGATATATTGAAAATTCCAGGTGAGATCTTCTAGACAATGAAAATGCCATTGTTGAAGTACATTTTGAATGTCTTTGTTAAATAAGGTGATATTCTAAAGACGAAATTCATGTGTCATACATCTATTCACTTATTAGTGTATTTTTATGTACAGATAAAACTTGTAGGCTAATTTGGGACTGAAGTGCAATTTGGCTTAATTCGGGCTGATCAGATGACCAGCAGAATTTCCAAATTCCAAAAAGCCATGTGCCAGAAATTTGGGGGAAACAGACATGAGCGATCTTGAACATGCTTTTAATTGTGATTTGGAGTGTTGTTCCTGATATGAGAAAAAAGGGGATGAAATGGAGAAAGGATGTTGTTGTTGTTTGTTTGTTTTTTAGTTTCCATTATTAAGAGGTCTTCTTAATCACATGGGCTAGTTCTCCTGTCTAATCAAAAGGTAGCAAAAATAAAGATGATTGATTCTTAGGGGGCAGCTCAACTGAAGTGACCAATAGAGAGCGAAAAAAAGGGGATCGCTATATACATATGCATAGATGGCCCAAGCTCCACTGCAGGCACTTTACAGTGTACAGGGGCAGCAAAATGCCTCCCCTGTAAAAGTGCAGCCTGGAGCCATGGCCCCACTGCTGCCAATGGATGGGCCGGCCCTGCCCTTATGCCAATATTGATGGAGCGTAGGGCCTTTCTACAGATCCCCACCAGCAGCAGTTTCATAGCTTCTAACTCTAGTAACATATCAGCCATGAGGACTGCTGACCTCTAAACCACTGCTGCCTTTACCACTACTGCTGCCACCACCACTATTTGAAGTATTCAGCCTCAGGATAATGGGATTAGAAGCATGTCTTTTATGTCTAATTCAACAATTAGGAGGCACCCCCCCCCCTCCTTTTTATTCATGCTGTAACTAGTTGTGCTTCCACTTCCACTGGCACTGATGCTTCTCCTACTATAGTTAGTTCAAATGTTAGAAGCAACTGACAAAGAGTGAGCAGGGTCTAGGTGGGTGTCACCAGAGCCACTGTTAAATGAGGAGTTATGGTGGAGTACCAAGGTACTGTCTCAATGTTTGGTGTTGGTGGTGGAGTGCAGTGCTACGAGCAGGAGTCAATTAATTTGAAAACATTGGATTTTTCAAAAAAATTACAGAAAAAGGTGAGTGTGCAATTGATAACCCCCTCACCTATTCTACCCTTACATTTTTTGAAAAACCTATTTTCTTTCCAATTAAATGACTACTGACATCAGATGGGAACATTTTTTAAGCTGAAGGATGGTTACTAATGCAACAGACTGAATGTAAGGGAACATTCTTGTCAGGATGGAAAGGATGAATGGGTGGCCACTTGCCCACTCACCTTGTCCTTTAATTTTTGGATAATAAAAGGAAAAAATGAAAATATTACAGTCAGTTGTTATAAAAGTAAGTTCTATATTGCAGCCTTGGTTCCATGACAGCACATTTTATAGATCCCATTGTTACTGCTGTTCTGGCTGTTTAAATTGCCTGCCTTTTATTATGCTGATGTGTTTCAGAAGAAGTAAAGTCTAATACAGATTATTGATACATAAAAACACATGTATGTGTAAACTATATTTCATGCTACCAGAAATTAGCTAATTTCCTCAGTGCTTTTCTCTAGTCCTCAGACACCAAGGTATCACATATTCCTTCTCTTTCCATGGTTTTTAGTTTCTTGATTTTGGGTTTCTAATGGTCTGATGTATGATGAATATTGTGTCCTATTTATGTTTATTCCTGGTGCCTCTGATGTCTCTTACATTTCTAGTCCAAAATTACATATTCTCAGGTTATTTTCACATCTTCAAAAATATTTTAAAAGGTCATTAAGGATCATTAATAAGTCCTTCTTACCTTATATCTTACTATATTTCATTAGCAGCTTTTGCCCAATAGCTCTGGGGCACTGACAAAAATAGTAAAATTACTTAGGCATTCACACAGGTAACTGACTAAAAAAGTCCCAAAATAAATTGAGGAGGAGGAAGCATAAGTAGCCATAAGTTTATTGTAGTTTACTTTGAAAAATATAATGTATTAAAAATGCCTATGATCTCTATGAACATAAATGTGTATACATCGGTTGTTATTAAAGATATACACTTGTCTTCTAGAAAGGTCCTGTTTAAGAGCTAGTGTCATGGGAGCAATGTTCCTGCCCTTACTGACACTGATCAACGTATTGAGAAAAGCAGTAACATAAATACTGTAGAAAATAATGAATGGACACTTTGTGAACAACTAAGCTATTCATTCTGGGAATTGGTTGATTTATATAATCAAGTGTTATGTCCATGTGAGTTTGAATTTAAAGTTCACTTTGCAAAAAGCTTAACAAAATGCCATCTTAGTTTCCATCTCCTATTATAAATTCACACATGGAATTATGCTGCAATTTGTTGGTTTGTAAAATCAATAAAATACACCATCTTGAGACAAACATAGTCGAGAATTTGAAACATGGAATTGCAAGCACTGATGACAGTAGGAGCAGGAGCATTCTTTTCATGTATGGGGAACAATATATGACCGATATTTGAATATAGTGAATACAAGTTTGAAAAATAGCAAATGTTGTAAAAATCAATTTAGGTTCTGAAAAAATAGTTATCAACACATTAGATAAAATTACCAATAACACATTAGATATTAGAACCATAACGTTTGAAAATTGCTGAGTTCCATACATTTGTGAGGAACAAGCAACACAATTATTACAAGGGGCTAGCTAAACAAATGGGTGGAGAGAATATTTAAAAGATAAAAAGAGAGAAGACAAGCTTATTTATTTATTACTGGTATTTATAAACGCGCCAATGGGTACCACAATGCTGTACAATTAGTGGAGCACATACAATATACACAAGGTAGAGAGGGCCCTGCCCGTAAGCTGAGATCTTGCAATTTAAGATCTTTTATACAAAGTGCATAGCTAGATTGACCGTGAGCTTACAATCTAAAGTATACCATGGGGATTTGAGACAAGAGGTAGCAGGGGAAATTTGGTGGTGATGGCTAAATAAGTAAACAGAGAGTTGCAGCTGTTGGTAGAATATAGAGGGAATGAAGAGGTAAGTGAGTGGGAATTTTAAACAGCTGGAGGAGCATGCTATAAATTTAGGGGGAACCTTCGTGGGCGGGATGAGCCGACTAGAATTGTAGAAGCTTGCAGTAAAGATGGTATGGGAAATGGGCCTAGGGAGGGAGTAGAGATAAACAGTTATATTAAAGTATTTGCAGATAGGAGTCGCAAGCATGGGGAGAGGGAAGAAACAGTTGTGATTTGCAATTTAGAATTTTGCCAATCAAATCCTAACAACTTTCAGTAGATTCGGTTTTATTTTTTAGACAAATGTCAGTTCTCAATATGAAACGTAATAGAAAAAGGTTAATGCAAATAATGTTGTTGTTTGTTGTGTTGATACATAATAATCAGGATTTAAATGTGGAAAGAAGGAGCAGATCCATGAGAATCCTTATCCTCCAACTAATTTAAATCTACACCCATAAAGTAAAGTGTCACCTGACTAACATGCCAGGCTAATTGTGAATGTGGGCTGAAAAGATGCAAAACGTATCATTTTCTTTTAAAAAGAAAATATATTTACATCCTCTATCACTGCACTAGAGTGCAACATGAAACTCTACTGGAGTTGTCAATTTAATTACATGCTTCAAGTGTAACTCGATGGATAAGGGCCAAGTCAAGATTAGACTGAAAGAGGCATTTTCTATTACATTTGAATAGAAAAGATTCTCTTAGCTAAAGATACTTCAAAATTCATATTAGTTAAAATCATGTAACAATGTTGATATAAGGTCATCAACCTTTCAAGGTAAAATAAAAGATTGAATATCACTTTGAAGCTTCTCCTGGCTCCTTCCCAACAGATAGGTCAAAGATTGGCTATCTTATGAACCAACTAACGGGTAAGGCTTTAACTTGGGCCAACCTTTATGGGAGAGTGGCAATTCCATTGCTCGTAATTACTGTGAGTTCTTAACTGAATGCAAGGCAAAATGCAAAGTATTGCCTTCTAATTTTTCTGGCACTTATATTCCTGCCTTGGATGCCTGTTTAGCCTCTGTCCAAGACACTAGGGCTTTGGTTTATGTAGCATTGCAGTCAGCCTCTAAACGTACTAAGGTCCGTGCTGACAAGTGGCGTGGTGCCAATCCTGTCTATCAAGTAGGGGACATGGTCTGGCTTTTCACGCGTCATATTAAACTCACAGTTCCTTCCATGAAAATGTCTCCTCGATACATAGGGCCTTATCGTGTCCTTCGACGTATTAACTCTATGACATATAATTCGCCCTCCCTGCGCACAGGAGAATTGCTAACATGTTCCATGTGTCCCTGTACACAAAACTGGTCGCACCTCCTCCGCCTCTGGTGGTTGGTGCACAGGAGGAATACGAAGCTCGCTCTATATTGGATTCCAAGGTTTCTGGAGGTGTTTTGTCTTATTTGGTAGACTGGAAGGGGTACGGCCCAGAGAAACTAAGCTGGCTTCCTGCTGATAGGGTTCATGCTCCCCGTCTTGTCCGGGCATTTCACAAACTCTTTCCTAACAAGCCGGCTCCTTCTTGTCCGGTGGGCGGTCTTTGAGTGGAGGGTACTGTCACAGCCCCTGGCTTGCTGCGAAGTGCGGTCGCACCTAACCGGTGCAACCTCGCCGACAACCTGAGTTTACTTGCTCAGCGGTGAGTCGGGAGCTGCTCCATTGGGTTCTCCTGGACGCCTACCCGGATTAAAGATGACTCCGACCATGCGGTCACGGCCATATATAGCTCTGCCCCACAGGGTCACACAAACGTGTGTGTGACGTCACAACATCGATGCACATGCACGTTCTGGCATCAAAGGTCACCCTCTGACCAGTCACAGAAGTTCCCTAATTAATTGCCCAGTCGTGGTTTCCATTCCTGGTTCCCGAGAGTGTGTTTTCTTGTCCTGTTCTTGATATTCCCGGTATTTTGACCTTAGCTATTCCTGACTATTCTGATTTCTGGTTTCCCTGACTTGGCTTGTTAAATGATATTGTGTATTTCTGGCTTCCTTGACCGTTCTCTGTCTTTAACGTATTAGTCCTGCGATTCTAAGAACCGGTTTACGTTCTATCCTTTCCTGTTCTGTCTATGTAGATGTTACATAGTTCTCCATGTTGGACCACACTAGCTGCTGTGACAAACAAAAAGCAATGCCTGCAAGTGGAAATAGGGAGATGGGGCAAGATCTGTGTGAAAACACCACAGAGAGAGGAGAGAAACAGCCATAATGATTTATCGCAGAAGCATTGGAGGGTCAATCTGAGAATTGAGAGAGAGAACAGATAAGTTGTATTTACACAAAGCCATCATAAAGTGCTGTGGATGTTTAACATGTTATGGGAAGCAAGTCTGTGTTTTCCAAACAGGGAAATGCAGGAGAGGCGTGTTTTACAGCAAGTTTAACACTCATTGAAAACATGATTAAAGCTCTCAGCAGGAGACAGAGGAAATGGAAATAAATTAGAATATGAACTCTAAATAGTAATAAGAGTAACACATTCTTAATTGTATTATAGGAGTGTTCATAAAACTGCACAAAGGGGCAGTAGCGTACACACAATCCATGGGGCCCCGGTGCAAAACTGATCCGTGGGCACCCCCACCTCCCCTCTCTCCCCTGATCTGTGCCCCCCCCATACCCACTGACACATACATACAGACACACACACACACAAACATACACACAGACAGACACACACACATACATACACCCCCCAACACACACATACATACAGACACACACATATATACACAGACACACACCCACACACACACATACATACACACACATACAGAGACACAGACAAGCATACATACACACAGAGACACAGACACACACACACACATACATACAGAGACACAGACCCACACACACACATACATACAGAGACACACAAACATACAGAGAGACACAGACACACATATACATACAGAGACACAGACACACACGCATACATACAGACAGACACACACATACAGAGAGACACAGACACACATACAGAGACACATACAGAGACATACATATACAAAGTGTTTCCTACCTTGTGACTTTCCCTGGGGGCTGGGTTTTTACGTCCAAGATAATGCATCTTGGACATAAAAACCCAAGGGCAGAGTACAGAATATTTGATAGAGTTCTAACCTCGACATATGAGGAAAGGGATTTAGGGGTGATTATTTCTGATGACTTAAAGGTAGGCAGACAATGTAATAGAGCAGCAAGAAATGCTAGCAGAATGCTTGGTTGTATAGGGAGAGGTATTAGCAGTAGAAAGAGGGAAGTGCTCATGCCATTATACAGAACACTGGTGAGACCTCACTTGGAGTATTGTACACAGTACTGGAGACCGTATCTTCAGAAGGATATTGATACCTTAGAGAGGGTTCAGATAAGGGCTACTAAACTGGTTCATGGATTGCGGGATAAAACTTACCAGGAAAGGTTAAAGGATCTTAACATGTATAGCTTGGAGGAAAGACGAGACAGGGGGGATATGATAGAAACATTTAAATATATAAAGGGAATCAACACAGTAAAGGAGGAGACTATATTTAAAAGAAGAAAAACTACCACAACAAGAGGACATAGTCTTAAATTAGAGGGCAAAGGTTTAAAAATAATATCAGGAAGTATTACTTTACTGAGAGGGTAGTGGATGCATGGAATAGCCTTCCAGCTGAAGTGGTAGAGGTTAACACAGTAAAGGAGTTTAAGCATGCGTGGGATAGGCATAAGGCTATCCTAACTATAAGATAAGGCTAGGGACTAATGAAAGTATTTAGAAAATTGGGCAGACTAGATGGGCCGAATGGTTCTTATCTGCCGTCACATTCTATGTTTCTATGTTTCTATGTTTCTCAGCCTGATGGAAGGCAGAGTTCCCACTCTGACTCCTTCTTCCTCCTTCCTCCCGCGCGGGTCCTGATAGCTGGGAGGAGTGATCGGGGAGTCACTTCCTCCCAGCAGTGATGTAATCACAGGGGGCCCAGCCGCGCTGTTAAAGCGCCCAGCGCTGATCGGGCCCCCTTACAATCCATATCCATCGGGTGGCCCTAACAGCATGGGCCACCCGATGGACCCCTTGGACGGCGGCCCTGGCGGTTTGGTGCGCGGGCCGGGGCCGCAAAACATGGCAGCTGGAGTGCCAGGCCCTGTCGCAGCTGTGACCCCTGTGACCGCGGTATGTACGCTGCTGCGCAGGGGGCAGGGCCTGACTATCATGGAGGAGAAACTCTTTTCACTCAAAACTCTTTTCACTCAAGACTCTTTTCACTCAAGCTTCTCTCCAATCTTGACAAATATAGCATTAAATAACCTTTCATCTCATGCAATTCTAGCATCTTATTCAGAGTTATTACTCCACTACACATCACATGGCTAGCTAGCCATATTCGACTGATAAGTTTAGTCTCCGGTATAAGTTTAGACATGCATGCCTAGTCAGAATAAGCTTGTTTTTTTTTCCTTAAAAAAATGACCTGCTATATTGTTGACTAATGCTAAATATCAATTCATCCTATGCCTCACATATATGTTCCTTTAGTTCCTTAAATAAAAAGAGATTGACAAAAAAAGAAAACGGCAAGCATATACAGCTTGCTCTTTGTATCATGAGGTTGACATGGCATTTGCCTTGGGTGACACTTTACAATGGGGTGAAAAAAAACCTTACCTCCAAACGCCCGCTTGGATGTCCCTATAATTTTAACTGCCTACTTAGCCTGCCCACACCACCCTCGCAAGGATGCAACTTGATGTGTCTACTGATAGATGCTTTATTTTATATATTTCTCTTTTCTCATATTGCACAGCAGCTATATTTATAATTATAACCAAAAATAAAAGAAATTAACAACAAAATATTGTTTATTTGAAATGGGAAGTGAGGACTTGATCATAGATTGTTAAGAGTTGGTAATCAAAGAGAAAAGATCAAAATTATAGGCATTCCTTATCCACTTTTAATGAGCAGAGAGTAAGAGGTGAAGCTCTAAGAGGAAAAGGTGGAGCCTGAAGAGAAAGAGTGGAATTTGTGGTGTTTACAGTGTCATAAACAGGGAGAGGTGTGTCTTTGACAGGAAAGGGTGGGGCAAATTTAGATTAGGAGGGTACCCAAGTTTAGTCATGCCTAGGGTAGCATAAAACCAAACACCTCTGAGCAAATATCTGTTATGACAGGTTTACTTTAACAATTAATTTATTACTCTGAAGGTAAACACCTGTGTAACAAATGCTGGTATTTCGTATACCCGTTCGTTGGGTTCCTCCTGAACTGCTAGGTACTTAGTGATTATAGCTCACAGTTCTTGTGCTGAGTCGTACTTTCCCCGAGAATCTAGGTCCAACCTCAATTCATCCAATTCCGCTGTTTCAGCAGTCACATCCTCAAACATCAGTCGAGACTAGATGAAGGGTACAACAACACTTTACTATGCCACATGTGGCTTTTATACATAATCCCGTGCAAGGGGTCTTCCACCCAACCAACCAGGGGTTTCTATCCAGGATCTTCTGTACCTAGGAGTCCGGGTGCGGGAAAAGAAACCTACTCTCTTTGCCTCCCAGGTAAAGAAAGCCCGTCCCACCTACAAAGGGGGTCTCCCACACCCAACGACAGGGGTCTTCAACACAGGATCCTCCACGTCCCTTTGTCCCCCAGGTGCAGAAAGTCTGCCAAACTGGCCAGTGCCCCAAAAGTGTCCCCCACCAAGCTCCAGAACTCCCACATTGTGCATTTCCCAACTGGTCTCCATTCGTGCAGCTCCTAAGCGAACCCTGGACAAGGGAAGCGTCTCCTTTCATGATACAAATGCTCCCCTTGGTTGGCGTTCATGTATACAAAGTGGTGGCCACCCAAGGTAATACTCAATTACTTCCCTTGCAGTTTCGCGCTTATGTTGCAGGTGCAAAAGTTCTGATTAATTGGTGTGTACCTTCTAATGGGGCACTGGGGTGGTCCCTGTTCGGGAGACGAATGGGTTCTGTTCATATGAACGCTCCTGAATGGGGAACAGGGCATTATACATGAACAGCTATCGTAGACACAATATTACAGAGGGGAAAACACAAATGAATGAACAGGGGTTCTGCCGCCGGCACCAAAGATGTAGTTTCGTCACAACCGGAAATGAGTTATGTATAACAACATAGTTCTACTGTTTCCCAGGGCTACTTTTTGGTTTTCATATAGTCAATACACAAAACTTGTTTTGTCTACAATATATGTGTAATATTAAAGTAGTAAAGAGGTTGAGAACAGGCTGGTGCAATCGACATTGACAGAAAGAGTTCAGGTGCACTGCTGTTTCTAAAGCTCACATAACATCAACTAATGGTCTTACAATATGTACAGCTGGATTGTTTCTGTGTGTAGTGACTGATTTTATAACCGTTATACTGATACAAGTGTCATAAGGTGTTAATACCATATATGAAGGATTTTTTTGCTAATCATTCTATTTGCCAGTTTGTAGAACGTTTGAAATTGGTTTGAGGCCAAGATTAGGTGCACCCTTAGTTAATCAATGACATTGCAAAGGTCTAAAAGGTTGAAATCACAGTTAACTGCAATTAGAGACACAAATTATGATTTTAGAGACAAGTTAAATAATTTGCCTTTTTCCAGAAAGACACTAATGTTTTCCAGGCATCTCTTGGTTGCCAGTGAAATAATTAAATCCTGTCATTGTAGCACTAGCACTTAATAAGAAGAAAATCATGGTTATTATTTAATAAAGAAGGATGTGCAAGGATAGGTATCAAATGCTTTTTGGCTGACAGTAGACATATGTAGGCTCCATCTACTGAATACCACCTGCTATGGAACACTAAGTGACTTCCTTAAAATTATGAGTTACGACCATGACGATTCCGGTTCTATTCCAGTCAAAATGACTTACTTTCAACTGATGAATTCCCACATTTTGTTAATTGGGTTTCAAGAACATAAAAAACGAGGGAGTTTCATATTTCATCCTAATCATCTCTTCTAATAACAATTTACTAAAATCAGTCTACATTTGTCTGTAAATTCTATGGCGATAATAATTGATATCTGTAACTTTTATCTATTTAACCTTTGCAATCTATCAAATTATTTAAGGCATATTACATAGACTAGTAATAATAGAGTCATTAATAGTAAGTAATGGTAAGTAAGGCTTAATTCACTGCAATTGCAGAAATTACATTTAATAATAATTATACATATATATATATATATATATATATAATTATATATATATATATACACACACACACACACATATATATATATATATATATATATATATATACACACACTCACACTCACGCACACACATATATATATATATATATATATATATATACTTGGAGGCTATCTCTAGAATATAGTACCTTACTATCCAGGTAAAGTGCTATATGTTATAGTCAAAGTACACAAATATATTTATTTATTTATTAAAAAAATATTTTACCAGGAAAGATACATTGAGATTTCTCTCATTTTCAAGTATGTCCTGGGTCCACAAAACATTGCATTGTTACATTAGGGTACAATAAAATACAAAAACAATATTAATACACAATATATACAAAATTTACCATAGAACAGGTAGGAAGTATATAATCACCCATGACATGTGCATTCTGTTTTGAGGTATGTAGAGAGGGGTATCTTAAAAGACTCTAGGCTTGGGGAAGATTTTAAAGTGTGCAGGAGGTCGTTCCACAATTGCGGCGCTCTGTAGGAGAAGGAGGATCGGGCCGCTTTCTTTTTGTATTGAGGTAAACTAAATAAAGTGCTGGTACTGGATCGAAGGTTATAGGAGGTGGGAAAATCTAAAGAGAGCATTTTGCTCAGGTAGGGTGGGAGTTTCCCAGAAAAGCTCTTAAACACAAGGCTGGAAAGATGAAGGGTGCATCTGGATTCCAGCGACAGCCAGTTTAGTTATTTTAGCATGTCACAATGGTGGGTCCTGTAATTATATTGTAGCACAAATCGGCAGAACGAGTTATACAATGTATTGAGTTTATTAATGTGGGATTGTGGTGCAGATGCATATACTACATCCGCATAATCAATGATTGGCATCAGCATTTGCTGTACAATCTTTTCCTTTACTGTAGGGCTTAGGCAGGATTTGTTTCTGTACAGGGCACCAAGTTTTGGATAAAGTTTAAATTTAAGTTTTTCTATGTGAAGGCCAAAAGATAGCTTGCGGTCTAACATCATACCCAAGTATTTGTAAGAGTGGACTGCGGTCAGTGTGCCATTTTAATTTGTTTTGATGGATAGGTGGGAATTTTGTAATTTAGGTACTGTTCCAAAATCATTGTGATAGTTTTGTCAGTGTTTAGGAAGAGTTTGTTTTTTGTGATCCACTTTTCTACCTCTGTAAACTCGTCTTGGAGCACAGCCTCAAGCTGTGGTAGCTCAGATTTGCTCACATAGATCACTGTGTCGCCTGTGTATATGTGCACATTTGAGGAGTTGCAGACATTAGGCAGATCATTTATAAATAATGTAAATAGTAGGGGGCCGAGAATGGAAACTTGGGGAACACCACACGTGACTGGGAGAGGGAAGGAGTTGCTGTCAGAAATGGACACATGTTGCGAGCTATCCGTTACATACGATCGAAATCAGGTTAGCGAACAATCACCAATACCTGAGTTTTTGAGTTTGTGCAGTAGAATGTCGTGGTCTACCATGTCAAAGGCCTTGGTAAAATCAAGGAAAATAGCTCCAGTTAGGTTTCCTTGTCCCATGCCAGTTTGGATGTCATTGCAAACTTTTAAGAGGGCAGTTGTAGTGGAGTGATTCTGGCGAAAGCCTGATTGATCAGGGGTCAGATAGTCTGATTGTTGGTAATACTCACATAGTTGCGTATGGATACATTTTTCTAAGATTTTTGACAATACCTGGTGCAATGATATTGGGCGATAGTTAGAAACCAAAGTAGTGTTACCACTTTTATGGATAGGCACTACTCTTGCAGTCTTCCAAAGTTTGGGTATGTATCCAGACACCAAGTATTTGTTAATTAGGGTTGCGATGGGTTTAGCAATTGCTGGCGCACTGAGCTTCCACAGCATTGCTGGGATTTGATCAGGTCCAGACTGGTTTTTCATTTTTAGATTATTTAGGTGTTTTTGAATGACACTAATAGGTACAGGTCTAAAATTAAACTTGTCTATATTGGGTCTTTGCAAATTTAGTTGGGCCTGATCCACATTTATAGTTTCAGGATGTGTGTCATTTATTAGCTCGGCAATCAGGGCAGTGGAGCATCCGACAAAATAATTGTTAAAGGCATTTGCTACATCTAAGGAAAGTTGCAGGGTTTGGTTATCCACTTTGACAGTGGAGGGTTGGGAGTGGATTGGGGGAGTTTTTTAATTTATTTATGACTTTCCAAAAGTTTCTAGGGTTTGATAGGTTATTGTTCAGATTTTCACAGAAATATTGGGCCTTGGTCAATTTTGTTTGTTTTGTGCATATATTTTGCCGTTGTCTATATGCACAGTGATCATTCATAGAGCCAGTATGCTTGAACTTGGACCACAAAGAATCCCGAAACTGGTACATTTGGATTAGGTCAGCTGTGATCCAGTTCATATGTGCTCCTTTTACTCTCACCTTACGCAGCGGGACATGCAAATTCCAAATTTGTAGGAGTTTAGACTGAAAGAATTCAACAGCACAGTCTAGATCTGGGATAATGTTTAATCTGTGCCATGGGAGGTTCGTGATGTCATTAAGAAAGGATTCAAGATTTAATTTTTTGAAGGACCTGGTGATTTTAATCTTGGGAGATGATTTAATAGCCTTTATTTTGCGCATGCAGTACACTAAACAGTGATCACTGAAACTGTTAGGGAAAACACCGGCCTCCTGGATTTTGTCAGGAGAAGTGGAGAGAATCCAATCAAGCAGGGTATGGTTATGGCTTTTAATGTTTATGCAAGTTGAGGAGGAGATTAATTGCGTTCGCTACAATGTCCTAAATAGCTTGCAATAACTATTATTTTTAGGATTCAGCCAATCAATATTAAAATCTCCAAAGACCAACAGTTCACTTTTTGGGTTTTGAGCTATGGTTTCACTAAGGAGATGGGCTATTTCAGATAGGGAATGCACTGGGGAGCTAGGTGGGCGGTAGATTCCTGCAACAATGATTGATTTACTGCACGGGATCTCAATAATGCCAAAAAGGAAATCAAAGGTGGCAGAGGTCTTCCAAAAGACCAGTTGCAAATGGCCGTGAAATAGCTGATTGAGCTCTGAGTTCCTTGCTGGACTGGGTATGTTTAAAAATCAGACTGTGGGAGAGAGAGATATATTAGGGTCAGATGGGCTAAGAGATGGGGTGATGCATAGATGGACATTTGATTTAAGCTCATTTAAGGAAAAGCAAAAGGGTAAGATTGAGAATTACAGAGATAAGACAGAGGTATTTAAGTAGGGAAATAAAACCATTAAACAAAGAACAAGAAAGATATATGGGCCTGAGCTGGTAAACTAACTTTTAACATGATGGACAAAGACAAAGATGATAAAATACTTTGCACGATTAGCATAGGCTGTAGTTACAAAGACATGGAAATATATACATTGAAAATAATAAAATTAAACAATAATCAAATATAAAAATAGCATGAGTAAATAACATGTAAGCAGTTACTTAATTACTTCCAGAATCATGTAAATTTTCTTGGGCTGAAATCCCAGTCTCTTGACTGCCAGGTTTTCAAAGTTCTGCCTTCATCATTAAACTCATGTGGCGCTGTCATGCTGTTGTGACATCATACTACATATCAAGACCAGACTGACCCACCGGGTGGGCTGCCACACATGGGGCTTGGCAGACAGCCCTAATCACTACACAAATTGCCTTTTAATGATTTTCCTCTCAGATTAAAAAAAAGAAGTGTTGGGGCTGGAGAGACCGCATTTAGGCTAAGGTGGCTGGTAGGAGCACTGTAACTCTCCTTTTACAATTCTCAACACCACCTCTGCATTCAAGCCCTGCCTCCCTCATGCAAGCTCTGGCCACACAAGCAAGCCATGCCCTCATACTCAAGATGCTGACATCACCTGCTTGAAGAGGCCAGAAAATTTCTCCCACAGCTTCCAGTGCTAGGTAGGCTTCAGCCCATGACAGTGATTGTGTATCTGTTTGTGCATGCTTTTGCGTGAGCTTGTGTGTGTGTGTGTCAGTAAGCTTGTCTGTGGTAAGCATGTGGGTGTGTGTCAGTGAGTTTGTCTATAGTAAGCATGTGAGTGTGTTTGTAGTGAACATGTGTGTGTCAGTGAGCTTGTCTATAGTGAGCATGTGTGTCAGTGAGCTTGTCTGTAGTGAGCATGTGTGTGTCGGTGAGCTTGTCTGTAATGAGCATGTGTGTTAGTGAGCATGTCTGTAGTGAGCATGTGTGTGTTAGTCTGTCAGTGAGCTTATCTGTAGTAAGCATGTGGGACGTCGTCAGTGAGTTTGTCTGTAGTGAGCATGCGTGTGTCAGTGAGCTTGTCTGCAAAGAGCTTGTGTGTCAGTGAGCTTGTCTGCAGTGAGCATGTGTGTGACAGTGAGCTTTCCTGCAGTGAGCATGTGTGTGTCAGTGAGCTTGTCTGTAGTGAGCATGTGTATGTTAGTGAGCTTGTATGTAGTAAGATTTTCTGTCAGTGTGCTTGTCTGTAGTGAGCATATGTGTGGCAGTGAGCTTTTCTGTAGTGAGCATGTGTGTCAGTGAGCCTGTCTGCAGTCAGCCTAAAAAAATGGAGTATCAATGAGCTTGTCTGTAGTGAGCTTGTGTGTGTCAGTGAGCAAGTGTGTCAGTGAGCATGTCTGTAGTGAACTTGTGTGTGTCAGTGTGTTTGTCTGCAGTGAGCATGTATGTCAGTGAGCTTGTCTGTAATGAGCATGTGTGTATCAGTGAGCTTGTCTGTTGTGAGCTTGGGTGTGTCAGTGAGCTTGTCTGCAGTGAGCATGTGTGTGTCAGTGAGCTTCTCTGTAGTTAGCTTCTGTTTGTTTCCCAATGAGTTTGTCTGCAGTAAGCTTCTGTGTGTATACCAGTGAGTTTGTCTGTAGCACACTTGTGTATGTACCAGCAAACTTGTCTGCATGTGTCAGTGAGATTGTCTGAGAGTGAGGTTGTGTTTTTATATCAATAAAATTGTGTCAGTGAGATTGTCTGTGTCTGCATGTGTATATGCGTAATGTATAATCAAATTTTTTACCCTGAAATTACCAATATTTTAAATTAGAAAAAAATATAATATATTAATATATATATATATATATATATATATATTTGTGTTCGGCACATTTCAAGGATGTAAGGAACAATAATAAGGAAGCAATAGTAGAGCAAAGTCAGTTGAGGTGTGCCGAAACTGACGTGAGGTTAGACCTGTAAAAGAGGGCCCACCTAGGTGATATGAGAATAAATAGAGGGTGCGGTGGGAGCGGCACTTCCAAGATTGTCGACGACAGGTAAGCAGGGGCTCACTGGGTTTAAGTAGGGTTCCATGTACCTCCCACAATTACAGGCCAAGCCTTCTATTTGTTTACGGCACATTTCGAGGACATAAGGAACAATAATAAGGAAGCAATAGTAGTAAGAGCAAAGTCAGTTGAGGTGTGCCGAAACTGACATGAGGTTAGACCTATAAAAGAGGGCAAAAATATAAGAAGCGATTCTTACAAGTCAGATACATTTATTCAGCAGATCATTATTTAGACATTTCACAGAAAGCCAATCTTATTTCTTTCTCAGGATTGGGGATGTATTTGTTGTATGCAGATGATTTCCCCCGACCCATATTTTAATGATGTGAGTTGGTACGTGATTACCGGAGGCAGCTGTGGCTGCTCCAATGCGGAATAAATGGCCCGAGAAGGAATGAGGGTTATGTCCTAGTCAGAGTGATATTGTATGAATGTAAAGCATAAAATGTTTATTGGTTAAGGGTTTCCCTTGAAAAGCTACTAGTGGGGAATCAGGGATGGAAGTGAGTTGAGATTCCAAAAGATTATCCAAAACATGGATAGGACCTGATTTGGTAGAGGTAAGATAATATTTCATCTCTACTGGAGGACCAGTATGGCTCGTTTTGGTATGAGTAATACACAAATGTTTATGCCTGTGAAGTAAGGCTTGATAGTATTGTAAATATATGTGTGTGTGTGTGTGTGTGTGGTGACTGGAGTGTTCTTTTAGTACAAGCTCTAATTGTAAATCTAAACACACAGTATCAATTTCATATAACCTGAATGAACATCAATCTAACAAATGAACTGTAGTGGTTATGGTCAGTGGTGAATCTATACATTTTTTCACCTGCATGAAGTCAGTAAAATTTCAGCATGCACCTACCGGCCAGCATTCCTAACAGCACTGTGGCTTCTTAAGTTATTGTGTTGTGTGTAAAGGGGGCTGCTTGTGGGCTCTGTGTGTTGTTTTTATGGTGAGATTGTGTTTCATATGTGGAAAGTCACTGTGTATGACATTGACTATCTCCAGAGGTTGACTGTTACTTGGTGAAGGCGGTAAGTGTGACAAGGTGAATGGTGAAAGTATGACAAAGTTTGGGTGGTAGGTGTGACAGGGTGATTGTGGGTGAGCATCACAGAAAGGGGGTGAGTGTGACAGTGTTAGGGAGTGAGTGTGATAGTTGGGGGTGGGTGAATTTGACAGAGTTAGGGGGGAGTATGACAGGATGTGGGGCAGGGTGAGTGGTGAGATAATTACAGAATTTGGGTGGTGAGTATGACAGGGATAGGGGGTGAGTGTGAGAGTTGGGAGCTGGGAGCTGGGTACATCTGACAGAGTAAGGGGTTGAGTGTGACAGGGTAAGACGCGTGTGTGGCAGGGAGGGGTGGTTAGTAATTGTGTGTCAAAGTTTGGTGTATGGAACCCAAAAATGCAAAACTTGTACTAGGAAAATAATAAATGTCCAAGGCAAACAAATCCAATAGGGCAAGGCAAATGAAGAGTCAGGCAATAAAAACATCAAAGTCCAGGCAGCAAAGGTTCAGTAATGGTAAAGGCAATCCAAGGTCAGGTAACAGGTAGTCAGGAAACAGGTAACACTGTTAACAGCAGGATGTAGCACAGAACAACTGATCAATGGCTCAGCTGTTCTAGCTTTAGGGTGCAAGATTGAAAGCCCACCTACTTTGACAAACCTCCTTAACACCCTTTTGGTCTGTCTATCATCTAAGGTTTGCATGGGGAATGACTGCTTTCTAATATGTTCCAGCTGCGCTGTTCTGGTGGCCGTGACCTAGAGATGCTGCCAGAGCAGTGAGGGAGCGAAGGTAAGTCATGACATTGTGACAGGGTGATGAGTATGCAGGATTAGAGGGTGAGTGTGACAGAGTTAGAGGATAAGTGTAGGGGGATGTGATAGAGTGTGTAGCAAGGTGAGGGATTGTGAGTGACTGTGTCATGGTATTAAGTTTGAGAGTTGGGAGGTGGATGAGTGTGACAGAGTTAGGGTGGTGAGGGTGAGAGGTGGTGAGTGATGACAAAGAAACAAACATTTTAGGTCTCCCCTTATTCAATTCCAAAATGAAGGACATTCTGGCATTGATAAAGGAAAAAACCCAAACTTTTGGTACTTTGTGGTTCTTTAAATAAACTATTA
Source organism: Pelobates cultripes (assembly GCA_933207985.1). Classification (NCBI taxonomy): domain Eukaryota; kingdom Metazoa; phylum Chordata; class Amphibia; order Anura; family Pelobatidae; genus Pelobates; species Pelobates cultripes. The sequence continues at coordinate 208,936,640 of OW240916.1, read as the reverse complement.
TCAGCACTCCCTGTGCACATTTGGCATCTAGTTGTGCTGCCTTCATTTGTTTGTAATTATATTTGACCTACTGGGAGCAACAGGGTGCAAGATCAGCAGCGCAGAGCTAATAGGCTATAGAATTTAGATTTTTGGCTACTGCAGAAACCCTGCCTCTATCTCTATGTGGTAACATTAATAAAGTTCAGTTGAATTTTGTACTGACAAAACTATTACAAATATTCAAAGTTTTATTGAACTAACATGTTCAGATTGGTATAGCAGAATTCTCATAGATCTTACTCCAAAAAGTGCAATTTTTAGGGATTGCACAAGGGAGCAAGTGGATATATATGAACTTAAGTTTGGACAATAAGGAAGGCACATTTTAATTTAAAAGTAAAGTTTTCAGAGTTCATGTTAGCTCAGCAACCACTACCCATGTCCTCCCTAGTTTGTTCCTGTCCTATAGCCACCCCTCTAAATTATTATCATTTTTTTTTTTTTATATTTTAAGTGAATATGGGTGCCAAGGATACATAGTCAGCTACAATTCTCATTACACACTGTTCATAAAATATTTCCATGCAGAAAAACTAGACTCAATCCAATTAATAAGGATAGAAATTAATCAAGAATCATTAAAATACTTGCAAAGACAGATTCTTTGAACATAGTTAAAAAACCTACCCAGTTAAAATTTAATTTTAACTCACTTATCTTGTCATCATTATTATTCCAATGCTGAAAAGTACCCAACTGTACAATAATGTGATAACATTTCCAAATATTTTAGAATAACTATGTAATATATTTTATTAGATATGTACCCAAGATGATGTTAAAGGATTTTAAAACATACAACACAATTATTTCCATTTACATCTCCTACAGTTGAAATATTAGATTTTAAGTCTAAACCCAAACAGGGTTAAAGGCACACCCCCAGCAACAACACAACATTTATGCATTTTATAGGCCTTCATCTAATATATTAGTTTACATTTTTGCATGTTGGATTTTGTTGTTTTTGTTTGTTTTTTGTTTTTGTTTTTTTTGAGCACTGACAATAACCAGATTTGAGGGTCAAATAATGAGTCAAGTTTGAGGAGTTCTGCGGAAGTTCTGGAATAGTATCAGCTGCAAATCTCGTAGCCCTACCTCTTCTTCTGAACAGATGACCGTAAATACCAACCTGACTCAGAGATTACCTTCACCCCACTGTCCATATATCCAGAGAGTTTTAGAGCTCCTGTAGGCCTATAATCTTGCAACTTGGAGTGTGTGTGGAGGGGGGAGTTTGGACATTGGGCACAGTTTTCCACTAAGGCTTGGGCTCGAGTAGATGTAGAGTTGTGGAACTGCAGACCAAGTTTCATATGCCTGCTTAAAACCTAGCAATGTCTACTTCAGGTTCAAGGAGTTAAGAGTTTTAAGCTATATTGGACTCTCTGATAATTGACTCTCTGTCGATGGTCTATCTGCTGTGGCCCATATGTGGTACAGGCTAACTACTCGTTAGTGTGGTTCCTGTTTACAAATTGCAAGTTTATTTCCAGCAGCGTAGAACTATTTTTTTTTTGTTGTTGCTATTTCTGGTTCTTCTCTTTCTTTTCCGTGTGTATGTGTCATTGTGCGTATTTGTGTGTCAAGGTGTGTGTATTTTTAATGGTGTGTGCATCTGCCAGTGTGTTTATATATGTGTTAATGTATATGTATATATATATATGTGTAAGTATGTGTGTACATACATCCTAGCAAACACAACATACAAAACACAGCCCTGCAAATACAAAGATTACATACTAATACACCCCTAAATTCAAACTCAAAAATTATATATAAATACATGCCTCCAGTAAAAACACCAATACTACACATAAGTACACCACTGCATTCCAATGGTAACAGTACATACCCCTACATGCACAGACATACTTTATACAAAAACATTCTTACATTTTATGGCAACACTGCAAGGATGGCCAATTGGTAGATCCCCAGCTGGCATAGCATCGTGGGAGTTGAACCACAGATGGGATCTATCTTTTTGACACTGTTGTGCTAGAGGGTGGGAGGGGTGTGATTGCTTGCCAGGAAGTAAGAGGGCAGGATCCAGAGGGTCCAAGCAAATGCTTGACAGATTCCAAGCAATATTAAAGATGGCCATACAGGGTGCAAAGTTATTGAAGTTAGAATAAACTAACCTTTCATCATTGGGAGGTGTAATATCAGGATATAGGTAAATGTGATTTTGGAGGCATACCAGTTACACCACTTGCATATTGTGGCAGATCTTGCCACCCATTTCGTGTGTTTTACCCTCACTTCATGTGTTTTGCCCTTTTTAGTACTTCTTACGAACAATATCCATTTGTCTCCCGAATGAGGACCACCTCTGTACCCCACAAAAATGTTCACACCACCAACTTAAGTGCAAAACTGCATGGTAAGTAATTAATGGATGCTACTCCTGGGTGGCCGCCATTTCGTATACTTGAATGCACGTGGTCGACAAAACAATGGTGGCCATCTTGTTTCCCGAATGTTGGCAGTGGTACTTGGTCGTCGAGTGCATGGAACTCATTTCGGCTTGGTTCTCACACAAACACCAGTAACAGTTAGACCGCTGCCCGTTCTATTACCAGGCCACCTATACGAACGATGTTCGGAAGATATGAACTACCGAACAGGAGGAACATTCATATTATGAAATGAAGAGATTCCCTTGCTTGGTGTTCGCACAGGAACCCCATGAACAGAGACCGGCCAGGACACCTATTCTCCTTGAACTGTTTTGGGCTAGTGCCTCATTTCTGATCGGTCAAAACTTTACCTCGATGGCATTCCAGTTCCACCGAACCGATCTGAGCTATCTGTGGATACATATACAATCAGATTGGGGCTATCCGGGGCTGTACTTTTTGTGGGGTTCCTGGGTATGGTGGGGACACTTTTGGGGTACTGTGATATTGTATGAATTTTCTGTACTTGAGGGATAATTGAATTATAGTTTTTTTCTCACACAATTATCTCTCAGGCACAGAGGATCTTGGGATTGAAATCCCTGTTGTATTGTGTTGGAGACCCCTAGTTGGGGTCTGTGCATAAAAGCCATGTGTGACCAAATAAACCTCAGTTGACCCCCAGAACTGTGTGTTGTTCGGTTATGGGGGAATGTGCTATATCTACTAAACAGCGCTTCCTTTCCAGCTTCAGAGAATCCCAGTGGAGATTTTGGATCTTAGTATTGCAGCTCCACTACACATACCTTGCAAGGTCTCAAATCTGAGGTTCCACCAGGAAAAGAGGTGGACTATTCAAAGCAGGCATATATCAACCCATCATTTATGATTGCCAGGCTGCTTGACAGCCTGTCTGGCCAACCTTATTCAGGGCAATGCACACACAGAGTGCTTTCAAACTGATCCGTGCATTATCTCAGTGTCCTGGCTATAGCATATGCGTGCATATCCAGCCCAAGAAGGTGCAACAGGAGTACAAAACTAGGATATTTGAGAGGTTTGCTACAGTATTTATGAGTTCTATATATATATAAACAAAACAAAAACTGCATACATTTTATGTAAATTTTCTGGAATGAATATTTTATAGATCTCCTTTAAGTAACAGTTATAGAAATAGAAAGTAATTAAAAAATAATTGTATCTTTATTGTATCTTTATTTTGTGCTGTCCATTACTAGAAAACTAAATGTGGTACATAAGGAGTTTTGCAAAACTCAATTTGACTGACAGAGACAAACTGGTACTATAATATGAGAAGCTTCACATAATGTTTTCTAAGACTGCTATGTGGTTCCTGACACCCAGATGAGGCTGCCAAATATTGAAATCACATTATTCACTACCTTTAGGAAGTGTGGCCAAGGCAGCATAATGTTTCACATCTGGCAGGATTGTTCTAGTGTTTGTACATTCTGCATAATAGTCAACATTATAATAGAATCAATCTTTCATACAAGATTTCAAAGAACCCATGTGGAGTAAAAATGTTTATATATCACCTTTCTTTTATCTCTTTGATATTTTCATCTACATAATTATTAAACATTTCCATATAGAAACTATAATGAATGAACTGTTATACGTGTAGTATGTTTTCAGAAGCACTTTATCTTATTCAAATAGGAGTTAAATAAAGCCTGTTTCCTCTGATTTCACTCCACTTTTTTCTCCTGGGTACAATGTCACCTTAATGTCTATATTAAGTTAGATTAAGGAGAAATTTTATTTTGAAATACCTCCTGTGAAGAAATTGTGCGTTTATCTTTTATTTGAACATTTTGATCACCCTTAGTTTTTGGCACATTAGTGTAAAGTATAATTGGAAACTGGTAGGCTTATAAGAAAAACTAAATAAAAAGTGGTAGGTTAGAGAAAAAATAAGATATAAAAATATGTTAGTGTACAAACAACTCGTTTTATAAAGTCTTGGCTGTAATTCAGTATATTTGTCTACTTTTTGATAGGGGTAACTCTACTTTGGCTGCCTATTCTGATCATGATGTGTGCAAACTATGTTAAAAAATAATGGCATGAAAAACAAAATTATACACAAGTATATACAAATCCAGATTAATAATTACAATAGATAGGTGAATTACAATAATAAAATAAGTTAAACCATATATATCTTGGTAAAGTTCTTAAAGCATAACTTCTGTAAATGGTTTGCATCACAGACAGAAAAAAAATTCCAAGCCCCAGAAGTCTGAAAACGTGAAACAAAAAGTTAACAGATTCTTACCTCATTAGGACCTGGTCACAATCCATTTCTGATGGATAAATGGACCTGCAAATTTGTTTTGTTACTGACTTGGTTAGATTATTTTGCTGTAATGGAGATTATTTATAAATGAAATTCTTAAATCATTAATAAGGAGAAATTGGAATAAATCAGGTGATAACTGCAAATATTATCAAATCACAAATGGTGTTTGTGGTGCTTATTCTGCTCATGTCCAAATCCTTTTCAATTTTTTTACTATTTTGGTTAATTGTTAATGGGAAATATAGTCCCCAGAACAACTACAGCTTAATGTAGTTGTTCTGGTGAGTATAATTGCTCCTTTTAGTCATGTTTATGCAAACACTGCATCTTCAGAGGAAAGCCAGTGTTTACATTGCCCCTAGGGACACTTCCTAGTGGCCACTCCTCAGATGGCTACTGTATGGGCTTCCTGGCTCAGGACTGCACAGTAGTAGCCCTGACATTCAGCATCCCCTTGCTCTGCATGGGGAAGCTGAATTTTCCTATTAGAGATGCATTGACTCAAGGAGGTGCTGATTGGGCAAAATAGGGTTTGGCCCCACCCCCTTGCCGATTTGAACCAATCCAATGCTTTTCCCATGAGAAATCATTGGTTTTGTTAAAAATCGTTAATTTTGATGATGTCACCAATGGGGGGGGGGCCTGCGCCAGGAGACCAGTTGAGAGCTGAAAATAAGGTGAGTTTTAACCCATTCTGAAATGAATAAGGTAGCCCTGCCGTTCAGCGTCCCCTTAGTCACCATGGGGAAGCTGAATTTTCCTCTTAGAGATGCATTGATTCAATACATCTCTATGAGGAGGTGCTGATTGGCCAAAACGGGGTTTGGCCCCACCTCCTTGCCGATTTGAGCCAATCCAATGCTTTCCCCGTGGGAAATCATTGGCTTTGTTAAAAATCGTTAATTTTGATGATGTCACCAATGGGGCGGGGCCTGCGCCGGCAGACCAGTGGGTGAGTTTTAACCCATTCTGAAGGGAATAAGGGGGGAACACCCTAAATGGTGGGGTTTCACTATAGGGTCAGGAATACATGTTTGTGTTCCTGACCCTATAGTGATCCTTTAAATTGTGTTCTAATAATAATTATTATTGCTTATTATTGTTTAGAATGCGCTGACAAATTCTCCAGCACTGTACAATGTTCTACTGTAGCTCAGATTGCTTAAAAATGTAATGCAGGCCTCGACAGAAAGGTGTTAGGAAATACTGCTTAAGGGGTGGTGAAGTCGCAGACCAGCTTGAGTGTCGATAATGACCCCTGCCCACAAGTGACTTCAATGGAGACGTGAGCATCAGAACTGGAACATGGAGCAATGGAAGGTTGCCTGATTTCATGAATCATGTTTTTTGGTTTTTTTTTAGATTGAGTGGGTGGCAAGGTGCATTGTTTACCTGTGGAAGAGATGGCAGAAGGATGGGAGGAAGGCAAGCTGGTGGAGGCAGTGTTATGCCCTGGGCAATGTTCACATTTATCCCTTCATGGTTATGGTGTTCCCCAATGGCAGTGACATCTTTTAGCAGGACAATGTACCCTGCCACACTCCCCTGCCCCCTCCTTTTGCATGGGAAATGTGTTTTTACTCACCTTTTCTCCCACTCCATGCTAGTCTCCCCAAGTCTGTCCCTGACTGGCTCTGCTTCCATGGCTGAGATCAAGAGAGAGGAAATTGGGAGGCTATTGGCTGGGCTGTGCCAATCAGCATCTCCTCCTAGAGATATATTGAATCAATACATCTCTATGGGGAGAGTTTAGCTGAACTTAGGTATTGCATACTGTACAGCACTGAGATAGAAAGTACCTCTAGTGGCTGTCTGTGTTACTGCCACTAAAGGTATTATTAGGCACAGTATGCAAACACTGCCTTTTATCTGAAAAAGCCTGCAGGGACAGTTTTAGACAACAAAACCACTATATTAAGCTGTAGTGGTTCTGCCTTTAACCCCTTAAGGACACATGACATGTGTGACATGTCATGATTCCCTTTTATTCCAGAAGTTTGGTCCTTAAGGGGTTAATGGCAGAAATGGCACCAGCACACCATAGAGGATCTTTTCAAGTCAGTACAGAGTAGAAAAGAGCATTGAATTTCCAGCACAGCTAAAAATTTGCATGCTGTTTGCATTCATCTTTGCACTGCAACAGGCAGATTAAATATTATTTCACTGCAGCATTCAAACTCAATGGAGATAACCTTTGCTGACACAAAGTAAAAATGTTCTTGCATTGAAACAACAGTTTGAATTCTATATTGTCATCTTCATTGCTCTCATTTACTAGACTCTACTGTGTGAGGAGACCGCTTAAAATAGCAAAGGCAAGTCAACGTGACCCTGAAGTCTGTCCAAATCCTTCACTAGAAATTTAAAACAATTTGGGCACTGTCATAAATACAAGGTTTTGTGACAATACAATGTAACTGATTTGAGTATTGGTAGGAAGTAGTTTGACTTTTGCTGCTCTTTAATACTTTAAGGTCAGATTTCCTTTTATGTTTCCTTAGCCAAGAAACTAAATAAATGTTTTAAATGGTTAGATAAAAGATAATGGAAAAAAAGTGTTAATAAAACTGGTTTATCCAAAAGTTTGAAATAAATAAGGAATTAAATTGATTCTCTCTGAACCGGTCATATAGTTGTACTACATCCTTTTAAAAATGTTTTTCTATCTTAAATAGATACTCTATAGCTCACTGTAGTTGTTTGGTACCATCACATTGCATGTTGTCAAACTATTGGCACCATCACATTGCATGTTGTCAAACTATTTTCAGTTTAAAGCGTACATGGCTCTCTTGCGTGGTGGGGGGCAGGGAGGGGTGTAATCCTTCTATTTTTAACTAAAATGCTAAAGTGGAATTGCATACATCTGTACTAGCAATATGATTTTATTTTATGTGCAACTTTGGACATTACTTGTTCTCTTAGAGTGTCTACTGACATTAACTTAGACAATAAATAGAGCTAAAAAGATAAAGGCAGCAGAAGTTTACAATTGCCTGTATATCATTATCATAATAAATATTACCAAAGCAGTAGCCCTTCTGGAGCCCTGTATAAATTAAGGACTAATTCACCCTCCATCTTAGTAAAAGCAAAAGAAAGCCTCTGTTTGCTCTTTTACACACTATTTTCTTTCCCTTTTTTTTTTTTGTGAAAAGGTTTTGCCACAAACTTTTTTTTGATGAAAACCATTAATAGCCCAAAAACTGGGATTGCTGTATTTAAAAGAAAGAATAGGAAATGAGAGATAGATAGATAGATAGATAGATTACTACCTGAAAGTGGTAATAACAATGATTCATTGATTAATTCGTTCAATTTTGATTACAAAATGTAGGAGTGTCGGCAGTTATGTAGTTAATGGGGTTTTGCTTTTCTTAAAGGTACACTATATAGTCACCAGAACAACTACAGCTTAATTGTTCTGGTGAGTATAATAGCTCCCTTTAGGCTTTTTCATGCAAACACTGCCTTTTCACAGAAAAGCAGTGTTTACATTGCCCCTAGGGACACCTCCAAGTGGCCGCTCCTTAGATGGTCACTAGATGGGCTTCTTGGCTCAGGGCTGCACAGTAAGCAGACCTGCCATTTAGGGTCCCCACGCACTGCATGGAGATGCTGAATTTTCCTCATAGAGATGCATTGATTCAATGCATCTCTATGAGGAGGTCCTGATTGGACAAAACCGCATATGGCCCCGCCCCGTGCCGATTTTAGCCAATCCAATGCTTTCCCTATGGTAAAGCATTGGATTGGCTAAAAATCGGCCATTTTCATGATGTCACGCCGGTGAGTATTAAACTTTTATAGGAGAGCCAAGGGGAAGCCACCTAAATGGTGGGTTTAGCACTAAAGGGTCAGGAATACATTTTGCGTTCCTGACCCTATAGTGATCCTTTAAGAGTAGATCTGAGTGTTCTGTGTGCAGGGGTGCTCAACTTCAATGTTTATTCACACTCTCTGTGCGCTTATTTAAGAGAGAACTTTGAAACAAAGGTTGGGGAGAATCAGCACAAAAGCTTAAACCTAAGTAAAATAAAAAAGCATAGCACTCAAATGGTTTTATTCAATTTTTGGTACATACCGTATATACTTGAGTATAAGTCAACCCGAATATTAGTCGAGACCCCTAATTTTACCCCAAAAAACTGGGAAAACTTATTGACTCGAGTATAAGAATAGGGTGGGAAATGCAGCAGCTACTGGTAAATTTCTAAATAAAATTAGATCCCCAAAAAATTATATTAATTGAATATTTATTTACAGTGTGTGTATATAATGAATGCAGTATGTGTGTGTGTGTGTGTATGAATGCAGTGTGTGTGTGTGTGTATATGAGTGAAGTGTGTGTGTGTGTATGAATGCAGTGTGTGTGTGTGTATGAGTGCAGTGTGTGTATGAGTGCAGTGTGTGTGTATGTATGAGTGCAGTGTGTGTGTGTATGAGTGAAGGGGTGTGTGTGTGTGTGTGTGTGTGTGTATGAGTGCAGTGTGTGTGTATGAATGCAGTGTGTGTATGAGTGCAGTGTGTGTATGTGATGCAGAGCTTTGGTAGGGGATTGGCATTTTTATTATTTGTTTATATTATTATTATTATTATTTTAATATTTTTTTATATTATTAATATTTTTATTATATTATTATTTAAATTTTTATTTATTTATTTTCTTCTCCCCTCCCTGCTTGTTAGCTGGCCAGGGAGGGGGCTCTCATTCCCTGGTGGTCCAGTGGTGTGCACTGTGTAGGAGGGGCTGGCAGGAAGCGTTTACTTACCTTTCCTGCAGCTACTGTCAGCTCCCTTCTCTCTCCTCCGGTCCAGTCAGCTCCCCTGTCAGCTCCACTGCTGCGCGGCTCTTGCGAGACCGGAGGAGAGAGAAGGGAGCTGACAGGAGCTGCAGGAAAGATAAGTAAACGCTTCCTGCCAGCCCCCAACAGGACCGCCGGGCTTGTAATGAGCCCGGCAGTCCTGGTCTGTATTATGGCAATGTAAGTTGCCATAATACAGACACTCACTCGAGTATAAGACGAGTGGGGGGTTTTCAGCACAAAAAATAGCATATACGGTAAGTCAGTAAGGTTATAAATTAAAAATATATAAGGTGGAAAAAATATTACCGTAGCAACAGGCTACTTTTTACATACTTTTTACACTACATTCTTTTTTTTTCAAATATTTTTATTGATGCATTTAACAATAATAATAATAATAATAGCACAATAAAATTTAGCACTATAATCAAACAGGGGAATATAAATGCATGTTTATATCCATCGGTATGTCATATATTATTGTAAGTCAAAATGAACATGTCAATAATAAGAAAAATATTATAGAAATAAATGATTGTCTTTGAGGTTGTTTATATTAAAAAAATTATCACAGTTAAAACAAATTAAATCAAATTGATATTTCCTATCTTAATGTGTTTTATACCCCACCTCTTTTAGACTGTAAGCTTCAACCTCTTGTTCCTGTAATTTTTCCTGAAATTGTCCTATTTATAGTTAAATACCCCTCTCATAATATCAAAAATCTGTTGGCACTATATAAATGGTGATAATAATAATAATATTGATGTCTAATGTTCTCTCTCCACACAGTCCAGTCATGCTTTAGAAGAGATACATTATAATAGGGTATGTGGAGTGCTGGCTCATAATGCTTACTTTCAAAGACTGATTTAAGAACTTTGCTAATAGTTGGTATGGTAGTTGACAGTGTTGGGGGATTACAGAGGTGGCCTATATGAGTAGGAGGCCTAACATAATAATTTTTCTTTTTTGACAAGTAATCCGTGAATTTCTTAAGTATACACATTTCTGGTAATAGAAGTACTGTCACAGCCCCGGCTAACGACTGCACGTGGTTGCACCCAATTGGTGCGACCACACTGAAAGGTTCAGCAAAGAGCCGGGAGCTGGCCCGCTGGGGCATCCGTCCCCTCCACACGTGGGAGCCAAAATAGCGCCAACTACGAGGTCGCTGACATTTGTAGCTCCACCTCCAAAGTTCACGCAATCATGTGTGTGACCAATCACAGCCCAAGGAGGCCCTAGCTCATGGCCCTGTCATGGTTTCTGTTCCTGGTTCCCAAGAGTCCGTTTTCTTGTCCTTGTTATTGATATTCCCGGTATTCTGACTTTGGCTATTCCTGACTATTCTGATCTCTGGTTTCTCTGACTTGGCTTTCTTATCGATCTTGTGTATTTCTGGCTTCTTTGACCTTGGCTTTCCCTTGACCATTCTCTGTCTTTCAACGTATTAATCCGGCCATGCTAAGGACCGGTTTACGTTCTGTCTATTTTTCTATTCTATGTAGATAGTTTGCATGTTGGATCATATTAGTAGTCATGACATTACGACAGGGCCATGGATCCTGCAGAACTATGTAGGCATATGATAGCCTGTGAGAGTAGGGTGGAGGATATGGATCACAGGCTAGACCAATTTGCCCAAGCATTCGAGACCTTGCTCCAACAAATGGCTTATCTTGAGTCGCCTCAGGTACAGCCAGTTACTCCGCCACCAGTATGTATGGTTTATAAAACTCCCTCCATAACCTTTCTCCTCCTCCTCATTTTGGAGGTGATCCTAAAGAATATAGGGGGTTCCGCAACCAAATTGAATACCATTCCGAAGCTTCTCCTAGTTCATTCCCATCAGATAGGTCAAAGATTGGCTACCTTTTGAACCAGCTAATGGGTAAGGCATTAACCTGGGAGAGCAGAAACTCCATCGCCCATAGTTACAATTAATTTTTAGCGGAGTGATTTCAGTCAGTTTAATAGGAAGCATAACTGTAATTAAACATTTTGTACTACTATAACAATGCAGCTGGCTAACTGTTCAGGGGGGGGGGATTTCTCCTAGATATTCCAAATTAAGACTAGGATTAACTAATTATAATCTGCAAGTTACTAATTATAGTGGTTTATGCAAGATACATAGTATCATTTTACCTGTTACGTTATTCTTAGTAATTAGGTATTCTACTACTGTCATGGTTAATTATGCATGAAGAAGGGGTTACTATCATGATTTATGTATGACATTTTGACAAATCATTAAGGATATCCTTTCCACAAAGACATACTAGGAATGGCAGATGGATTACTGTAGGATCTGGTAGACTTAGAGTTGTGGATAAAAGGCATTTTGCACAGTCTGTTGCTCTTCATAATTCATTTTCTGCACTTTCAAAGTGTAATGGTGTTGTGGAGAGAGGCACTGAGGCTAGTGGTGTTGTGGAGAGAGGCACTGAGGCTAGTGGTGTTGTGGAGAGAGGCACTGAGACTAGTGGTGTTGTGGAGACCGGCTTGGAGACTATGGTGAGGCCTAATAGAAAGCAGTTGTTATTGGGGGATTCCATCATAAGAGGTGTGGAGATGGACAATGGTGGTCTTGTGAGGTGTCTTCCCAGAGCTACTGCTCACAGAGACAGGAGACGTATCTGTAATATTGTTAAGCAAGCAAAGCAGGAAGGGGAATTGGATGTACTTGTCCATCTAGGGACAAATGACTTGGCTTGCAATGAGGTTTCAGAGGTTAAGGAAGTTTTTAGTGTTTTTGCCAATGATATACGGCAGGTTGCTTCCACACTGTCATTCTCTGAAGTTCTGCCTGTGCATAACACTCAGAACAACAGGTGGATGCGTATTAGGGACTTTAATTTGTGGCTTGGTGAATGGTGCCGGGAGCAAGGATTTGGCTTTATTTCTCATGGTAGCTCTGTTTGGAATGGAGATAAGCTGTACAAAAAAGATGGTTTGCATCTTTCTCAAAAGGGAACAAATGTTCCCAGTGAGCAGTTCAGAGATTTTGCTAGGATGTATTTAAACTGGGGGAGGGGGGTAAAAGGGTGATTAAACATCAATCCAATTGTCCCCCAAAACAAGGACAGAAGGTGCCTGTAGCAAGTGTGTTAAAAAATGATAAGCTCTACAAATGCTCGCAGTTTAGGGAATAAGATCCATGAACTTGTTACAATAATGGCAACTGATAGTGTAGATTTAGTCGCTGTTACTGAGACATGGTATAATGAGAAAAATGACTGGGACATAGCAATACCAGGGTACTCTTTATATAGGAAAGATAGGGAAGGCAAGAAAGGTGGGTGTGGCCTTGTATGTGAAGGATAGCAGAAAATCTAGCCTAATAAAAGTTAGTGAGGCAAACATAGAGTCCGCTTGGGCTACGTTAGAATTTGGTAATCACACAGTAACTTGTGTAGGTGTGATTTATAGGCCCCCAGGACAAATTGAAGAGTTAGATAATCTAATAGTTGAGGAATTAGCTAAAATGACAATGAAGGGGGAAGTTATCATCATGGGTGACTTTAATCTTACTGATGTAAATTGGAAAACAAAATTAGCTACTTGTGCCAGGAGCACACATATTCTAAACTCCCTAGTGGGATTGTCTCTAAAACAAGTTGTTGAGGAGCCAAGTCGTAAAGAGGCCATACTAGATTTAGTGTCAACAAATGGAGATTTTGGTATCAGATATTACTGTAGGTGAAAGTTTAGGATCCAGTGATCATCAGTCAGTGTGGTTTAATATAAGAACAGTGACTGAGTCACACCACACAAAAACAAAAATTTTAGACTTTAGAAAAGCAGACTTTTCTAAAATTAGAATATGGGTAGAGGAGTCATTATCAGACTGGAGCAATTTAAATGGAGTCCAAGAGAAATGGGATTTTTTTTAAAGTTGCACTATTGAAGGCAACAGAAAATTGCATTAGGCTTGTCAGTAAAAGCAAATAATTCAAGAAACCACTGTGGTACTCCACAGATGTGGCCAAAATAGTTAAAAACAAAAAAGTTAGCATTTAGGAATTATAAAAAACCCAGAGTGAGGAAGACAAAATGATCTATAAGATTAGGCAGAAAGAGGCTAAGCAAGTTATAAGAGCCTTCAAATCACACACCGAAGAGAAAATAGCACAGTCAGTAAAAAAGGGGATAAAACATTTTTTAGATACATAAATGAGAAAAGAAATGTAAAACAAGGATTAGTTAGATTAAAAACAAAAGAAGGAAGGTATGTAGAAGAGGATAAAGGTCTAGCTGACTGCCTCAATGAATATTTTTGTTCTGTATTTACAGATGAAAATGAAGGAAAGGGACCTCAGTTGAGAAAAAGGATAAATGAGTCATTTATTACACGTGAGTTTACAGAGGAAGAGGTTCTATTTCAACTGTCAAAAGTAAAGACAAATAAGTCAATGGGACCTAATGGAATACACCCAAAGCTATTAAAAGAGCTTAGTGGTGTACTAGCAAAACCATTAACAGATTTATTTAACCAATCATTGTTAACAGGAGTAGTCCCAGAAGATTGGAAGTTAGCGAATGTTGTGCCCATTTACAAGAAAGGTAATAGTAAGCCTTACTTCAGTAGTGGGGAAAGTGATGGAAACCATGTTAAAGGATAGGATTGCTGAACATCTAAAAACACATGGATTTCAAGATCAGAGACAACATGGGTTTACTTCAGGGAGATCATGCCAAACTAATCTTATTGATTTTTTTATTGGGTAACTAAAATTATAGATCAGGGTGGTGCAGTAGACATTGCTTACCTAGATTTCAGTAAGGCTTTTGACACTGCTGCACATAGAAGGCTTATCAATAAACTGCAATCTTTAAGTTTGGATTCCAATATTGTTGAATGGGTAAGGCAGTGGCTGAGTGACAGGCAACAGAGGGTTGTAGTTAATGGAATATATTCGAAGCTTGGACTTGTCACCAGTGGGGTACCTCAGGGATCTGTACTTGGACCCATTCTCTTTAATATTTTTATTAGTGATATTGCAGAAGGTCTTGATGGTAAGGTATGTCTTTTTGCTGATGATACTAAGATATGTAACAGGGTTGATGTTCCAGGAGGGATAAGCCAAATGACATGATTTAGGTAAACTAGAAAATTGTTCAGAATTGTGTCAACTGACATTTAATGTGGATAAGTGCAAGATAATGCATCTTGGACGTAAAAACCCAAGGGCAGAGTACAGAATATTTGATAGAGTCCTAACCTCAACATATGAGGAAAGGGATTTAGGGGTGATTATTTCTGATGACTTAAAGGTAGGCAGACAATGTAATAGAGCAGTAGGAAATGCTAGCAGAATGCTTGGTTGTATAGGGAGAGGTATTAGCAGTAGAAAGAGGGAAGTGCTCATGCCATTGTACAGAACACTGGTGAGACCTCACTTGGAGTATTGTACACAGTACTGGAGACCGTATCTTTAGAAGGATATTGATACCTTAGAGAGGGTTCAGAGAAGGGCTACTAAACTGGTTCATGGATTGCGGGATAAAACTTACCAGGAAAGGTTAAAGGATCTTAACATGTATAGCTTGGAGGAAAAACAAGACAGGGGGGATATGATAGAAACATTTAAATATATAAAGGGAATCAACACAGTAAAGGAGGAGACTATATTTAAAAGAAGAAAAACTACCACAACAAGAGGACATAGTCTTAAATTAGAGGGACAAAGGTTTAAAAATAATATCAGGAAGTATTACTTTACTGAGAGGGTAGTGGATGCATGGAATAGCCTACCAGCTGAAGTGGTAGAGGTTAACACAGTAAAGGAGTTTAAGCATGCGTGGGATAGGCATAAGGCTATCCTAACTGTAAGATAAGGCAAGGGACTAATGAAAGTATTTAGAAAATTGGGCAGACTAGATGGGCCCAATGGTTTTTTATCTGCCGTCACATTCTATGTTTCTATGTTTCCATTTGATAACATGCTACACCTTAATTTCAGATTTCCTGAAGGTCATTCTACCCTATAGGTCGGGTTATTGGTTCGTTATTTTCTCCTGTTTTCCTATCAGGTATAAAAAAAAAAAATTCTTAAAAATTCACATTTCTCTCTCTACTAATTGCCTCAACACTTTGGTGTTTTTTGTATTTTCTTTTTACTTTATGTTGTAGGTCTCATAGGGAACCTTTTGGTCACGAGAAATCACAATTTGAGATTGGCTAGGTATGTTTCATAGTTTACTCATATCATCCCTTCATCAAGCCCCCGTCCAGGGTCAGAGAACTTGCTGTTCAGGGTTAGGTGCTGGCCTTAGTTATACTTTTATAGCTGGTCCCGCGATGCCAACTCCCCAATCTCAGCACATCAGCACTAGTTAGCAAGCCAGTTTTTACGTAGTTTAATGGGGCAATATTAATCAGACCTTTGTTGTTGTGTTGTTCTTTTATTTGCTCTATATCCCAGGAAGCCAACATAGGCAAAGAATCATACCCCTTCCTAGCACACCCGCTAGGCCTAGTACCCCTGTTAGACATGGCATCCCCAATGAATTTCAAGAACCCTCCACACTAGGGTCATTGAGGTCCTGGACTATCCCCAGGATCTCGGCTGAACTGCGCTGGAAGGGAATCCCCTTCCCAGCCACAGCAAGGAAAGCGGAACTCTTCAAGCTACTCACAACTCATTCTGAGGATCCTGGGTTGGGTACCAGCTCACAGGGGCAAAACTCAAATATTCAAGGAACTCTAGACACCATTTTGACATCTCTGCAGTCCATAAATGATAGACTGACAAAATTGGAAAATGCCAGCCCAGCTCAGATAGATCCTCCATCCATAGGATCTGCACAAGCACTCGCACTTGTCAACATGCAGGGTAGGACTCCTGCCTCATCTTTCACCCCCGCCCCTCCACCCACTTAATTACCCCAGCTCACATTGTCCCCCCCTAACTCTCCGCAAGAACATTCTAGATGGTAAAGCTGTAACTCTAGTCTCTTTGCTAATAGCTTCCCAGGACGTTTTGGAAAACAGAACATACAATTACGGTGACTTAGCTGTTGTAATGAAAGCTAGAGACCCACAACTGAACAAAAAACTCACCATCCCCAAGTTTGTCCTAACCTTCGATATTTATAGGGACGTTATATGCTCTGTTTATCAACAACGCCGAGAAGAACTCGACTTATATGTGCACAAGTATGTGGACTTGGGCCACAAGTATGGGGGTTTTATGATTACCATAAGTCTGTGTCGGCAAAAGCAGCAGCAACCCTGGCCCAGTTTAACATTCATACCGACTGGAGCCTGTTGGACACAGAACTCTTTTGCAGACACTTCACAGGCTTGGTGCCACCTGTCTTGTGCGGTCTGCTCATCCACCTCCCATACCACCAATTTGTGCCCCTCAGAAGCCGATCCCTCCTTATACTCGAATCACCCAGTTGGGTCCAGCAAGCCTGACTAGCGTGACTTAAAAGACAAGCTCAGATGACCCATTGTTTACCAGGGCAAGGCGCAAGTTTGCAACAATTTTAATGCAGGAGTGTGCAGTTTCAGTGTCTGCAGATTACTGCACGTGTCTTCCAAATGCTTTAGGGCTCATACTAAGTCCATGTGCCCATCTAAATTGAACCCTAAACAATGTCTAACTGAGGTGAACATAGGGAATTTGGCGTTCTACTTGAATACTCAACTGTCCCCACACATGGTGTAATAATTCACATGTTTTCACAAGGTTTCCACACTGGGCTAGTGTCACTCCCAGTAGGTACCTTAGAATGTCCTAACCTCCTATCTGTGGTACACAAACCACAAACAGTTGATGATCTCATTGGGAAAGAAGTTCAAAAGGGTTTAATAATAGGCCCCTTTCCCTTCTCCCCCCGCCCCCCCTTTTCTTCCTGGCCCACAAATCCGATTGGGATAGCCACTAGTAAATACTCTAATAAAAAATGTCTAATCATTGATCTGTCGGCTCCTCATTCGTCTACAAACCCGGCTCCTCAGTCGTCTACAAACCCAAGCCTAAACTCCCTTATATTGTCCACCGAATTCTCTCTACACTACACCACTGTGGATAATACTATACAGGCAATCTTGAAACCTGGTAAAGCTTAGCAAGACCAATTTCACTAATGCTTTCAAGTTGCTGCCTATCCATCCCTCGTTATGGAATGTTCATGGAGTTAAGTGGAGAGATGGCAATACTGGTCATTTAGATCCTCCGGCTAGGACAGATCTGGTCATGTGGCAAGAGTTCCTAGAACACTGGAATGGGATTTTGAGGTTCATTCCCCCAATATCCGACCAATCCCCAGTCTTTTGGACAGATGCAGCCGTTAACACTGGGTTCGCAGCACTCTATAAAAATCACTGGTTGAGAGATTGCGGGCCGAAAGAGACACTCGAACTGCCTTCCCTTCACGAGACATCCGCTTTATTCAAAATTTACCCGATCGTAGCGGCTGCATTCACATGGGGCAAATCCTGGTCGGGTATGGCAGTTAAATGTTATACTGACAGCATGGCAGCCTGTGATCTAATTAATCAGGGTCAGTCATCCTCATTGACCCTCATGAGGTTAGTTCGCAGGCTGACCTGGTTGGCCACATACCAGTTCTTCCTCTTCTGCGAACATATACCAGGCTACTCCAACTCTGCCGCTGACGCCTTATCCCATTGTAAATTTCAGGAATTCTTCGTTTTTCACCCATCAGCCAATAAATACCCAACCCGAACCCGAGTTCAACAATTTAATCCTGGACTAACCTGGCTATTGGCACATGGCAGGGAATTGGCACAAGCAGCTTTATCCAGAAACACTAAGAAAACTTACAATAGAGCTATGGTCATTTTTCAGAGGTTCACTGTAGAATTCAACATTCACGATTGTAACAGATCACCTGGCACCCCGACTGGGTACCTCCATTGAAGGATGCTCCTAGCGCTACCTGAGGACTCCAAGCACTGCAGCAGACACCACAACCCCTGAACCGGAGAAGCATATGAATGCTCTCAAGCATATGAATGCTGTAAGCAGCTGAACAGGAAAAGCATACAATCAGCTTACACTCCTGGCAATCAGCGTACAATCCAATTCCCCCAATAATGAGGTGACACTTCGTTTTTGAGGTCAAGCAGAACTGACTGTACTGGCACATACAGCCTCTTTTATTCACACTCCACAAACATAGTACTGCCCACAGGGTTTTGAAATACAACCAATCGATCCGTACAATACACACAGACACTCCCACACAAAATCCTCCCCTCTTTCTGTGATATGATTACTGAACACAATGGTTAATATAATTATCACAGGCAGAGAAATACAGTATTATAAAACATATCACAGGGAGCCCAAAACATGCAATAACCCCATAAAAAGTATATCCTCGGAACCGGGGATCTGGGTGAACCACATATCCCAAATTCACCCAAATCCGTTCAGTAGTTTGGAAGATACAGTTTAATGCAGATTCCACAGAACATATACAGGCTATATGAAAAATAATTACTGTATAATGTGTCCCCTGTTGTATAGTTTAAAACTACTGCACAATGTCTTTGTGTACCAAATACCGGCGAGATGGCACCGTGTAGAAAAGTCCAAACAGTGTCTGTGAGTTAAAATGGCCGCCATCCATTGTTCTTACCATGTGCCTCTGATACATGAAATGGTGGCCACCCAGTAACTCCACATTTGGTCTGGTAGTCTATCCAGCCAGACCAACAGATGAAACACATGGGGAACAGTGCAACAAATGAAGGGAATCATAAAAAATATGGACAATAGTCATATTTGTGCACAATCTCCAGTTTTGTCACAGGGCACAAATAGTGTTTTCAAATGCCATATATCTCAGAGCCATAGTCAGAAGGTAGGAGGCGGGCAAGCAGCCCCTCCAAGAACACGTGGTGAGGTCTGTTCCGCCACAACGATCATTCGATCCAAACCATGGTAGCATTTGCCGCATTTTGCCACCATCATCTCAAACTTTCATATAACACAATCAAACTCTATCTATGAGGTGTACAACGCCAAATTTTGACTGCCATGACAAATCAAGCTCACTTTCTTTCTGCTTACCCTATTAAGAATATACTAAAAGGTATAAACAAATTAGATAATCACACTACACAGAAACACCTGCCTATAGATGGAGAGAAATTCTGGGCTTTATCAGACATACTGGACACACAACTATTTGACCCCCATACAAACCTGGTCCTAAAAACCTCTATGTACGTAGCATTCTATGGATTCCTGAGACCTAGAGAATTCATGATAACAACCCAGCGAGATAGACATTTGTGTCTCATCATGAAAGACTTAAAAAAGGTGAACGATTACTATCTTTTGTCACTTAGGCATTCCAAAACCAAACAATTGGGCCATCAACTAGAAGTGCCCTTCTACACTACTGTGAATCATTGGTGCCCTGTCAAAGTTTTAGACACTTATCTAAACCAGGTTAGGGACAATTCCAGCCACTCTCTGCTCTTCACACTGCTAGGCAGTCCCCTCACTACTTCTATGTTCATGTTCTACATTAGAACTCTGTGCATTAGATTACGTTGGGACCCTACCTCTTATTCTTGGTATTCATTCAGAATAGGGGCCGCATCAGCCGCATCCAGTATCAATACACCAGTACACATAATCAAAAGGAGGAGTTAGTGTTCCTATAAAATGCTACTCCCCCTTCTTACCTTCACTGTTGCCTTCTGTTCACCCTACCCACCTCACCCTCTTCTTAACTAAAATTCCTCCAGGGGGGCCCTCTTTATTACAGGCCTACCCCTACATCGGTTTTGGCACACCACACCGACTTGCTCCAATCACAAGGTATATCACGATCTTTATATTAACCGACCACATATATATATATATATATATATATGGGAAGGCGGAGCCTGGAGTTGTGGGAGGGGATTGACCGGCCTAAATATACTCAAACCTACCTCTATACTGGGCTGTCATTGACTGGTCACTTCTGCTTCCGGTTTCCAGAGACAGTCTACTTTGTGGTCTGCTTGGGGTCTTCCAGCATTTCTTCCAGGCTTCCAGCGTTTCTTCCAGGCTTCCAGCGCTCCCTCGACCCTATGGAAATACGCTCCTGCCGGCCGCGTTTACTGGGACACCCTTTTTTCGCCACGTTCCCGGTTCTTTTTGCAGCATGATTGTCTACACATACAGCTATTATACGAACGATTATTCATTTGAACGGTAATTCATACAAACAGCTACTCATATGAACGGCCACTAATACGAACGGCTATTCAGATGAACGGTTGGTTATACGGGCGTCTATTCAAACGAACAAACTCATACGAACGGCTAATATACTTACGGTCAAAATCACTTTAGACGAAATTCACGAACCACTAATACACATTGGGGGTTCTGACGAACGCTTAGCTCTCACGAATGAGCACACAAAACCAGCAACGTATGAAATTTGACTCAAACACAGAGTCTCAAAGCTACACCGTCATCTACCGGCAGAAAGCAGTCAAGACGGCCAGAAGGGTTAGCAATAATAAGCCTTCAACAGGCACTTAAACATTCATGCTGATTGTTTCAATTATTGTAGACAAACCTATATTGTGCTTAGACTCTTAGGCTTTGGTTAAGTAAGAAATGTCATAAAAAGATTTTTTTTTATGGTCATTGATGTTTGAAGTACTCTTTGCACAGGTTGATTTTATTACAGATTGTGACCTTTTTCTCCCTTACCATTCATGATATGTTATAATCCCAAATCCTATAAACCATTCAATAACGACAATAGGAATTAAATCACTCGTTAGGGCTTAAATTTAGATATTGTTCTTATACAATATTTTTCAGTAAGAACTGCTGTCAACATAATATACTATTACCACCCAGACTAATTGCTAAGGACTTAACGCAGCACGTCGGACCCTCACAAGGTCATCCATGAGAATTCAATCATACGTTACGCAATTATGACAAGTTACTTTACGTGTCAAGCTATCCATCGGACTATTGACTGTCATGCTGTTTTGGTTTAGAAGTGTTACACATGTAGGCATCTTAGGACACAGTATATTTGCGAACCAAAGCCTAACACTTATAACATTTTATTATACCGACTCATACAACCTGTAAGTCGAACCACAATCGGACACTACTTTTCACTTTCAGCTCGTAAAGTACACTTTTTCCCTTCTAATAATAACTGCATTTCCTTTCTAATTCTTGCGGTCCATAGCACAATCGTTAGGGTCATCAGGTACCTTTTCCAGTCCTTCTCTCTCCAATTCTATCCAGGTTGTTCACGCACACATGATTACCTTTACAACCATTCTACGAGGCCAACTTTCCACCTCTACACAGAGGTTTGTCCAACAGCCCAACTCATAGTTAGTGCCTCGCATACTCTTCTACAGGGTTACAGACAGGGCCTCACATGTCATGGCCACTCGTATTGACTCTTTTACAGCAACCGAGAGGCCAACAACCCGCTACAACGCATTGTAGCCACTAGTCCACATGGCCCAAATCATAGGTAGAGTCGCTCACTGCCACTTGGCAACTAGCAGGGCCTCACCGTTCACTACGTAGTTAATATTTTCGCTAGTAAGCAACACAGCTCTACAAAAGGCAGATTATTCAATTCGCATCAAACTTGGCATAAATTGTTCTTTATAAATTCCCTTACAAAAGCGCCAGACACTCCAACTGGTCATCCCAGCTCCCCAGTTGAAGCCTCTGTCCCCGACACCTGCAAGGCCTTGGACCTTGCTTAAGCTTGACAGTTCCCACATTCGGTCTTCCCTAAGCATTTCGATTTATCACCATACAAAATCATAGTAGTCCTCCATATGGCCAGGTGTCGCAACAAACTGGATTAAAGTATCATTCTCATAATCGGGGATAAACACTCGGTTAAACAACATTAATCTTAACTGGTACAAACATTGATTTAATTATATTGTTACATAATGGTCATTGGCATTGCTTACTTCGAAAACGTTTTGAGCAGATCACAACAATGCCGGAATTATCAACACACGTTACATTCCAAGTAAACACTCTCATCTTAGCTTATCATTAGCATCGCTCTTATTACCT
Source organism: Pelobates cultripes (assembly GCA_933207985.1). Lineage (NCBI taxonomy): Eukaryota > Metazoa > Chordata > Amphibia > Anura > Pelobatidae > Pelobates > Pelobates cultripes. Next base: position 208,913,989 of record OW240916.1, on the reverse strand, counting down.
TACATTTCTGTCTTCTCCAATGTCACAACTCCCTTATCTGCCTCTGTGCTATACAAATTCATGTTAGACCAACAGGGGCCCACGTATCAGGTAATTACTTACCAACTATACGATCTTGTTACAGGCTCACATTTCACATACAATATATAGGTTATCATGATTAGAATTTGTTATGTATGTGATAAGGCCGTATTAGGTTTATCTCGTAATACGCTGTAAAATGTATATATGACACCAGTTTAATGCTAGCCATTTACCCTCATATACGTAAGTAGGCCTTCAAAAAACCTATGCTTATCTCTACAGAGTAGGTTCTTTAGTTCAGATATCACTATACACTGTCACACTCATCGGGTACGCAAAACCCCTTAGTCTCAGGACATCAAGAGATGTGACACTTTATACGTGACCCACACATGGTACACCCTAGGTAGACATTCTACCATTTCAATCAATTCACGCTTGCACGCTCACTTACGTTCTTTCTCTACGTTTTCGGTCCATAGGGAATCGACGCCTCTCACGCTGGCTGCTATACTGGTATAGAAGTACCCCACTTGTTCTCCCTAAAAGAATTTGACTCGGACATCCGGTCTCTTACAATCAGGAGTCTCGTCAGGAGACCCACAGGGTTGGCAGCAACACAACACTATCACTCGCATCATGAACACGTACCGGGCAACCACAACACGGCAGCTGATGGCCTCTCTCATTCTGACCGCAACAGCACATTTAGGGTTTCAGCAATCGCTGGCAACAAATGGTTCAGAGAGTATGGCCTATAGAACTACAACTCTGCCATCGTCTAATGGTACTTCAACCCAATTTGAAATATACCCAATAGTGGCAGCCAAAACACCATAAAACCATTACACAAGTGGTATTGTCATTCTCGAGAGACTTCGCTGAACACGAATATGAGTTTGTCAAAACAGTGAAACTTATCACAACGACGGTATCACCAGTATAATTGCAGTTTTGCAGATATCATTACTGTAGGCAGATCCTCTTCCCTGACAATAATGAGTCTAGTTAGGAGGCGTACATGGTAAGCAGCAGCACAAAATTTCCACGTGATCCATGAACACATGGCAGGCACAATACAGCAGCCGATGCTACAGGGTTTCTATCAAGAACATCCTACAGCCAAGTAAATCCCAAACACATCACCGCTATTCCAGGAACTCGTCCTGGAGTAACAACACTAATGGCACATGGGAAAATGCTGGCACAACAGCACTATCAGCAAACAATAGACATTCATACAATCGAGCACGCACTTTACTTAGCAGATTTACCACAGAATAGCATATACAAACCCTTAGATACTATGGTGGCTTTTACCACTTTTTGCCACCTAAATCTAAAACTCACACACAATATCATAAAGCTTTATCTAACAGGCATACAATACCATCTTACAAACACATGCCACAGTTACTTTCTATCATCAAAACCAATTAAAACATCTTAAAAGGCATCGTACGGTTAGAAGGCCCCCCTAAAAAAACTACAAAACGACAATAGATAGATGGTGAAAGGTTCAGAGCCTCATCCGACACATTAGACTCATAACCTTTCGAAATAGAAACTAACAACACCATCAAAAACACTATGTTTTTTGCAATTTACAGGTTCTACAGCCTAACAATTTTACCGTGGGGAACACCATTGACACCTCTAATATGCTCACAATGGGAGACCTAAACAAAGTAGGTGACCACTAGGTTTTGACCCTACACATGATTAAGACAAACCAAATGGGGCCACCCGTCGACATACCACTATTCCCCACAGGTAACAAGTGGGGTGCAGTTAAATTACTAGACCTATCACTGTCAACTCGCACCGGTCAAGAGAAGACAGCTCCTCTTCTACACTTACATGGCAACTCACTGACAACGTCTAAATTCATGTGAGACATAAAAACCCTAATCACAAAATAGGGAGCGATCCATCAGCCTTCACGAGCCATTCATTTCGCATACGAACAACAACGGCTGCCTCAAGCCAAAACGTTACAGTACGCATAATTAAAAGACTGGGACAAGGGAAATCATCAGCTTACAATCAATATATACCACAACCAGAGAAAGAGCTAAGACAAGCCTTTCTAGAATTAGCTAATTAAGTTACAATCACGTTTGCATGTATATTGTAACAATCAGTCACGTATTAAAGTAACATGGTTAAAAATCCTTTTTGCCCTCTTTATTTACAGGCCCGCCCGAACATCGGTTTCGGCACACCACAACTGTCTTTAGTTCATTATAAGGTCTAACATCAATACAGCTTATTTCCCTGACCACAAATATATATATATATATATATATATATATATATATATATATACATATACATATATACACATATATATAAAGCAAAAACAAAACTAAGGAAAATATGCAAAGCCAGTGAATATATATATATATATATATATATGAAACAATATATACCAAGCTGTTGCTAATCAAATCCATATTGGCTGGAAGTTGCACATGTTCTACCAATTTGCATTTTGTCACACTGGGTTCTGGGAATGGATGAGAAGTATCACAAGCTTCAGACTGAGTTCCAGTCTGTTGTTTTCAAAGTATTTTTTTATCTTCCTAGCAATGTAATAATGCATACCAGTCAGATTTTAGATTTTACAGCCATATTGTAGTTAGAGACAAACATTTACTGTTATTACTGAAGATAAATTATTTGACAAACAGTAGCAGTGGAGCAACACAACAATGAAAAATATATATGGAATTCAAATAAAATACAGGCAATAATGGATCTATTATTAAACACAAAAGTTTATTTCAAATATTATTATGATGGAACTTAATTTTCCCTTTTGTTTGATTTCTCTTTTTGTGTAAGCAATCTCTTGCAGACATTACAGGCTCCCTTAAAAAGGGGGGAAAAGGGGGTTACAATTTTTCAAAGCAGTAAAACAAACAAAAATGCAAAAATAAAATAGGTTTGAAACAGCATGTTTGTCAGGCAGCAAAGAAACGGAAATGCAATTTTGACAGAGCAGAGGCATTTGCTTCTGTATAAAGGCTGTTTATGAGAGCATGATTAAGTTAGACAGTCTAAAGCATGACTCATTTTATAATATAACATAACAAGAAGGAATGGAGTAGCTGGATATCATTCAAGTCCATCGTTCTTTTGCATTAATGAGGATGCCATTAGTGTATTTCTTAAATAATTCAAAAATGTCCATTTCAAGCTTTGTACAGAATGTATGCAAAAAGTTACATAATTGTAAATGAGGTCAGGATTTTCAATACGGATTACAAATCATCATAAATCTATTACCTAATTTTCAGTAATACCTATTGCATTTTCATTTTCTTTCTAATAATGTGTTTTATTTTGAATGACACAGTGGGAGCTTTATGTTTTCATGAGTTTTCCTGAAACTGGTACAGCTGTCTCTGCATGATTCGGCAATGCTATAGAGACTTGTAAAGTCACTATAATAGTTAATTTTGTTAATGTATTGTTATTTGTAGACATTGAAAACCTTCTTCAGGGTAAATACAAAAGGACAATACAGTAGATTGCATATACAAACAATATATACCATTAATAATTAGTGAAATGACTCACCAGAGTGTTCACCCCTTCCCGCCGACACCAAGTGCACTTCCGGGTATGTGCGTGCACTACTAAGTATTGTATTTGACCCTGAAGAAGGTCCAGAGCGGGGACCGAAACGTTGGTCGTCATTTTTAATCTATTATAATAAACTGAAGTTTTAAGTCCAGAGAGCAGCCTCCCTCATTGGATTGTCTATCTATTGGAGCCTTGGTTTTGTGCCCGGCAGTGGTATACTTTAAATGTGAGTGCTGGGGATTTATATATTTATATATATATATATATATATATATATATATATATATGAAGCTCAGATTTTAATGTATAATATTTTGTTATTAACTTTGCAAGAGGGATTGTTAAAATTTGCAAAAAAAAACTAATAATTTGACTTGTGCTTAAAGATTCACCATAAGCAAGACAATATTGCCATAAGTAAACTGTGGTATAGTTTGCTAATTTTAATGTCTGCTGGGATATTTTCACCAATTCCATGCTGTTCCCATTTTATAATTTCCCCAGTGAGATGTTGCATATCTCATTTGCTGAGCATGTGTCACACAAGTTATATAAATATTTTGTAAACACTAATATAAATGAATTGCAGTTTAGAATACAATGTTTAGTTCAATGTATAATTATAGTTCAACTAAAAAATCTATCTCACTATTTAAAAACATCAATTATTTTTAAAGCAAATCACCATGCTTTCATGTTCTTTACATGCTTTAGAAAAGTGCTTCTCAATGTGACCGTCTTTGGACTACTGTCTTCAAAAAACCTCCACTGCTTAGTCGGCAAGGAGAACTTAAGTTTTGACTATAAATAAAGATTGATGAATATTGCAGTCACTAAAAGGTCAGGAGATTTGTAATGTATCCCAATCAGGTAGATCACTTACTGTTAATGATTCTTGGGAGCTTCTAGATTTAAACAATACTGTACTTGTTTTGCAAAATATTATCCTTTTTCATCTTTTGTGTTTATGAAAGCATGCAATAACAATTTTATGCTCCACACTACTCAGAGGTGGCGACGGGTGTCTTATCTCCAACTGGTTAGATGGTGTAGTATTAGTGGCAATACATTTCCTTGAGAGACCCTCATCTACGGAACTCCATATTCATCATATGCTTGTGGTTATTAATTGTGTTTCCAGACCTGGATAACAATGAAATTACTAGACACTACATCTTGAATAAAAGGAACATCTACCTACATACTATTTATTGGTACCTGTCAGAGTTCTTAAAGGAGGCTTCTTCTAAGAGGGATAACTATGGACAAGCTTACTTCACCTTTGAAGTTCTGTGGCTACCATGGAGAATTACCAATATACTGTCAATATGGTGATTTATTAGGTTGTCTATGGAAAATCTCAATGATGTTGTCTATCACTGACATAAATAGATAGATGATAGATTAAAAAAAACTCCATGTAATGTATGTAATTTAAGCTTGCAAAGATAGGGGGAGATTCACTGGATATACACACCATAACTGTTCATTATTTTTTTACTTCTTCATTTTTCAATTTATTGTTTTCCCTTTCGTCAGATGAACAATATCTTGATCATGTAACTTTATGAATCATGTGATTTCATTAAAAAACTATTGGAATATTTCATGGGGTTTATGTCCAATCATGGATATTATTTTATCATATATTGCACATAATAAAATAATGAATATACTTAATTAACACTAGTTATGCAGAAAAATGCGCTTTTACCATGATCCGGTCCATATGTGGCTTTAATAAGTAAGTTGTAAGTTTGCACTCTCGCTGTGAGATTAAGATATTGACAGTGTGATTCTGTCTCCCTAGCTCCTCACTGAACTGATATACATTTTTACTAATTAACTAAATTAACATGGCAGCAGCTGCAAACAGCACTAAGATTAGTGCACTGCAAAGTGTAAGTCATACTATGTATAATGAGAATAACAAGCAGATCCGCCAATACATTTAGTGAATTTTTGCAGGAACATTTTCTATATGACTGTTGGAGACCCTATACCTATACCTATTTTTCCCATGTCCATCAGTCATACTCCTGTATAGATTTTTTTTTAGTTAGACCCAATCTTTTGGATTCAGTTGTTGAATACAGGATTGGTTCAATTATCGTGTCAGACCATGCCCCAGTAGTTCTAACACCTAAACCCCCAAATTATTTTAAAATTAGAAACAGATGGAGATTAAATGAATAACTAGATAAGGTAAACTCTGAATTAGCTACAGAACTCGACTACTTTATTAAAACCAATGATAATTGGGAGGTTTCAACACACAGTTTGGTGCACTTTAAAAAGCTTTGCCAGAGGGGTCCTTATAAAAGCAGGGTAGAGACAAAAGAAAACTAATGATGAAAATATTTCTATATATTAAGTTGGCCAAACTAGAAAGAGTAAATAAGGATCAACTAACCCAAACTATTACAAACAAAATCTCATCTCTGAAACAAGCCATTAATAAAAAAAAATTTTTGGGATGTGGTGAATAAATCTAATATATTTCTTAAACAAAAATGGTATCACAATAACAATAAAGTTAGTAAAGTGCTTACGAATAAATAGAAAAGCACTTCTATGGATAAAGCTATCAAAAGAAACAATAGTAGGGGACGAGTGCTGCTTAAGCCCAGGCTTTTGTAGATACATATACTGCTTTATAAAATTTACTAGATTCCAGGGTTACAAATTTAGAAATGGATGAATTTATGAATAAATTGTCTATCCCACTGATACTTCTAGTAAAACTTAATAAATTGAATGCACCCATAACCACAACAGAAATAATTAATTGAATAAAAAAACTTAAATCTAATAAAGCTCCAGGACTGGATGGCTTTCCAGCGAGTTTCTATAAAACATTTGCGGACATCTTGGTCCCTATATTATTGAAAGTATTCCATGAAGTTTCTTCTAAAAATCCCTTCCCTAAGGAGATGTTGTTAGCCTCTATTAATCCAATTCCAACTCTAGGTAAGGATCCAATAAATATATTAAACTATAGACCAATCTCCTTAATAAACTTAGATATTAAAATGTATTCATATCTTAGCTAATAGAATGAAATTGGTTATTCCCGATTTAATATCGGTCAATCAGTATGGCTTCATAAGGGACAGAGGTACAATGGACAACATGCATAGAATACTTCATTTGATAATTAAGAGTAATCTTATGAACTCAGAAATGGTTACTTTAGCCCTCAATGCTGAAAAAGCATTCGATAGAGTCAACTGGAGATTTTTAGAAAGAGTATTAAATATATATTTAGGTCCTTTTAAAGATAAAATTATAAATCCATGTTTTGAATCTCCTTCATTTTCAATAAAAAATTGTACGAGTCAGGGCTGTCCATTGGTTACATAATTATATGTATTATCTACTGAGCCATTGGCTATTCTTATTAGAGAAAATAAAAATATATATGGGATCAAAACAAATGAGCGAGATTACAAAATCTCCCTATTTGCCGATGATGTGCTTCTGTCCCTGATGAAACCCTAAATTGCTATTCCAGAGGTATTCAAAGTAATTGAAATATTTGGGAAAATTTCGAACTATAAAATAAATATAAAGAAAACTCATATTTTGGCTCTGAACATATCTGATGGAGTACTATCTACTCTTAAATTAAAATTTTAGTTCAATTGGAACTTGGAGTATATTGAATATTTAAGAATTAAATTATCCTTTAATATTTAGAATATTATACTAGGGGAAATTACTGGGATATTTATACCATAGTTGATAAGCAATTGAATAAATGGAGTAAAATTGAGATTTCGTGGCTGGGACGTTTAAATAAAGTCCTTCTCCAAACTCTTCAATCACTCGGTCTCTGTGACTCTGTCCTCTCATGGTTTTCCTCCTATCTCTCCCAATGCTCATTCAGCGTCTCCTTTTCTAATGATACCTCCACCATTTGTCCTGTCTCAGTTGGAGTCCCTCAAGGCTCTGTCCTTGGTCTCCTTCTATTTTCTCTTTGCACTGCCTTTTTGGCAAGCTTATTACCTCTTTTGGATTCAAATACCACCTGTACGCTGATGACACCCAGATATATCTTTCCTCCCCAGACCTCTCCCCTGATGTCCTGCAACGTGTCACCTCTTGCCTTTCTTCTATCTCTGATTGGATGTCCTCCCGCTTTCTGAAACTGAATCTTTCCAAAACAGAACTTCTAGTCTTTCCTCCTCCTAATATTAATCCTCGTCTCTAGCTCTCCCTTCACATTGGTGGTACCCATATAAGCCCATCCTTTCAAGCACGTTGTCTTGTTGTTACTTTTGATTCTGGCCTCACCTTTGAGCCTCACATCCAGTCTGTTGTCAAATCATGCCAATTCCACCTCAAAAACATCTCCCGCATCTGCCCCTTTCTTACACAAGATGCTACTAAAGAGCTTGTCCATGCTCTAGTAATCTCTCGCACGGACTATTGTAACTCTCTCCTAATTGGTCTTCCCAATAGCCGTATTGCCCCGCTACAGTCTGTAATGAATGCTGCCGCCAGACTGATTTTCCTCTCTAGTCGGTCCTCTCATACCTCACCCCTCTGTCAGTCCTTACATTGGCTTCCAGTATCCTATAGGAGTCAATTCAAAGTGCTAACCCATACATATAAAGCACTGAATAATCTTAGCCCCTCTTATATCTCCTCACAGATCCATAGGTATGCCCCTTCTCGGTCCCTCCGCTCTGCCCGTGACCTTCTTCTGTCCGCTGCTCGTACCCGTACGGCCAACTTGCACTTGCAGGACTTTTCGCGGGCAGCTCCCGTCCTATGGAATAGCCTGCCTACCACCATCAGACTCTCCTCTAGTCTTCACTCATTTAAGAAGTGCCTTAAAACTCATTTCTTTAGGAAAGCCTATGGCCTCCCAGACTAACCTCTACCTCACATACCTGCCTCTTGCTCTCCCCTAAAGGGCAGCACTCTACTCTCTCCTCCAGCTCTGCTCCACTCCCACCTAATTTGACTTCTATTCCCTGTCCTAATGTGTTTTATACCCCACCTCCTACAGACTGTAAGCTTGTTTGAGCAGGGCTCTCTTCAACCCTTTGTTTCTGTAAGTTTTCTTGTAATTGTCCTATTTATAGTCAAATCCCACCTCTAATAATATTGTAAAGCGCTATATAAATCGCAATAATATTAATAATAATAACTCTTATTCAATTCCGAAATTGTTATATTTATTTAGGTCTTTACCTTTTAGACTGGGCAAGGATAGAATTTTACAATTCCAAAGATTATTTTCAAACTTTATTTGGGCAAATTAAAATCCAAGAATTTCTCAGAAGTTCCTAGAAAACAATTATGATAAAGGTGGTATTTCATTTCCGTATATCGCAAAGCTACATCAAACGTGAATAGCCAAAGAAATGCATGGTTCCAGATAGAGCAAGAAAACTATCCATGTGTCAATTTAAATACTGTATTCTGGTCAATTAACTTAGACGTAAGGAAACAAATAAATTATTTAAATACTTTGATTATGGACATGCTAGATGTTTTAAAAATTTTGAAAATTAAACTTAATCTTTCAGATTCGATTCTTATACAAGCTCCATTTGAAACTTTGCATTATGATATGATTGATATGGATCTCTACAATTGGAAATTCCGAGGGATAAATAAATATGCAGATCTTTTTGATAAAAGATTTATTAGTTTCCCAGGCTTACAAGATAAATATAATATACCCTATAGCGAAACTTTTCGTTACCTAAGGATTAAACATTTTCTAAAATCAAAATTGATTCTCCACTATGGCAAGAAATGTTAAACCAAATAGAATATCATTATATTATGGAATGTAACTTTACTACTACAACGGGTAAATCTGTTTCATATGAAGATTTATGGAAACCCTGGGTAGTACATAGGGAAAATAAAAACAGACTTTATATTAACCCCTTAAGACCAGAGGGCGTACTATTACGCCCTATTTTAGGTGGCTCTAAACACTGCCGTCCGTAATAGTACGCCCTCCGGTCTTTCCTTACTCACCCGGTCGCCGGCGGTCCCACGGCAGCGATCGCGGTGGGGGGGACTCCCAGGGAGCCCCCCGCAGCAGATCCTCCTCCTCCAGTCCCCTCCGGCCATGTGAGAGTGAGGTCCTTGCGAGGACCTCACAATCACATGGCCGGGTTAGCTGCCGCCTGTATTGCCAGCAGGGGGACTGCCTGTAATTACAGGTGGACCCCTGCTGGCTGGAAATAAAAATAAAATAAATTAATAAAGTGTAAAAAAAAAAAATATATATATATATATACTTAGATATACATACACACTCATACATTGTCTAGGCGTATTTTACTATTAATATATATATAATTATATATATATATATATATATATTAATATCAAATTACACGTAGACTGATACTGATTAAATATATATATAATTATTGTTATATATATATATTTATATATAATATAAAAAAATAAAATATGTAAATACGTTAAAAAATAAAATTAAAACAATTATTAAAAAATTATTAAAAAATATATAGATGTGTGTTATCTTAATTAATTACAATTAGCGGGACCTGCCTGACAACCCATGCCAAAAATAAAGGGAATTTAATTTGCTAGCACTATATTTAACCCTATAACTTTCCAAGACACCATAAAACCTGTACATGGGGAGTACTGTTCTACTTGGGAGACTTCACTGAACACAAATATTAGTGTTTCAAAACAGTAAAATGTATTACAACGATGATATCGCCAGTAAAAGTGAAGTTTTTTGCATTTTTCACGCACAAACAGCACTTACACGGACGATATTATTGCTGCGATACCTTTAACTGTTTTGAAACACAAATATTTGTGTTCAGCGAAGTCTCCCGAGTACAACAGTACCCCTCATGTACAGGTTTTATGGTGTTTTCAAAAGTTACAGCGTCAAATATAAGGCTTGCGTTTCATTTTTTTCACATTAAAATTCGCCAGATTGGTTACATTGCCTTTGAGACCCTATGGTAGCCCAAGAATGAAAATTACCCCTATGATAGCATACCATTTGCAATAGTAGACAACCCAAGGTATTGCAAACAGGGTATGTCCAGTCTTTTTTAGTAGCCACTTAGTCACAAACACTGGCCAAAATGTGTTTTTTGCATTTTTCACACACAAACAAATACTAACGCTAACTTTGGCCAGTGTTTGTGACCAAACGGCTACTAAAAAAGACTGGACGTACCCCATTTGCAATACCTTGGGTTGTCTACTATTGCAAATGGTATGCCATTATAGGTGTAAATTTCATTCTTGGGCTACTATAAAGTCCCAAAGGCAACGTAACCAATCTGGCGAATTTCAATTTCAAATGTAATGTGCTATATTTGACCCTGTAACTTCCCAAAATGCCATAGAACCTGTACATAGGGGACACTGTTTTACAAGTGAAACTTTGTTGAATACAAATATGTGTATTTTATTGCAGTAAAAGCAAACAGTATTATGACATTGACAGTTAAAATGTCATGTAGAACTAAAAAATTTTTTTAAATTCTTATTTTCTCCCATTTCCATTTTTTTTCATATTAAATTATGTTTCATAGCTAAATATTTGATATTAAATGAAAGCCCTATTTCCCCTGAATAAAATGATATATAATAAGGGTGGGTGCATTTAATATGAAAGAGGTGAATTACGGTTGGACAGACATGTAGCTCAAATGCCAGGTTTTGTTTACATTTTGTTTCGTTCACAACATGTACATTTGGCTCAGTCCTTAAGGGGTTAAGGATGGCTTAGAGGTTTAAGAGAATTATTTTCATGATTTCCTAATAAAACAAAAGTTCCCTTGGATATACTCAAACTGTCACACCCTGCCACTGAGCCCCAAAGTTTGCAGTCCTCAATTATGTACGTCGACATTTTTTCTTTTTTTTCTTCTTTTTGGTTTTTGTTTCTGTTTGAAATGAATACACTGCCATAAATTCGACTTATCTCTGTACTAGATCTATATGAATTTACTATGTCAATATGTAATGAAATACTGGATCTATTTGTATTTGTTTCTTCTGTTTTTGGTAATGTTTATAACAAAATAAAAAATGAATAAATACAAAAAAAAAGAGAGAATAACAAGCAGATCATGTATTATTGTTTGTCAGTGTGCATCTGTGTAAATAGATAGACAAGTAATATCTACTAACTATTGTCCATGCAGTGGACACACCAAAGACAAGTTTATTGAAGTGTTGTCCATTCGCAGTGTCAGTGTTTTGGTTTGTTTGCAACAGATTATGGTCTATGTTATAAGTAATGTTATAAGAAATACAACTTGCCTTGTAATCTAAAAAAGTCAAAGTAAGGGTCAGCGCTAACACGCCACAGAAGGTGTATTGAAAAAAGAGTGTAGGCAGCACACCTATAGGGAGAGAGGGGTCCCCTCTAGTTCCCCCTAAATAAATGTAATGGGGAAAAAAAAGATAAAGGGTGCACCTTAGAGAAATAATATTATAAATAAAATAATAGTAGAATATGAGTAAATAATACAATATAGTCCAGGTAACTTAACACTAGTCCAAAGTAGTGTAATCACCAGCAGTAGGGAGAGTTCATTATGGAACAGCAGATAGGATGGATAGTCACAAATATAGGCTTGTAGTATGATGGAGCATATGGAGAGGGAACAAAAGAAAGGACTCCAATGGTACCGTATATCAATGCACTAGGTATCTGAGGTTATAATAATAAGGAACTACTTACAATATCCAGAGCTTAAATCTAGCTCTGGTTTGGAATGTGTGAAGTGGAATTATCCCCACGCAGGGATATATAGGGTTCTTCAGGTTTTCAAGTGTATACAACAGCAGAGTCGTCCAACCCAGAAAAAAAGGATAATAAAATATAGTGCTCACTGTATCTTTAAATAGAAAGATAAGAATATGAAATGTACTTACAGTATGCTGAGCAGGCTCACTGCTCGGTGTATGGTGTATGGGTGGTATAATCCTCACCTAAGGATTCTTTGTGCTTCTTGTGAACAAATAAAAACAATGATGTCAGGTCAGGATATAAAATAAATAAAAATGAAATAGATAAAAAAAGGAATATGGCAGCTCCATATGCTCCATCGAACTATAAACCAATATTCAGGACTATCCATCCTATCTGCTGTTCCATAAAGAACTCTAACATTATTTTGGACTTTTTTGCCAATTGGCAGGACCTTTTCCAGGACCTATAGAGCCCTATGGCTATATTTTATTACTGGCATCTTTTTACTGTTTTTTTCATTGGATTACTTTTATGTAGTTTTTAACTCCAAATTGTGGAACAATAAAGTTTTGTTTTTGAAGAGATATTATCTTGCCTGCACAACTTTTATTTCTGCTCTTCCGGAACAACCACAAGGTCATCTGGAAATAGGAGGCGGACATCCTTAAGAAAAGTCCCACAGTGCTATCCATGAGAGCCATATGTTGTGATTTGGCTCTGCGCTTGTGAGTACCTGACTTCCACTCTAATTTACACATTATTCGTACTGACAATATTACACTATATTGCTTTGTGTATTTTACAGATACATCCAGAAGTGTGATCCACCTATTGTATTGTATGTATTATATGTTTGCATTTCTTTGAGTGGTGTAAGGGGTTTCCACTAAGGTGGTCTGTGGCACTCAGTGCTACCACACTTATTCACACTTATTACTGTATATATTTCCGTATCGTCCATAAAGAACTCTCCCTACTGCTTTGGATTACACTACTTTGGACTAGTGTTAAGTTACCTGGACTATATTTTATTATTTATTCATATACTACTATTATTTTATTTATAACACTCTTTCTTTTTATTTGTGCCTTGTAATCTGTCTGTTTTGGTTTGTTTGAAACTTCTTAGCCTTTTCTTAAGGTTAAAGTAAAATTTAGATGTGGAGTCCCTTGCTCACTGAGTCTGTGGGGATATCAGCAAAACCTCAATATGGAGATCCACTAAGGTTTTATCTAGGTTGTCCTTTTTGGTGGGATTGTAAATGATTAAGTTATCGGTGTAATGGTACAAGTGAGCTAAAACTAACAAGAGACCTGAGCAGCAGCCCACCAAAGTGTAAATTAATTGATATGACAGTATTAAATTTTCTCCTGCAATCTGTCTGAATTGGTTTATCTTTGCATTGCATATTTAGGGTTCTGATGTCTCTCGCAAAGTTTGTAGTTTCTGGCCTTAGATAGCATATACAGATAGATACTATTTTACATATCTAACATTTAAACAATACTGTGTCTGTTTTTGAATGTATTAAACATTATGGCTCAGCTCTGGAGCTTGCTTTTCCAAGAAGTTACATGGCTTCTGAAAAAGAAAAAGGAAAAAAAATGAAAATCAGCTTGTGTGCGATTATGGATTTGAAAGCAGTGGGTGACAGACAGATAAAGGATACCAAACTGCTGGGCTCAGCTGTGAGCACTGATTAATAATGCAGAGTAAATTTGATCACATTTATATTTCTCCTACCTTTCACACATTTTTCTCTGCATGACCTTGGGAAATAATTTAGCAATTCTAGATGTAGGGATTATTCATTAAACAGTGGTTTGCGGTGAACTGAAACCTGAAAAGGTAAAAATCTAGGCTAGAACATAGCTTAGATCGAATACTGTTTATTTTAGCAATATTTCCAATATGGCTATCTAAGATATTTAGCTTTTTTTTGGTTTTGACTTTACCTATACACACATACGGAAGTGCAGCCAGTAGCGTTAAAAGCCATATAGAGCATCTTTCATCAGCACACATAGCATACTGGGGACAGGCAACCAATGGAGGCAAGGCTCTCCATACTGCCAAAGATCTTCCCTAAACCTGTCTAAAGTATTTCCATCCCCCTGCATCCAAAAGTGTTTTATTAACTATGAGTTTTTATCAAAAACTTTTTTATTTCAAAGAAAATTGGAGCTGGCCTTTTGCAATGCACACGGTGGTAAAAGGGAACACATATTCAAATTTCTGTTGTCTGAATTGCAATTGAACATTCTTTTTTATTTATTTGTTATAAAAAAAGAATGCTCTATGGAAAATAGTTGGACAAAAATTTTAATATGTCTAACATTTATTACAATGGGAATTTCAAAAGGCCACCTTAATTTTTCAAATGTTTAAATTCCAAAAATGTGCAGCTTTAGTTTGGAATAATCACTGAAATCCAGTGGGCTATATTTAACATTTCAATTTTTTTAAGCCTTCAACAACAAGATTGTTTTTACCGGGGCTTTGTTTGTTTTTTCTTTTTTACAAATTAATAATTAATATTTGAAGTCAAATGTTATATAGAATGCTTTTGTTTAACCATCTCACACTCAATAAAAATAAGATTTTTTAAAACTCCTAGAAGGAAATTATTATGGAAAAAAAATCCAAATGCCGCCATAGAGATATAGTGCTTTTAAATGAATATTTCTATCACATTTCTCCTCTTCAGACGTAAAAATCCACTGTGTGACCCCTTGCTCTGCTGAACTGAAAAATAATCAGCTAAGAATTCCCTGCTGTAAAAAACCTCCTGATATGTTTCAGGCTGTATCACAGCTTTGTTCAGCAGTAGTACTCGCTTCATTTCCACTCGGCTTATTCTTTTCCATGGGTTTTTGTATATTCTTTCTGTCATTTTTTCGCTCTGTCTATTTGCCCATGTCTATCAAAATGTGAGATACTCTTTGCTCTTTTCCAATCGTAAACAGTTAGAGAATACAATGGATTGCAAATCCATTTTACTCTGGAGTTTAAATGCATAAACAGTCCCACTGATTTGAATGTCTAATGTTGTACCTATATGATAACTGAGCAACTTGCATTTGTTGTCAACAAACACAAAAAAGAGATTTTTCTATTTTTTATACCAGGCAGGAAATTATACACTGCTCAAAAAAATAAAGGGAACACAAAAATAACACATCCTAGATCTGAATTAATTAAATATTCTTCTGAAATAATTTGTTCTTTACATAGTTGAATGTGCTGACAACAAAATCACACAAAAATTTAAAAATGGAAATCAAATTTTTCAACCCATGGAGGTCTGGATTTGGAGTCACACTAAAAATTAAAGTGGAAAAACACACTACAGGTTGATCCAACTTTGATGTAATGTCCTTAAAACAAGTCAATATGAGGCTCAGTAGTGTGAGTGGCCTCCACGTGCCTGTATGACCTCCCTACAATGCCTGAGCATGCTCCTGATGAGGTGGTGGATGGTCTCTTGAGGGATCTCCTCCCAGACCTGGACTTAAGCATCTGCCAACTCCTGGACAGTCTGTGGTGCAACGTGACGTTGGTGGATGGAGCGAGACATGATGTCCCAAATGTGCTCAATTGGATTCAGGTCTGGGGAACGGGCGGGCCAGTCCATAGCATCAATGCCTTCATCTTGCAGGAACTGCTGACATACTACAGCCACATGAGGTCTAGCATTGTCTTGCATTAGGAGGAACCCAGGGCCAACCACACCAGCATATGGTCTCACAAGGGGTCTGAGGATCTTGGTACCTCTGGCGAGCAGATGGAGGACTGTGCGACCCCCCAAAGAAATGCCACCCCACACCATTACTGACCCACTGCCAAACCGGTCATGCTGGAGGATATTGCAGGCAGCAGAACGTTCTCCACGGCGTCTGCAGACTCTGTCACATCTGTCACATGTGCTCAGTGTGAACCTGCTTTCATCTGTGAAGAGCACAGGGAGCCAGTGGTGAATTTGCCAATCTTGGTGTTCTCTGGCAAATGCCAAACGTCCTGCACGGTGTTGGGCTGTAAGCACAACCCTCACCTGTGGATGTAAGGCCCTCATACCACCCTCATGGAGTCTGTTTCTGACCATTTGAGCAAACACATGCACATTTGTGGCCTGCTGGAGGTCATTTAGCAGGGCTCTGGCAGTGCTCCTCCTGTTCCTCCTTGCACAAAGGCAGAGGTAGCGGTCCTGCTGCTAGATTGTTGCCCTCCTACGTCTCCTGATGTACTGGCCTGTCTCCTGGTAGCACCTCCATGCTCTGGACACTACACTGACAGACACAGCAAACCTTTTTTGCCACAGCTCGCATTGATGTGCCATCCTGGATGAGCTGCGCTACCTGAGCCACTTGTGTGAGTTGTAGACTCATTCTACCACTAGAGTGAAAGCACCACCAGCATTCAAAAGTGACCAAAACATTAGCCAGGAAGCATAGGAACTGAGAAGTGGTCCGTTATTGCAGAACCACTCCTTTATTGGGGGTGTCTTGCTAATTGCCTATAATGTCCATCTGTTGTCTAACCCATTTGCACAACAGAATTTGAAATTGATTGTCACTCAGTGTTGCTTCCTAAGTGGACAGTTTGATTTCACAGATGTGTGATTGACTTGGAGTTACATTGTGTTGTTTAAGTGTTCCCTTTATTTTTTTGAGCAGTGTATATATATTCAACGCCCAAGAGGTAATAATAATATAATTTTAGCAACTCAGAATTGGCATTGTAAAATTGCTGATAATGTGTAGCTATTACAATGTAATTTTGATGTAAGGCAAATAAAAGGTAAGTTTTATTTTTATCAAATCCTGGGAGTGCTATCTGGATTTTCTTCTTGTGTATATGTATATATATACTATCTGGATTTTCTTCATGTGTATCTGTATATATATATATATATACAGATACACAAGAAGGAAATCCAGAGAAATTATATTTTTATCAAGTCCTGGGAGTGCTACCTGGATATATATATATATACATATACACAAGAAGGAAATCCAGATAGCACTCCCAGGACTTGATAAAAATAAAACTTACCTTTTATTTGTCTTACATCAAAATTACATGGTCAATGTTACAGTTTGATCTGTACAAACTTTCATCAGGACCGGCCAAATAGGTAATGCAAAACAGCAGGAAAAAGGTGCATATTACTGTGCTGACATGCAAAAGTGGCTGCAATATTACTTGACCAAATATCTACACATTATCAGCCATTTTACAATGCCAATTCTGAGTTGCTAAAATTATATTATTATTATTACCTCATGGGTAGTGAATCAGTGGTGCAGTGCTTGTGGAAGCAGCAATGGAGGAGGCGTCAGCAAGAGAGATACTGAAACTCGCAGAGGCCATGGCACTAATGTGTAGCTATTACCATGTAATTTTGATGTAAGGCAAATAAAAGGTAAGTTTTATTTTTATCAAGTCCTGGGAGTGCCATCTGGATTTTCTCCGTGTGTGTATATATATATATATAACTATATATATCCAGATAGCACTCCCAGGACTTGATAAAAATATAATTTCTCACTTGCACCAGTAAGCCTTGGATTCCCATTACCCTTATGCCGGTTCACTGGTTATCCTTCCTTGCACCATTTTTGGTAGGTTCTAACCAGCTCATACTGGGAAAACCCTCAAGACTTGACATTTTGGAGATTCTATCACTATTTGGCCCTTGTCAAATTCACTCAAATCTTTTCACTTGCCCTTTTTTCTTGCTTCCAAAACATGAAATTCAGAATTGAGTTTTCACTTGCTGCCTAATATATTCCACCCCTTGACTGGTGCCTTTGTAACAATATAATCAATGTTATTCACTTCACCTGTCAGTGGTTTTAATGTTGTTGCTGGTGAGTGTATGTCCTTTGCACATGTAAGTCGGCACAGATAAATCATATTGATAAGATGAGAAAGATAATTCAGAGTCAGTTCAAAGTGAATTTCAAATTTAAGGTCAAAGTAGCCCATCTGGAAGAAATATCTAGGTCAGTCAAACTTTCAGTTCAACTACTCTGACCTTAATATTGAATTCTCACTTTAGTGAATAACCCTGCATGTTTCAAATAATCATCTTCCTTGACAGGCGCACAGTCGGATTTGCCGGCATATGCGCTAACCTTACCCCAACCCCCATTAAAACACGGACACAGGTTATATTGTTGGAAATAATTTGTCCACAGCTTTATTAAATTATTAATAAATAATTAAGGAATAACAAATGGGGTCATTGCCAACAAATCTTAATAATGTTAACCTCCCCCATATACATAACATACCCCTAGCAATGACCCCACAATAATAACAATAGATAACAATATAAATAACATGTTAACACAGAAACTGGCCGTCCAATTTGACCACATTTCCACCAGGTTAAATTGTA
Source organism: Pelobates cultripes (assembly GCA_933207985.1). Classification (NCBI taxonomy): domain Eukaryota; kingdom Metazoa; phylum Chordata; class Amphibia; order Anura; family Pelobatidae; genus Pelobates; species Pelobates cultripes. Next base: position 208,895,239 of record OW240916.1, on the reverse strand, counting down.
GGGGTGTACCGAGACACCGCTACCCACCATATCCATTGTAGGGGTGTACCAAGACACCGCTACCCACCATATCCATTGTAGGGGTGTACCAAGACACCGCTACCCACCAGTTCCAGTGTAGGGTGTACCAAGACACCACCACACCCCCAGGTTCGGAGCCACCGACGGGCTCGAACCTACCAACCACGTGCAACACTGCCCAATCCACACTAAACCTCAGGATGCCCACTTTCTCCTCCATCTACCCTCCGATTTAACCAGGCCATTCCCCGCCGCTGTGAAAAAACGGGAAATCAACTAACCTAACCAAATACAGGGAGGGTGGGAGGGACAACTGACAGGTAAGCTTAGGTTCAGTTAAAATGGCCACTTCATATAATGGCTGGTATAAATACTCCCCTTATGGCTCCGCCTTCCCCAGCATGCTAGCTGTCACTAAATTCCTGTGGCTGCTATGCCTACCTCCTGGCTCTGTCAAGGCCTATTCCTCTTAGCTGCGCTGATCCATGGGCTACATGACAGGCGCACAGTCGGATTTGCCGCCATATGCGCTAACCTTACCCCAACCCCCATTAAAACACGGACACAGGTTATATTGTTGGAAATAATTTGTCCACAGCTTTATTAAATTATTAATAAATAATTAAGGAATAACAAATGGGGTCATTGCCAACAAATCTTAATAATGTTAACCTCCCCCATATACATAACATACCCCTAGCAATGACCCCACAATAATAACAATAGATAACAATATAAATAACATGTTAACACAGAAACTGGCCGTCCAATTTGACCACATTTCCACCAGGTTAAATTGTAGGGGTGTACCGAGACACCGCTACCCACCATATCCATTGTAGGGGTGTACCAAGACACCGCTACCCACCATATCCATTGTAGGGGTGTACCAAGACACCGCTACCCACCAGTTCCAGTGTAGGGTGTACCAAGACACCACCACACCCCCAGGTTCGGAGCCACCGACGGGCTCGAACCTACCAACCACGTGCAACACTGCCCAATCCACACTAAACTTCAGGATGCCCACTTTCTCCTCCATCTACCCTCCGATTTAACCAGGCCATTCCCCGCCACAGCTCAGGACTTGACACCTAAAGCTCCTGAGCGACCCCCACCACACCGGAATAAGGCCTGTTGAATGCCTTCCTGAAGGCCCAATTTAAACAGATCACACCTTACATCCGAAACTGTACCCCATCCCACCTGGAATACCCAGGGAGCTTTCCTCCCAATTCGTTGGGTCTCACTGTTACCGCCCCCACATCTGATAAATACCGCCATCAATTTTTTATTAAGTCGTCCTCGACACCGAGCTACCAAGGCCGGGTACGTAGTATGTCTCCAATGTAACCAAGGAACCATCTCGGACCGCACCACCACCACACCCGTGGCCAGCTCCCATAGCTGGTCCACCTCCCTCTGCCTCCACCTGATCAATTCCTTTTCCGGGACCATGCCAATATCCAGAATGTCCTGGAAAGTACCCCTTGTTACCTCCCGGAAAAATTTCTCCCCTAATGTCTTGCCACCAAAATCCCTGAAAAACAAAACCACTCCTGCTCCACCAATTTCAAAGGAAAGCCCAGTTACGTTTGAACTGAAACGCGGCTCCCATCTGTGCCCCTTAGATATAAGAATGACCCACCAACCATGTCACCAAACCTGAAACGAAAGTAATTAGCGACAAGGCATAGCCCCAAACACAAACCCATACGTCCATAGCCATTAAACCAAATAGACTGGCCTGAAACAGGACTTAAACCGTACTGACTCCCACCTGCCTAAACGTTTCCCTAGGTCCTCACTTAAAACCAGGTGGGGTGCCTCTGTTACCGCCATCACCTGGGAAGAATGGGTCCCAAAGTGCCCGGGATCCAAACCCAACATTGTCAAACCCCTTCGAACAAACACCTGCGGGAATTGAATCGTGACAGCACCGATCTGTCCCCTTTTACCAGTAAGCCACCCGGGATGTCCGGGCAAAGCTCCAAGTAGCATGATGCGCTTAACACCGGGCGTACCCCTGACCCCGGCAGGGAATATAGCTTTACCAAACCTCCTTTACCAGACACATTCGTTCTTAAACAACCCTACTGAATAGTTACCTTAACCGACTAAGGTTCGACAACCAAGTGTAGAACTCCCCAACACCTGCCCGAAGGCACTCACCAGTTCCCCAATCCAAATTGCCCCAAGCCTCCGAGAAGGCCACCGCAAGCAAACTCACTGCAAAAGTAGGGTAATACACCACCAGGCGTTGCGTTACCCAAGGAAACACCGACATATTTCATATCTCTCCGTATTTCAGTAAGACCCGCGATGCCTGACGGACGTGACAACGTTCCGTCACTTCCTCCCAATCAGTCAGTTTAAACCCTAACGACAATGCCACCATGCTCCTGTCCATTGCTGATGGAGCTAACGCTGAACAAACAAATGGCTTAGGAACCACAGCAAGGTATCCCTTCGCCCCTCCTTTGACTGGGCCCCCACAGTGAAACCAACCGCCTTGTCCCACATATCTCAAACGTTCACATTGGCAGTCCCTGTGCCCGGTGCCATAGGATTCTGTATCGATCCTCCAAGCATGGCGTCTCGAGCTGCCACATTTCCTCCAGACTGGACAGTCCCTCCTCCCGCGCCCCCTGGGGCCGCCATTCGCAGCTTGTCCCCTTGTGCGCGAGCCAAGTAACCAGCCCTACCTTCCGCCAACCAGGCACGTGGCGTGCCTGCACCCGATACCTGAACAGTGATACGAATCGCCGCCATCGGCGTACCTCCTGAACCGAGGACCCGGCTGGATGGTAAACCACACGAACCCCGCCATATTGTGCGTGAATTATGACTTTTCATCCCTTAATCCTTCACCTTTTAGAGCCACAGCCACTCCCAATTGAAATAACTCAAAAGATGCCAACTTCGAATAAGAGGACTTACCTTTCATGCCTCCCACCACCGCTCTGCGCACCACCTGCCTTCCAGGTATGCCCTGGAATCTATGTTCCCAGAGGTATCTGTGAACAACTCGATACCACCCGCAAAGGCTCCACAAGTAGCCTTCGCCATGAAATGGCTACCGACCCAGTCCTCGCGACTAACCCGACATGCAACTTGAAACTGCCTTATGAACAACTGCGATTTCTCAGTGACCTTCTTGGACCTGCGAACCTTCAGCCTGAACTCCCGAAGTGCAGTCAACTGAACCCCAGGCAATCGACACTCTCCTACCACCGAAACAATTTCCAGTCCAAGCAAAGACGTCCGGTAGGATTCCCATGACCGTAAGGTATGTCCACAACGGCCCGGCCGAGCCCACACAGCAAGCTATCTTACAGATAATGTACTAAGGAACCCCTTTCTGATTCCTTTTTCACCTCCCACTCCCAGACGGATCCAACTTCCCGAGTAGGAACATGAATGGAACTGCCCCTTGGCAAGTAGAGGTTACCAATAGGAACCTGCAAACATGCAACCCAAAAGATGGAAGTGTCGCCAATAATCGAACGCGTCCTGTTCCCCCAAACCAACTCGACGGCAAGGCCGAATGATGCCAACGATACAGAACAGTTCCGCGGCGATGTCCTCATTTACCGATGCCCCTTTTGGGTGCGATAAGTTTTGTATTGGACAGAATTTGCCCGCCCATTTCTAGGGGACCACCCCCCATGGAGACACCCACAGGTCCGCTAATGGCGCGGAAGTTCCCCCATGGACTTGATATTCGCCCACCACTTTTCCTGGTCCCTCGACTTTGAATGGAATAGCGTAAACCCCCTCAACAATCTCAGCCATAAAACTAGCGCATTCATGGGAGGCTTACTGCCTTAGCCACAGCAGCAATGCACTGATCATCACTGGTGCCGCTCCGAGCCGCAACCGCGGGGCTGAAGCCCTGCCGAGTACCCTTCCTGCCTTAGGTTTTCCTTTTTTGACGCGTCAGTTGACACCGTGACTCCCACCGCCTCCGGAACACCCGTATCGAAGCCTACCCGACGGTCCCCAGTTGTACTGACCTTTCTTCTGTCCAGCCAGCACAGCACCTCCTGGGGGTGCGCCGTCAGCCCCCGGAAAGAGCGCATTTCCTGCACTATCATTAGGAACCACCCCTTTTAAATCAATGAACTCCTCGAGCGGAAGACAGGAATTTTTTTTTTTTTTTAATCCCCTTTATCAAATCTTATCCTCCACCTTCAAGTGCCCCCCAATGTCCCCGCGAAGGACACGTGCCCATTTTGTTGCGCCACGCCTGGAATATTGCCACACATCTAACTGTTCTCCTGCCCCGTCAGATGTCCCCGGTACCGGTACACCGTATTCCCCTTCCCTTACCCGGCACGCCGTCACCACCACCCTTACTTCGGCCTCCCGACTGCGCTCTGGTGACCCCACCCTTCGGCACTGCGGGGACGGCCCCTTTTTTCCTTGATCATGACTCTAAAATGATTTATGCAATTTAAAAAAGTGTGGTGTGTTTATTGACTCACCGCCCGAACCCCCGTCTGCGCTGTCCTTCCATCCACCTTGCCAGGCTCTGGAGTATCCGGTGGATGCCGACTCCTGTCCGCGCTGGTCCAGCCTCAAGCCCGTAGAAGTAACACTCCTCGACCTGCTTCTCCATCCCTCTGCTGCTGTGCCTGTCATTGTCGTTGCGCTGCTCCCTGCCGTACTCACACCTGCTGATGCTCCTCCTGTGTTCCTGCTCCTGAGAACACCCCCCAGGGGGCTCCCGCTTGCCTCTGTGCCTTACGTCCATTTCCACCCGTCCATGTCCTCTCTTCTGCCCTCTGCTTGCAGTACCTGGCCTCTCCCAGGCCGCCTCATCCACTTGTGGCCCCTTTAATTAATCCTGGTTGCTGGCCTTCCCCTCCATAGCTGCTCTGCTGTGCCTGTGAAGACTCCGCCTGCTGCTTTCACTATCCCCTTCCTTCACCTCTGACCTGACCCTGGCCCCATCCAGGGCCGCCTCCGTCTGTGTCCCGCCGACCTGGACCCCCCCGCCTGCCCATTGGGGGGGGGGGGACCGCTTTTACACTGCTGGGCCCTTGCATCATTCCCCCTGTCACTCAGGTATGCCACCAGGGGCAGACTCACCAGGACGCCTCTTGCCGCTCTCCCTGCCTGGCGGCCATCATGTCATGCTGGATTCCGCCGTCCTTTGTGCTTTGCTGCCCCCCCGCCTTATTGCAGGGGGCGCTCTTCCTGTGCGGCCTCATCCTGACCTGCCGTCTTGCCTGACCGGTGCCGCCCTCCAACTCCTGCCTGCTTTCCGACCTCATTCTCAGCCTTCCCCTTGCCGCCTCCTGACAGGCTCACGGGCTGCCGAACTAACGATGTCACTCACAGGCTGCCGCTGGGGCGTCCTCGCTCTCCTTGCTGGCCTCTGTTCCACCGCCGCGTGGGGGGGGTGGCAGACGTGCTCGGGGCCCCCCCAGCTGCTCCTGCAGCCACCAGCCCCGATTCTGCCACAACCTTTGTGACCAGGATGGTGGCTTGCTTGGAGTTCTGTCTGAGGCTGATGGGAGTGAGCATGCAGCAGCAGCAGCTCACTTCAGCCTCTCCTGTACCTCCATGCTGTCTCCTGTACCTCCATGCTGCCTCTGTTCTTCTATGCTGCCTCCATGCTGCTGATGGGAGTGAGCATGCAGTAGCAGCAGCTCACTCCAGCCTCTCCTGTATCTCCATGCTGTCTCCTGTCTCAGTACTGCCTGTTCTCCATGCTGCTGATGGGAGTGATCATGTAGTAGCAGCTCACTCCAGCCTCTCCTGTATCTCCATGCTGCCTGTTCTTCATGCTGCCTCCATGCTGCTGATGGGAGTGAGCATGCAGTAGCAGCAGCTCACTCCAGCCTCTCCTGTATCTCCATGCTGCCTGTTCTTCAATGTTGCTGCCTTCTCCCTCCAGGGCAGGCAGCTTTCACAACTGACAGGTAAGCTTAGGTTCAGTTAAAATGGCCACTTCATATAATGGCTGGTATAAATACTCCCCTTATGGCTCCGCCCTACCCAGCATGCTAGCTGTCACTAAATTCCTGTGGCTGCTATGCCTACCTCCTGGCTCTGTCAAGGCCTATTCCTCTTAGCTGCGCTGATCCATGGGCTACATTTCATTGTCTGCCCTGGCTTTGCCTTTCAGAACTGGATTGTACTGTAATTTGCTTTGTCTTTGATATAAGTTTAAAACAAAAATTGAGCCTCTGGCACTTATTCTTATCCCTGTTACCAGCATTTGCAGATGCTAACAGTTCTGTGATTGTGTTGATGGTTTAAATATCAGTTTAATAACTGAGTGGTTATGGTGCCTGGAGTCAGTTCAAGCCTTCATAATATCCTTGGTGATGTCAGTGAAAATCTTCTGTTGCTGTGTAGCTTTAATAGCATTGAATCATAGATGTTGGAAAAAGAAAGTGCTAAAATATAGTTCAAATAGCAATATAGTGCAAAAATAATTGTAATCACTTACATCTAAGTTAAAAACAGCAAATGTGGCTGTTAAAATACCAGTTCACCAGTCCTACGCATTTCGTCCCAGCAACAGACTTTCCCAGGGAAAAGAAGCTGCCTGTGTGCAAACCAACACTACAACAAAATACAATAAAATCCATTCCTCCCCTCTTCCTTTTAAGTCCCCTTGATTGTTCTAGGAATGTTATCTTTTCTCTTATATATACTCCTATAATAAAATACTCCAGATTTTATTATATTACCTTGGAGACTATTTGTTCCCCTTCATCTCGCTTGTGGTTCTCCCTACTGCTTTTTTGTTTTTTTTTACTGTCTTTTTCTCCACTCTGTCATTTTCTAGTCTTCTTTGTTTCATTATTTCTGAATCTCTTGCTCTCCATGTCACAAAATGATGCTAACCTGAATGTGACAACCCTGTTTTCTGAGCTTATTAAGCAGGTCAAGCAGCATTGTCTGCAGTGGCATGATATATACATGAATGGGAATGAAATCAATGAAATAATATGAATGTTGGAACCTAACCAGCCCCCACCTGTGAGAGGTATGTGGGGGCTCTAAATATAATAATCTGGAAATCCTATTGTCCCCCCAGGCCTCCACCTATCTGTGCTGAGTGGAGGCTCGAAATAGGACAATAACCCAGGGAGACCTAATGTCCTCTCCAGTGTACAAACTGCACACCCAAGTCCCCACACCTATTGGGAATAGCAATAACTACCCAGCTGCTAGTCTTTTATAACACATAGTTGGTGGAATCAAAAGGGTGTTTTTAACCCTCCCTTATACTAATATGGCGGTCATATTGACACTTTTAAGATATTTCATGAACTGAGAGTGCAGAATTAATGAGATAAACCTGGGGGATTGGAGTCAAGAAGCACCTGCAATGAGTGAGAGGTTAAAAATTAAATTGGTTGGAAACAAAAATATTCAAACAAATTCTTCAAACAAAATTCTGATGACCCGAAACAACACAATTAAATTCCGTTTGCGGTATTGTGTTCTTTTGGTTTCTGAGAAAAGAACAGCATATTGTGGCAGTAAAATAATTCATTTTGAACATTGAGGTGACCAATACGGTTACACTAGGTGGCCAGACTGGAAATGTGTGGCTATTGGAACGTCAGTTATGAGTCCAATAAGACATAGTATGTATGTCAATTTTTATTTTCATCTAGTAACAAGCAAATGGTTTACCTATGAAGTGGCTTTGCTCTGGTTGTAAGCTTATTTTTCGAGTTATTGCAGCATAGATATAGAGCTAGCAAACTGTATTTTGTTAAAATTTTGCTACAAAAGCAGAGCACATAGAAAGAGTGGGTGAAAAGCTTTCGTAAATCGACCCCAATATATTAAAATGAACCATAACTCAGCTGTATTTATGCAGCAATATTATAAGCATTTGCATAGTTTTCTCTTACAGCGCTCAAATCAAATTTAAATTTAGTATAGCAGAGTGAATATCACATCTGGGCATTTGATAATGAACATGAACCAGAGAAACTCTCATTAGAAACATTAAAATACATGGTATATGATAGAAAGGAAACCAGACCTGTCTCTAATAAGAATCTCTGGTATTTCGCTAAACGTGACTTTAGCATACTCTTGAGATTTTTGAATTGGGTTCTTGTTTTTCCAGTGTAGCTTATTGTTTAACCAAATAGAGCCAAATCTGTTTTAACTGTTCAGTTATGTCTGGTCCAGTTTCTGAAAATCTAATGGCAATGTTTCAGTTAAGCTGTAAGTTCAGATAAAAAAATAAAAACAAATTAGTGTTCTGTGAGATATATTTTAGGCTGTCAAAATAAATTTAGTGAATCATTGACATCTTCGGCAAATAGTATAATCTGATTTGATCTTTAAAGGACCACTATAGTGCCAGGAAAACATACTTGTTTTCCTGGCACTATAGTGCCCTGAGGGTGCCCCCACTATAGTGCCCTGAGGGTGCCCCCACCCTCAGGGTCCCCCTCCCGCCCGGCTCTGGAAGGGGGAAAGGGGTAAAAACTTACCTTTTTCCAGCGCTGGGCGGGGAGCTCTCCTCCTCCGATCCTCCTCTGTTCCTCCCCGTCGGCTGAATTCGCATTTACAATGCTTTCCTATGGACGCTTGCGTGCTCTCACTGTGAGGCTAGAGGCTTTGGGGGAAGGCTTAACCCATTCATAAACATAGCAGTTTCTCTGAAACTGCTATGTTTATAAAAGAATGGGTTAAGCCTAGCTGGACCTGGCACCCAGACCACTTCATTAAGCTGAAGTGGTCTGGGTGCCTAGAGTGGTCCTTTAAGCCAATAGATAATATTCTATCTTTAAATATTTTCATTGACAAGATCAAAATTCGAGATGCTGGTTTTTAGGTATAGTTGAGCTGTCAGTCCAACAAAAATCCCACCCAGAAGCAAATGCAAGAAGGATAGCCTTGAATTAATATCACATTTGCAGTCCACTGCAATATGTAGTGCATCCATAGAAAGGGTTAACATTTTGATTACATTCCCTTTCATTTCAAAAGCTGTAAGAAAATATTTTTTTCTGTGGTTCAGTGCACAGAGGGGTGGTTATTTCTTTCCTTAGCCTTTTAATAATCTGATGTTACCATGGTAACTTACATACTATGTCAATAGCTACACAATTTGGACTTTTTTATGTTAAGCTCTGTGAAGGACAACCGCATATTGAGGAAGTGAAATTGTTAAACTTAGATGGAAGCTATAAGAATGCTGGCATTTCTGTATGATAAAAATTGATGGATTCTGTATAACAGAGAAACTGCCACTTCCTATAATGAATCAATTTTTCTGTTGACCAGGAACTGTCAAGTTTCACTCATCTTCTAATGAGACTCGCTCATTGGAATCCTGTCTTCCATCATGTCTGAAGTTGTATCACTCAATCACATTCATCACAGGCAGTAATATAGTAATATAACCCATATCTAACATATATATAAGTCCTGAGTCACTCCCATCACTCCTGGTTGGCAGCAAAGACCACAGTACACATCAGCTCCAATACATACAGTAAAAACAAAAGATAAGCATGATTATTGCAAAGGTGTTCCTTAGGCTGACCACAATAAAAGGCCACTTTAAAATGTGCAATTTTACTGTATTGGAAGGGTCTGGGAGGGGGTGGGGGGGTTAAAAAGCCAGTCAGTATCTGGTGTGACTACTATTTGCCTCATGCATTGCAACACATCTCCTTCACATAGAGTTGATCAGGTTGTTGATTGTGGCCTGTGGAATGTTGTTCCACTCCTCTTCAATGGCTGTGCGAAGTTGCTGGATATTGTCACCTGGAACACTCTGTCATATACGCCGATCCAAAGCATCCCAGACATGCTCAATGGGTGAAATGTCAGGTGAGTATGCTGGCCATGCAAGAACTGGGATGTTTTTAGCTTCCAGGAATTGTGTACAGATCCTTGCAACATGGGGACGTGCATTATCATGCTGCAACATGAGGTGATGGTCGTGGATGAATGGCACAACAATGGGCCTCAGGATCTCCTCACTGTATATCTGTGCATTCAAAATGCCATCAATAAAATGCACCTGTGTTCGTTGACCATAACATACATCTGCCCATAACATAACCCCACCCCACCGCCACCTCTCGATCCACTTCATTGACATCAGCAAACCGCAAACCCACACAATGCCATATATGCTGTCTGCATATGCCCTGCACAGTGGAAATCGTGATTCATCCGTGAAGAGAACACCTCTCCAAAGTGCCAGACACCATCAAATGTGAGCATTTGCCCACTCAAGTCGGTTACAAAGACAAACTGCAGTCAGGTCAAGACCCCAATGAGGACGACAAGCATGCAGATGAGCTTCTCTGAGATGGTTTCTGTTAGTTTGTGCAGAAATTCTTTGGTTATGCAAACCAATTGTTGCAGCAGCTGTCCAGGTGACTGGTCTAAGATGATCTTGGAGGTGAAGATGCTGGATGTGGAGGTCCTGGGCTGGTGTGGTTATACGTGATCTGCGGTTGTGAGGCAGGTTGGATGTACTGCCAAATTCTCTGAAATGCCTTTGGAGATGACTTATGGTAGAGAAATGAACATTCAATTCACGGACAATAGCTCTTGTGGACATTCCTGCTGTCAGCATGCCAATTGCACGCTCCCTCAAAACTTGCTACATCTGTGGTATTGTGCTGTGTGATAAAATGGCACATTTTAGAGTGGCCTTTTATTGTGGCCAGCCTAAGGCACACCTTTGCAATAATCATGCTGTCTAATCGGCATCTTGATATGCCACACCTGTGAGTTGGTTGGATTATCTCGGCAAAGGAGAAGTGCTCTTTAACCCAAATTTAGACAGATTTGTGAAGAATATTTGAGAGAAATAGGACTTTTGTATACATAGAAAAAGTCTTAGATCTTTGAGTTCAGCTCATGAAAAATGGGGGCAAAAACAGAAGTGTTGCGTTTATAATTTTGTTCAGTGTATATATATTTCCTATTATTTTTACTTATTTAGATATACATTGATATATATAATTTCATTCTAAGTGTATTTATATATATATATATATATATATATATATATATATACATACAAATATAATATATATACAAATATAATATATATACATATATGTATGTATATATATTATATTTGTGTTCGGGGCAACATTGATTATGACATGAAGTAAGATTGTTGTTAGCAAACCTGTGATAGGAAAAAGTCAGTTGAGCTGTGCCGAAACCGACATATGCTGTTGGCCAGTAAAAAAAGTAGGCCTACACTAAAAGAGTATGGTGAATAAAGGGAGTGGAGGGTAGGGCAGTAGCTCGTCAGACCAATCACGGTAGGGTAGTGAAGGGGGGAGTACCTTTAAAAGGTCAATAATTCCCTCCCACAACTTCAGGCCAAGCCTTCCAATTTGTGTTTGGAATTGGAATCGGGGCAACATTGATTATGATATGAAGTAAGATTGTTGTTAACAAACATTTGATAGGAAAAAGTCGGTTGAGGTGTGCCGAAACCGACATATGCTGTAAACCAGTAAATAAAGTGGGCAAAAAGGAATACATATCATGCTCAAAATACACATACCATAATACAATGTAAGTACATTAAGATTACATTTTAACAAATTCCCTTCATATTTCCTGTACCGGTTGGGGTATGTATATTATATATGATGATGACCTCCAGGGACCTAGAGTTTTAATGACATGGACTGGAACGTCCTGGTTTCATGCCGTAGATGCGGCCCCTATCCTAAATGAGTGTCCTGAATAAAGGCTAGGGTTCATACCGAGCCTTGTTAACAATGACCGTATGTATAACATGAACTTAGAAGTAGGGAGGATAGCCCCTTGAAGTGACAGTAGTGGAAGTAATGCGATATTCGGTACGGTGATGAGGAAGAAATCGAAAGTTTGAAAGGGACCGAATCAGACATATTTTGGATACCGTTAAGTATAGCCTGATTGGATAGAATGAAAGGAAACTGGTGACTTTGGAAAGTAGAGAAACATGTGATGTTAGATGTCAGTCAGGCGTAACTTGATGGTATAGTGATATAGCCTAAATTGAAGGTGGCAAAAAAAGTAGCGAACACAATCAGAGACATAATAACCAACATTATCTAATGAAATGAAAATGGGGGCAAAAACAAGTGTTGTGTTTATATTATTGTTTAATGTATATTATAAGTAGATGATATTAGAGAAAATTTATGACAAACTTACTGTAATTTTCTTTTCCTGGCTATTTCTCATGGCATCATCACTTATGGGTAGCTCCTCCCTTAGTAGTCACAGGACAGGAATTAATTAGATTAATTAATCAGACTGATAGGTATAAAGAGTCCCTCCTCCCCTTACACCTCAGTCCAATTATAAAGCTGAAATAGAGAATGGGCGGGAACCCTGATGCTGCCATGAGAAATAGCCAGGAAAAGAAAATTACGGTAAGTTTGTCATAAATTTTCTCTATTCCTGGCTAATCATGGCAGCATCACTTATGGGTAATACCCAAGCTTCACAAATCTAGGGTGGGAAATAACGTAAAAAATTACACCAAGCCGAACACATGCAGCAAAGAAAGTTTAATATCAACTGGATAAAGAGACCGTAGAGAGGACACTCTTCCCAAAGGTGGTGGAACGAGACTCCACATCAAGTTTGTAGTGCTTCATAAACGTCATTGGAGAAGACCAAGTGGCTGCTCTGCAAATATCATCGTATGGAACCTCTGCCCAGCTAGCCCAAGAAGTTGATAAAGCTCTAGTAGAATGTGTTTTTATCACCTGTGGAGGTGATAGACCTTTAGAGACATACGCCTTCTTAATTATCAGAGAAATCCAACGTTTCAACGTAGATAAAGAGGCCGCCTCACCTCTCCTAGCTCCCAACGGCAAAACGAAGAGTTGGTCCGTCTTACGGAAAGACTCAGAACGTCTAAGATAGACAAGCAGCTCATGACATCCAAACGTTGCCATCTAACCTCTTCCTGAGAAGAGGGGTTGGGGTAAAATGATGGAAGAACCACTTCTTGAGAGAGGTGAAACTGAGAAACCACCTTGGGAAGAAACTCTGGCTTAGGTTTCAGACATACCCTATCTTGGTAGAATTGTAAACAAGAAGAAGATGTAGAAAACGCCTTAATCTCTGAAATCCGTCTTGCGGAAGTAATCGCCACCAGAAACAAAGTCTTATACGTCAGGAGAGTAGTATCCAAACCTTCAAGAGGAAAAAACAGATCCTCCGTGAGATAATTAAGCACCATAGGAAGGTCCCAAGGAGGGGTAGTAGACCTGGAAGGAGGCCTCAACCTGAAGGCCGCTTTGAAGAACCTGGAAATCAAAGGATCCGAAGCCCAGGAGATGTTGCACAAAGCTGAGAGTGCCGCAGACTGAACCTTTAAGGTGCTGAGACTAAGGCCCTTGTCCAGGCCCTCTTGCAGAAACTCCAAAACTTCAGTATTGCTAGGATGTAGAAAGTCCACACCATTGGACGATGCCCAAGACTGGAACACATCCCAGACCCTATGGTAGCATGAGGAAGTGGAAGCCTTTCTAGAGAGCAGAAGGGTATTGATCGCAGCCTCCGAGAGGCCTAGTACTTGGAGTCTTTCCTTCTCAAGATCCATACCCCCAGATTGAGGCGTTCTGGATGAGGATGGAATACCGGACCCTGTGTAAGCAGATCCTCCATCACTGGCAGAGGCCAAGGCTGTTCCTGGCTCATCGTGGTCAATAGGGGGAACCACGGTCTCCGAGGCCAAATTGGAATTACGGCAATGACTTTCCTGCCTTCCGACCAAACCTTCCTCAGGAACCTGGGTATCATAGGTAGGGGAGGGAAAGCATACCCCAGATCGAACGACCAAGGGAGAGAGAGAGCGTCTTGGCCCAGAGCCTGACGGTCCGGGTGGAGAGAGAAGTAATTCTCCACCTGGTGATTCTGAGATGATGCCATCAGGTCGCTCTGGGGCATGCCCCACCGATGAACAATTTCTGCAAAGATCGCCGGGTGAAGATGCCATTCTCCCGGAAGAATTTCCCTTCTGCTGAGGAAGTCTGCTGTTACGTTCTCCGAGCCTGGGAGATAAAAGGCCTTTAGACCTTGAAGAGACGTCATGGCTATAACCATTAAGGGAGCGAGTTCTTCCAGCAGCAATCTGCTCCTCGTGCCACCTTGGTTGTTCACATACTAGGCCACCGCTCGGTTGTCCGTTTTGATTAGGACCCAAGAGTTCTTTAGCCTCAGTAGGAACCTCAAAACGGCCTTGTAAACCGCTCTCAGTTCTCTCAAATTTGAGTGTAGGCGACTCTCTTCTTGAGTCCACTTCCCTTGAGTCCATACCGAGCTGAAGTGGGCACCCCATCCAAAAGAACTGGCATCTGTCGTAATAACCTTCCAAGGGGGGTCTTCCAACGGGAAGCCAGTCGTCAAATTCTTCTTGCTCCTCCACCAGTTTAAGGTTTTTCTTACCGGAAGGGGAAGATATATCACCTGTTCCCAATTTGCTTCCACTCTGTTGAACTGGAGAAGGAAGCAGTTCTGAACTGGACGGAACTTCCACTGGGCCCACTTCACCAAGCCTATTGTAGACGTCAAGGAACCTAGGAGGCTCATGACTACTCTTGCAGGTGCCGCTTCGAGATCTTGTAGTCCCCTCACTTTGTCTCTGATCTTCTCGACCCTTTCTGGAGACAGGAACACATGTGCAGACACGGTATTCACTACCGCCCCCAGGAAAATAATCGTTTGCGCAGGAACGAGGGAGCTCTTTCCCAAGTTCAGGAGCCAACCATGGTCTTGAAGAATGGACATTGCGACTAACGTATGTTGAGCCACGATTTCTTGAGATGGACCCAGGATAAGAATGTCGTCCAAGTAATGGAATATCTCGATACCCTTTACCCTTATAAAGGCTATTAAGGCAACCAGAACTTTTGAGAACGTTCTTGGAGCCAGACTGAGGCCAAACGGTAGACCCCGGAACTGGAAGTGCCTTCCTAGCGCCCAAAATCTGAGAAAACGTACATGATCTTGATGTATCGGAATATGATAGTAGGCGTCCCTTAAATCTATTGAGGTCATCCAGTCTCCTTTTTTGACACACTTCAAGATGGTCCTCAAGGATTCCATTTTGAACGTCCTTACATTGAGCAAGGAGTTCACGCCTTTCAAATTCAAGATGAGACGCCATTTTCCTTGAGGTTTTGGGGCCAAGAAGACCGTGGAATAAATTCCTTGAAACCATTCTCGTTTGGGAACTTCTTCCACCACTCTTTGTTCCAGGAGCACAGAAATGCAGGATCTCATGGCCCTTCGTTTGATGCCTACCGGCACCTTTGATTTTTTGAAGAATGCAGTTTTTGGTTGAGATGAGAATTCTATTCTGTAACCTTCTTTCACGATGGAAGTGACCCATAGGTCTGAAATATTGCTGGCCCATCTGGGGTA
Source organism: Pelobates cultripes (assembly GCA_933207985.1). Lineage (NCBI taxonomy): Eukaryota > Metazoa > Chordata > Amphibia > Anura > Pelobatidae > Pelobates > Pelobates cultripes. The sequence continues at coordinate 208,879,816 of OW240916.1, read as the reverse complement.
AAAGAACTTCAGTCTTCCTCCCACCATCCCCGAACGGGCCTGGGGACCTTCAGAAGTTCTTTCCTGAGGTTCTAGGACCCCTTCCCTGGAAGCCTTATTGGAAGATGAGTGTGGATAGGATTTCCATGTGGAATTCCTGGAAAACTCCCTACCTGGCTTATAGCTTCTGCTGTCCCGAAAGGACCGATCCTTAAAGCGCTTGGTCTTCCAGGAGGAGGGAAAAGTCTTCCTGCCAGATTGAGGTAAGAACGCCTTCTTCCCATCAGCAGCTTTTTGAATAGCATCTTCCAGAATCTTTCCAAAGAGGAGATCCCCTTGAAACGGAAGAGCACAGAGGGAAGCCTTAGAGGCATAGTCAGCACCCCATGAATGAAGCCACAAAGCCCTTCTAGAAGCCACAGACAGGGCCATGCTTTTAGCAATCATGCGAGTGATATCCAGGGAGGCTTCTGAACAGAATTCCGTGGCTAGGTTAAGGTCCTTGAGGCTTTCCAACAGATGTTCCCTTCGGACACCTTGCTCAATGTCATCCTTCAGATTAGTGAGCCACACTTTCAAGGCTCTGGAAAGAGTCGTCAGTGCCACTGCCGGATGAAGAGCGGACCCAAGGGCCAAGTAGGCTTTAATTAGGTCTCCATCCAAGCGCTTCTCCATAGGCTCCCTGAGATATGCCATAGAGTCTATAGGCAGTGTAGTTTTCTTAGCCATATGGATCACTGCCGCGTCAATTTTAGGAACAGAGTTCCACAGACCGCAATCCACCGCAGAGTATGGATAAACCCTCGCAAACTTATTTTTTTTTTTTTTTTTAATTCTTTATTTTTGCAGTGCATGAAAATGATACAGGCAGGCTTGAGGTGCCCCAAAAGCAGTCCTCAGGCTATTCCTCTGCGTTACATGCGGGACATATGTTTATCAAGCACAATTTTTTTTTTTAAATATAAACATGCTTAGTCAATCATACTTTAAGCTATAAGAAGGTAAGATAGCTAGTTCAGAGTCATTTTGTATGAGGATGTGACATAACTAGGAGTATTTCTATGTTGCTTGCCGAAAAACCTAGGCTGAGAACAGTACAGGTCATGCATATATGTATATCAGTAGTTGTACAGATAAAGTAGTACTCCTAGGCTTCACGTGGCTTACAGGCTAGGCCTTGAGCACTCAGTGCAATACAAAAATCACCTTTTAGCAGTAGATGCCCAGTTTTATCAGGGCATGGGCACAGTTATACAGTAAGTTGCTTGGAAGTTATCCTTACGTAACAGGCTGACTAAGCATTAAATCTGAGTAACATTCTATCTTTCATGGTTTACTATGAGTGTAACGAACATAAGATCACCAATCTCAAGGTCTATTCATGCTGATGCAATATCATTAACTGTGTGATTCTTCAGTGATATGATTAAACATCTAGCGCCCTATGCTTAACTAATAGAGGCTAATATAAACAAGCGTGAGTAAGGTATACTATGGTTGGCAAAAAGCATTTGTCAGCACATGAAATCAAACTGGTATGCAGCGGTCACCGGCAAGGCACTTGGATCTGGACCCGTGGGGTAGCGTATGCGGGTCATAAGAGAGTTTGTGGTAAGTCACTATTTATCCTATTCCTTCTGTGGGAATGCGGCTGAGGCTCTCCGGTTGGTCCAGAGGAGGTGCTGATGCTCGGCCGGTGGTGGGGGTGTCCCTCTTGCCCCAAGCTGGTGTGCAGGCCTGCGTCTTCTGGCCTGAGACTCGGTGGCACACGTTGCCCGAGTGTCTCCCCCTCATGGGGGTGGCGGGAGGTCTGTATGTTGATTGCCGCTTGCGTTTCCGCCTATGTGGCCGACGCCTTCGGGTCAAGGCCCTCTTGGCCTGCAGCCTGGGTGGGCCGGGGTGGGTGAGTGTCAGCTTTTGGTCTCGTGTTGCGCCCAAGGGAATTCCCCTCTTGCCCGGCCGCCCATAGCTCCCCTCTCTTGGGTCCATGGGGTCCTGTCGTTTTGTCTTGGTGCGCTGTGCGCGCCGCTGGAGCTTCTCCCAGAAGTCGTTGAACAGTGCATCCAGACGCTGCATGAGGTCTGTGCCGCAGTCGGAGCTCTGCTTAGCTGCTTCAAGCTGAGTTGCTGCGAGTACTCCGCCACCATTTTCGATGGGCCACGTGTCGCCGGCCCTGGTGTCCACACGCTGTGTATAGGCTCGGACTGGGCTTGCGGCGAGGACCGGGATATCCCCCACCGGTCCCGGGGGGGGGGGCGGGCAGGATGAATGAGGGTCGAAGTGGTCGTGGAGCAGGTAGGTGGAAAGGAGAGCGGCCGTCTCCCCTCTGCCAGCCATCCTGTAGGCCTCGGTCACCGCAGCTAGGGATCTCGGGTGATTAGCTAGTCGATTTGGGTGTCCAGAGTTGCCCCCCGAGGATCCCAATTCAGTTATGCCCGTTAGAGTAGTTCTGTGCCAGTTTTACTGGGTATTTTCTCCAAAAATCAGGCAGATAATGCAGGAGCTGGGTTTCAGCACGTCCACTCTGCTTGGCAGCTAGGCTCCGCCCCCCGCAAACTTATTTTTTAAGGTGGACTTCTTTTCAGGCTTATTCCATTCTTGAAGGATCATATCCCTGATTGACGTATGTACTGGGAAAGTAGGTCTGTTAGGCTTTAGGTCCTCAAAAAAACCTGTCAGCCTCCTTCAACTCAGATCTTTCTTCCGTGAGACTAAGTGTGTCTCTAAGAAGGGTAATAAGTCTATCCACAGACCTGGAGTCCAGAGACCTGGAGGTATGATCAGCTTCCTCCTCACCATCATCTGATACCTCCCAGACATCAGGGTCCTCATCAGAGCTGGAAGACTGAGGTTCCGCTCTGCGTCTCTTACTCGGACCACTAGTACCCGTGGTGGCCCTAAAGCCCTCAGCAATAGCCTGAGAAATCCAGAGCTTAAGGTCATCTTGTGGAGAGCTCCTACTGGGGGCATCAGCGACTTCCAACAAGCATTCCCTGCAAAGGTTCCTTCCACTCGGAGCGGATGAAGAACAATTAATGCATTTATTTGACTTATCCCGAGATTTTCTCGCTGGAGAGTCCAAATGAACGCTGGGGCTGGAAAAAAGCCATATATGACATATATTACAGGCTCAGTATGGCACTCTTTTAATAACCCCCCCCCCAACACAAATAATAAATGACTCACCTATGTTTTCTAGAGAGGGATCTTGCAGAGGCAGAGGGAGAATCCATACTACAAACAAGAAGCAAAATAAATTCAGGACCAAAATTCCCCAAAGGGAAAGAGGCAGGCTGACCAGCAAAACTTCAACAAAAGCAAGAACCAGCAATCCTACCTTAAGAGCAGAGCACCACTATGCATCCAAGAAGCAGACAGAAGAAGCTGGCAAGACTGGAATTCCAAGCTTTTAGGTGAGAAACCAGTAAAAGAGCAGCATGAATAGCACGAAGGGGGCTGTATTAATCCCCTTAAATAGGTCCGGGCGGCGAACAGCTGACCGCCCGGTTCGCGCATGCGCAGAGCGGTGGAACGCACGCTATGCGTTCCACTCGCTCGCGACCGGCAGAACACTTCCGGTTTCGCCGAACTGGCCGCAAAACAGCCGGCTGGAACGCAAATGCGTTCCAGCCCCCAAACCCCAAGCGCAAGAGGGGGGCCCAAGGAGCAGGGAACCCTGGGGCATGTCCCAGGAACAGAGCAACATACCCCCAAGCCAGAGAACAGGGAAGGGGCAAGAAGGAGGCAACAAGAGGAAGGGAGAGAGCTTTCATCATGGATTCCCCAAGAACTGCCTACAAGGTATGGGGGGGGGGGGTATATAACCCCAATTAGTAGGGGCAGGTAGTAAACAGGGGAATTTTTAAGGCTTAACCAACCCCACCATAGACCAGAAGAATTAGTGTCTCCCTCAAACACTTGCTTCCCACGGTGCAGTTCAGTACTTACACTGAACCTGACCCAGTTAGTCCTGCTCATGCAGGCTGTTTACTGGGCCCTTCAAATGAAGAGAGGCTTAACTTCATTTGGAACGAACCCACGACAAACGCAGGAAGGTGAGCCATAAAACAAAATTGTAAAAAGTCCTGTAGAACCTGCTAAGGACAGGAAAAAAGACAGAGGTGTAAGGGAAGGAGGGACTCTTTATACCTATCAGTCTGATTAATTAATCTAATTAATTCCTGTCCTGTGACTACTAAGGGAGGAGCTACCCATAAGTGATGCTGCCATGATTAGCCAGGAAACTTAAATTAAACTAAATTTATGCTTGTCACTAGTGAAGGGTACATAGATTACAAAATGATCAATGGTGCTAAAAAAGATGTTGGAACTCTTGTCAAGGTGCTTGATAATAAGAAAAAAAGGGACCAAGCAGGATCAGATAGGGAAAAAGAGTAGTTGAACAAACTGTAAATGAGTATTATTGGTACTCAAAGAGGTCATGCTTAATAAACAACCTCCTGGAAATAGGAGAAAAAATGTGAGATGATATATTTGCCATTCATTCCTGGTTACATCCTCATGTGTTGCTTCGGTGTAACAGAATTCAGATGATCCACATATCGGCCATAAATTTGGATGATTGCAAATGTTTGAAATTGAATACACAAGCCTACTAGGCATTATTCTGGAAAGCAGAGATGATATCCTCTAAGCAAAAATAGACATGTAATTTAAATCAGGCTAATATATTATATCTTCCTCTGTAAAACTACATATTGATCAGAAAATAGGGATGTGTACTGACAGCAGGAATATTAGTGAACTTCAATAATGCTAAAATAAGAAAAGAACCTATATTAACTGCTCCAGACTTTAGAAACAAAAAAATGTGTACTTTGCCAATATCATTATGCTTTAAGCATACATTAAGTTGATATATACGTGGATGCACCAAGACAAGGTATATACTTTATTTAGGTTGATTGCAGAGACTGTTATTTTATATATATATATATACACATACACACACACATGTGCGCACACACACGCTATGAAATATGCTCTAAAATCAAGCCAAGAGATTTAAAAAAATAAATTTTATATGATTCAGACCTCCAAAATTTCAGTCCATTAGCCCATCATGCAATCACTGGCTGGTTCCTAGAAGTGATTGCTTGCATCTTACAACAAATCATGGACAAATTGTCTTAATGGATTAAGCGGGTTTCCATTTCATCATGTGCATTGCTGTGGGAAATAAGCTATGTAATTGTCACTTTTCTAGTCATCACTAGCCATGCCTGGGGAATGCAGGGACATATGGTGAATGAAGCTCTTTATGAGTTTTCAAAGAAATGTTATACATAAATATACATTAAAATAGAGAATGCATTCATATTTAATGTATTGTATGTATACTGTATATGATTCTCAAACTAGGATGATTAGATTTTTTTCATTTTGTTACATGACATTATAAATGCTCTTCATTTTATGCCATTGTAATTGCAATAGTTCTTTTCACTGTTTTGTTGTTGTAACAGAACTCCCCGTACTCCGACCGAGTACCTTCCGTTGATGGACGCTTCCTAGCCAAATCCACCTAGTTGGTAGCAAACCTCTGCAGTACAGGAGAGCAGGCAATACATCCCAGGGGCCATAGTCACATGGCAGGAGGCTGGCAATCAGTCTTCTCCAATGCCCAGTGGTGAGGCTGGTTCCGCCACATTTCTCCCCTTTACCCGCCAGACTAACAGGGTATCTGACCTCCTGCCAGTCAGTGCCCTGGTTAGTCCAGCAACCCACCCACAAAACAGTATCCGCAGTATAACCCAACATGGAAATTGGTTACTACACCTGGGGTAGTGGGTCGCTTGTCCATGTCCAGGAGCTCCATCACGGCTTTGTTGGGTTGGGTCCATAGAGAGCCAACAGCCCCTTCAGTAAAGGGTCAAACCGTACGTGACTGTACCAATACTCCAGGCTTGCTTGGTGTTCCCAGGATGCTGCTCCTCGCACTAAGGAAGCCATCCCACCGCTGCCACCACTGTAACGGAACTCCCCGTACTCCGATCGAGTACCTTCCATTGATGGACGCTTCCTAGCCAAATCCCCCTAGTTGGTAGCAAACCTCAGCAGTACAGGAGAGCAGGCAATACATCCCAGGGGCCATAGTCACATGGCAGGAGGCTGGCAATCAGTCTTCTGCAATGCCCAGTGGCGAGGCTGGTTCCGCCACAGTTGTAAATTAATAATGATTTATAAAACATTAATTTATTTTTTTTACTAACTGGAGGATTTCATTGCAGTGGCTGTAACCAGACACAACCCCAGAACATGTTTGCATTATTTTTAGCATTTATATGCCTCCTTATCTTCAATATGTTTTTTACATTTTTCTTTCAAAATATTTTCATTTTTAACCTAAATTGAAACAAAGTAATTGTGTTCATATTTATGTTTTATGTATAACTTAAAATACATATAGAAAGCTTTTTTGAATATGTCCCTTAATAATAATATAACATATGTTTTCCTATTCCATTGCAGATAAACAAGTAAAATCACTAATCACATGTGGTTACTGGGAAAAGGCTATTAAATTAAACCCTTACATGTGAAATGTGGTGTAAGGTCCTTTCTGGAGAAAATTTAATAAGGAATCTGCCTTGTATTCTTACATGTCTCCTTAAAGACTATAACACTCACCCTTGCTTTCCCTACCTTCTATTCTGGACCTACTCTGAAAGCGCTCTTCCCTATCATACTTCCTAGCGGTCCCAGGGAGCTGGAGTAATCCATCACGACTTCAACGGGACCTAGCTGTATACGTCTGGAACTCCAGCTCGCCCTCAATAAGCATCACCTCCCGGTCAAGTTCCATCCTTGTTTTCCCCTACTTCTACTCTGTCCACAAGAGCGCTAATTGGAGGGAAGGTAAAACTGACACATTTTGGCCAGGATTCAATGAATGGATGGTCAGAACTTTAACCCAGTGGAATTTCCCCAGTTCCTTATGGATCCAAGACCTCTTTTACCAGAATGGGCACTCGGACCAGATCTTTCCGGTGATATATTAATTGAGGGAGTTTGGGGTTGTTTTGTTAATGTTTTGGGGGGTTTTCTATCTAAGGCTCTCTGTATCTGGGGGATAATTAGTTTAGCGAGAGTTTACTCAATTATCTCCCAGACACAGAGATGCCAAGGAGGAATTACCTATGTTCACAATGGAATCCCCCTGCTAGGGGTCTGTGTATAAAAGATCGTCTTGTCACAATAAAGTTTGTCATTGTCCCGACATCAAGTGTTGTCTGATGACTGAGGGAATAAGGGCTATATCACTAAATAGCACTTTCTTCCAGCTCGAGGGATATTCCAGCAGAGATACCTATCCAGGGTATAGGAACTCTGCCACAAGGACCATAGTTTATGCTTTTAGTTAATTGATTATGGTTATGCAATATGTCATAGAATGAGAACATTAAATAACCCACCATCTTTTTTGAAAAGATGATAGATAGATAGATAGATAGATAGATAGATAGATAGATAGATAGATAGATAGATATGAATACCAGCAAACTGCATCTTCCCTAAATAGTTGTGTTGCCAAAAGACTTTTCTGACTCTTGTGCTATGTTCCTTCTGCCCCGCAACAGGCACCTATTCAGCAAAATGCTTGAACTCATCTGAACATGCATTCATTATAGGATTGCTGCTGGGACCACCTGATACAGCATACATATTTCCCTAGGCTTTCATGTCCAGGTTGTTAATAAGATAGTCAGTAGGAATTCCTTCCTCACGTGCTTTGGATTTAGTTGTTTAATATGAAAAGCATTTAATTTGGGAGAGCATGACGAATGCTGCACATGCTCCGGTGTCTCTAAATTAAAAATAAGAAAAGTTAACATTGTCACATTCGTATTTATGTGCCAGACTTCTCAATATACCCTGAACTGCAGTGCTAGCTATTGGATACATTAAATGTAGGTTCCACGAATCATTGGAAGATATAAAGGCATCCTTTTAAATGAGAAAATAAAAGAACTGAGCTACCATGCTTTAAAAGTCTATTAAACAGTCTGGTGACAACTGCTTACATCTACCTTATATCTACTGTTTATCTCTTTGTAAAAACATGATTGAACCAACAGAGAATAAAATGTTATTAATAAATGCATTTTTATTGCATGCAAACACTGATTATTAGACTATAGCTCATACAGACTATTCAGTATGCAGACTGCATCATAACAATAATTTTTGTAAAACAATTACTAAGAGGCATGGTGTTGGCATTGATACAAGCTAAAATAACCTCACATGTAGGGTATACAGACAGGCATAGACCTTTGATCATACAGGAGAGGATAGATTACAGTGACAAAGTCCAGAACATGATCGTGGCTGACCTTAAATACTGTATAACCCTCTGGCATGTGTCATATTTGATAATACTTTTCCCTTACTATAAACATGACCTATATCATGATCCCTTGACATGTTCCACTATTTTATAGCTTATGTTTTTTTAGTGTGGACAGTAAATAAAATGGATTATTTTTTTCTATGAACTTGTACAAGTGATTTAAACTGCATATAGATGAACAGCTAAAGGAAAAATAAAAATTGTATCTAGGAATGCATTTTAAGGTGCGATAGAGTCCATGTGCTCAGGAATCCATAATATTTGGTCAATGTCTCAGCTACCTGTAAATAAAGAGGTAGGGTGGTTCCAAAATCAGGAAATATATGAAATATTTAAAACATGAATAATGTCTCCTCTTATTAAAGCTCCGCAACAACTTTACTTCATTGATGCAGTTTTGGTGTATAGACCATGCCCATGCAATGTCACTGCTCAATTCTCTGCTGTGTAAGAGTTAAATCACGTTTTTATATGAAGCTCTAGCCACTCCTCCTTTGACTTACAGAGCCCGCATTAAAAATAGTTTCATTTTCACAGCACACCAAATCAACTTAAGCTTAATGAAATTCGCATATAATCCAAATCACTATGTTTATGCAGCCCTAGTGATGCCTCCCTAACTCTTACATCTCCTATGATCTATTTCTACCACATGTTTGGGATAGGTTGTATATTGGGATAATAAAACAAAGACCAACTTTTATTTGGATTTCTGATTAATTTGCCTTTCTTAACAAATCTCGTTGTTTATCAAGTTCCTGGATCCTTGAGTTGTTGAGCTGGATTCCACAGAGAGATAAGAACATAAACTTGCAAAAGAGTATCTCCATAAACCAGGATAGGATACCAGGAAGTAATTGAAAGGGCTTCTTCAACTAAGAGAAAGGCAAAATAAAACAAAATGCTTGAGAATCTGGAACTAATATCAGCAAACCAGGGAATTTGAATTGTCAAAGCCTGGAGGAGTTAAGAAAAAGTAATGGTCTGATTCAGTCCAAAGTAATGTTAGATGACAATTGTTTGATTGTAAAAGTCAAGAGTCAAATAACTATCTGATACAGGCACAGTTAAGGTAGAATGGGAGAGCAGGAATGAAAACGACTATTGGACTTAATTTACACAGGCACCCAAACATTTTTTGTTGCACGTGAGATTTAATAAAGATATAACTATTCTGTAAGAAACAAGTGATGCATAAGTGATCCACTGTCAAATGCAAAGTTTGGTTGCATAATTTTGACACTAGAAAACAATGATGCATGATTGACAGTTGCATACTGCAGTACAACCATTAGTCATTAATATACTTGCAATTCAAAGTCTATGGCTTGGATCAGACCCAAGGTATACTTCTGAAAGGCATTGTTGCCAGCTGTATGTACATGAGGTACATCTAGGTATGTCACTTGGAGAGTCTGGGTGGCTACAGCCCTTAATGTGGGACTATGTAGTTCCAAATCACTTAGTGGTGGGATGATGCAAATCTGTGTGCAGTTTTTCCTTCACGCTGCTATTTCTTCCATTCTCCATGTAGACTCTCAGTCAGTAGCAGAATCAGCACACTAGTGCACCCTTACCATATACCAATGTCTCCGTCACTGTGCTGCTTCTGTATTATAGTTTGCTTGAGTGTGTGTACATGCCAGAATGAAATATAAAAACATAGAAACATAGAATGTGACGGCAGATAAGAACCATTTGGCCCATCTAGTCTGCCCAATGTTCCTGTATCTGTGCATGCTTGTGTGCCCCTGTGTCTATGTATGCTTGTATGTGCCTGTCTGTTTGTGCCTGTGTCTGTTTATGCCTGTATGTGCATGTGTCTATGTATATCTGTTTGTGCCTATCTGTGTGTGCCTTTTTTTTTGTGTGTAAGTGTTAACCTGCATCTGTGTATGCCTGTATGTTCCTGTCGGCATGTGCCTTTGTCTGTGTATGTCTGCATGTGCCTGTCTGTGTGTGCCTATCTGTGTGTATCTGTTATTGGTCATGTGTGCTTGTGTCTATGTTCATGTATGTGTTTACCTACGTGCCTGTGCATCTACGTGTTGGTGCATGCATCTGTGCATATTTGTTTCTTAATATGTGTGTCTGTAAGTATCCATCTGTGAGTGTGTGTCTTTACATATGTTTCTGTGTTGAGACATATCTTGCAGATGTTAAGGGGTACAATTGATGAAGGACTAGGTGAGAGTTTGACAACGGTTCATCAGATTTTGTTTTTGTCTCAAGCCCCAGGCAGGGCCAGACTAGGAACAGAAAGTAGCCCTGGAAAAAAATAATTCAACCCTCTAATTCATTGTGTCACATAGTATGCTTGTATTTTTTATATGTATGTGCTTTGGAAGAATTTTGTCTTACCTGCAGTCCCTTGCTCCTGCACCCTGTCCATTGGGATTGGCTCTGCTTGGGGACAATTCTTTAAGCAGGAAAGTAATACTCCATGATATCAGCATATCGGCATCAGTGAGTCAATTGTATAATTTCAGCAAATATATATATATTAAAAGTATGTTCCACGTTAATAAATCACACTGACTACGGAAAATCACACAGACACACACAAGCTCCCTGGGTACAGGCTTACTGACACAAACAAGCTCACTATAGAGAAGCTCACCGATACACACAAACTATCTCTGACCCATGCACAAGCTCACTACAGACAAGCTTACTGCTGCACACAAGTTCACTGACAAACATTCACTCAAGCACACTACAGACAAACTCATGCTAAGTCCAAACAAGCTGACGACACACACAACCTTACTGACCTACACAAGCTCGCTAATGACAAACACAGAAGCTATCTGACCCACACAAGCTCACTACAGACAAGCACACCAACACACACAAGCTCCATGCCCCACACACAAGCTCACTACAGACAAGCACACCAACACACACAAGCTTATTACAGGCAAGCTCACTGATACACACAAGCACACTACAAGCTCACTGATATACACAAGCACACTGTAAGCTCACTGACAAATACAAACACACTACTAGCTCACTGACACACACAAGCTCACTACAAGCTCACTGACACACACAATCACACTACAAGCTCACTGATATACACAAGCACACTATAAGCTCACTGACACACACAATCACACTACTAGCTCACTGACACACACAAGCTCACTACAAGCTTTCTGACACACACACAATCATACTACAAGCTCACTGATGCACACACGCTTACTACAAGCTCCCCAATGCACACAAGCACACTACTAGCTCATTGACAAACACACATGCACACTAAAAGCTCACTGATACACACACAAGCACACTACAAGCTCACTGATACACACACAAGCACACTACAAGCTAACTGATGCACACACAAGAACACGACAAGCTCACTGACAAACACACAAGCTCACTGATACACACAAGCTTAATACTAGCTCACTGATACACACACAAGCAAACTACTAGCTCACTGATACACACAAGCTTACTATCACTGATACACACACAAGCACACTACAAGCTCACTGAAAAACACACAAGCTCACTGATAAACACAAGCAAACTACTAGCTCACTGACACGCACAAGCTTTTACCTGTCACTGGCAGTGTGGTTCCTTCATGAGGTGCTTCCTGTACTTCCTCTTCCTGTGTAAAAGTTCACCAGGCTGAGGCTGGGAAGTGGAGCTCTAGTGCGGAGGCTGGATCCTACCAGACTGGCCATGCAGAGAAGCTGGCAATGTGTGAGAGACTCTCACTCCTCCCTGCTGCAGCTGGCTGCCACCTCTGTATGTGTACCAGCTTCTAGCAACCACCTAGGTAAATGTCTGCCCCAGCCCCCAAACAAAAAATAAATATGTCAGGTGCTGCACTGCTGGCCTCAAGTCCATCGACCCACTGGGAAATTCTCCGGTATCCCGATGGGCCAGTCCGGCCCTGGCCCCATGTAAGCTACGACCCTAGCAATGCCCCTCCATACATTTCTTTCTAGAAAATCAAAAATGAGGCTCGTGCTTGCAACCATACACCCACACACATATATGTAACATTTCTACAGAATGACAGAAAGGATTTTATCTGAAATGACATTGATGGTTTTCAATGAGAAAAACAAACATTACTTTGCATGTCTAACAGAAACAGAGTGAATAGAGAGTTTGCTCTCCTGAAGGAAAATGCAAGTGAACAAAAATAAACTTGAAAAATTTAACCAGGAAAATTTTGTAACTTTCACCAATTTTAGTTTTTTTACTTTTTCAGAAAATAATATAATGGACGTGATACAATAACTCAAATCAAGGCTGACACATTACTGCATAAATAGATCATGTGTAATAATAGTCTGCTTATCATTAATTGAACAAAAACTCATTTTGTACAGGTACTCCCATAGAAATCATAATGATATTTTAATTATCCATATTGTAATGCATATAATCTCCTATGAGGCTATTAGTCATTATATTATTATGTATCTTGTACTATCATTCTTATTCTCTCTTTTTCAATTAGTGGCCTCAAGTTCATCAATAACATCTTTTGTTGAGATTTCTGCTACATATTAAATTTATGACCTTTAAATGTCATCTTTCTTCAAATAAACATGAAACTATGGTTTGATCATTTCTACTCCCCTCTATTGACAAAACTTGTTACACCATCAGGCTACACTTTCTAATTCTACTATACTTACTGCAAATATTTAAGTGGTTAGAATGCCATTAAGAAGGTGTTTAGGGGGGGCGGGGCCTGACCGCCATGCTGGCCGGTCGCATGGCACAGCAGCTCCAGCAACTTTCAAAGCATTAATCTATAACACAAAACTTTTTTGCCCTACCCGACGACCTACAGAGGTGGGCCGGCACATGGGAGACTCTGGAACCGGGGAGAGGCTTGCGACTAACGTTTTAGTCCCCCGGAGAGATACGCACCGCTCCTTTTGGATGAGGCCTACTCAGGCGGTGAGCGAGACGGACGGCCGCCGCCCGCTATCCTGCCCGATGCTGTCTGGCCAGACTCCCTTAGCTGAGCGGACCGGGCCCTGTTCCCCCCCCCTGGGCCGGCGGGGGTGATCCCGGCCCACACCCTATACGCTCTGCAGCCTCTGCTACCTCGAAGCACCCGGGGCCCTGAAGGACTGCAAACACGTAGACCAGGCCACGAGCCATATCTAAAATGGCGGCGCAGTGACCCTGCTGGCTCGCACAGATACCTGCGGCTCCCGGGGGGATGCCATCTACACAAGCCCTGTGAATCTGATCTAATAGACAACCCCCAGGGCATGCTCGGCCGGCCGGCACAGAAGGCACATCACCTCCACAACGGCACAGCGACACCTAACTGCCAAACCGCAAGGAGGAGACACCAAACGGCTGGAGGAAAACAGCTGCGACAAAATCAGAGGGACTTACCAACCTTCAGCAGCCACAAAGCAGAACTCGGGCAGACAGGACTTGAGGAACCAGCATGAGTCTCAAAGCCTGCCCAACATCCCTCCGGGGAGCAGGAATGCCTAGCTGCGCGACGGCGAGGCTGTGGGGTGTTCATACAAGCGACTACTTTCAGGACTCTAAGTATATGCTAAACTATGCTTCAAACAATCGCAACCGCAAAAGCAGGATAGAATGTCCTAGCAAAGTTAACCTACGAGTAATCAGTCACTTAAAACGGGTGCAAGTATCACCTAGTACCTTTACCCTGTATAATCACATTTTAAGCTGTACCTGTATTGACACAGCATACAAACCTTATGTCTAACTAGTACAGCGATGTTAACTTGTTATAAGAAAGATTTAGCGAAGTTCACCTAGCATGTTAACCCATAGGTTACAAGATTAACCAGCTCACTAAATGGCCAAACGATGAGAATAGCAGATTTCCCGTGTAACCAGGTTCTGTAACTAACAAAAAAAAAAAAAAAAGTGCTATATACGAATGCCATGATATTGTGAAATGTAACACATGTACTACTATTTCATTGGCTTGGACTAGCTATTGTGGCTTGACAAGCGTGTGTGTAAAACCTAAGCACTGCAAAAATAAAGAATAAAAAAAAGAAGGTGTTTAGTAGCTAGAAGAATTTTTTGTGAAATGTTTTTTTTTTCAAATTGTTCAAACAAATTCTGGGTCCAATAACTAGAGGAAAGGGCACAGCACAAAAAGGGAAATGGGGGAAACAATTATCCATCCACTACAGTATAAATACACATTAAAAAAGTACATTGTAAATCCTACATTTAAATATGTACATAGAATGTTATAAAACATAATGTAAACAGCAACCTATAAGTTGTAAAACATCTTCAAATCCAAAGATGTAAGCTAAGATAAGACACCTGAATAGATATAACAGTATATTTATAGACCCAACTCTTAAAATATAGTATTTCCCCATGCAAGGTACCCAGTTCCCTTGCATTAAAAGAAATATAATTTAAGACCATTATAAAATAAGAGAGGCTTGAGTAAACCATCACAGCAGGGAGAAAACTGTGTTTATCAGCTAAAGGTGAGCCATAATGATATCAGATTTCAAATAGTCTGTATAGTACGAAATCAGTATAAATAGGTTATTGCTATTTATCAAAGTAATAAAGTATAATGTCTGCATAAGTTACATACTGATATAATATATAATGCCCAAAAAAAATTTTTTAGTGGAGGTAAAAAAAACCAAACAAAATAAATGTATATAAATTTAAAAATACACAAAAATAAGTGATCCACTGGAACTCCAACTACTCCTGGGCAGCAGCAATGACCATAGCACACATCAGCCCCAAGACATGCAATAAAAACCAAAGAAAAAAAAAAGAGTTACTTGCGCACAAACCTCTTAGGTGGGTCCTACACTAACAATTATCTTTGTTTCCTTCAACTTCAGGCAAAGTCATCTCTATTGAGACTAATCTCTAATGATCACTGCCTCAGGAAGCACCTCCAGTGTCCATCTGAGAATTGACCATTGGAGGTGTCCCTAGGCTTTCATGTAAAAAATGTCCTTTCTCTGAAAAGACAGTGTTTACAACCAAAAGCCTGAAGGGACTGAAAATACTGACCAGAACAACTGCATAGGCTGTAGTTGTTCTGGTGATTATAGTGTCCCTTTAAAGATGAGTAACTAATTAGTTGTTGGTATCACTATACTTTTTGTTACATTTTTACTTTTTAAGTTTTCCAAAATGTCAAAGGTTTAAAAAGTTATTATGTAGATACCTTTTTGTTAGTTATATTGTATTTACTATTACACCCAGATCTATATTTTATTCATTATCATTAATGCATTCACCCTAACCTAATAAGCCTGTTTCATTTTAGAGAATCATTTTCCAAAGACCATGGATTCAAAACTTGTGAAAATGAAAGCACAAAGTTTATTACAGCAATAAATCCTTTTATATATTTTGTCAATTTAATATTTGATAAATATGAGCTAATGGGTTCTCATTATAGGTTTCACATGGAGAAAAGGTTAACAATATAATTCATTTTGAAATATTGCAGTTCTTGACATAGAATTAGAAACATGAAAATAACAACAAGTTAAAAACCTCTTGGACATCAAAGTTTAATTTTAGTCTAAGGCTTTCAAAACTCATTTTACATCTAGAAATAGATGAGATCGTCTGTTGTCTGTTATGTGTTTAAAATGGCCCTATTACCTACTGGTGTGCAGTGAGTGCAGTGACCTGTGGTTCACTGAGATGAGTTATACCTACCTGATTCTATCCCTCTCTTCTGCCTGAAGTCAATATCAGTGTTGTACTCTCACACATGCATGATGTCTATGGAGGATCGCACAAGACTGTTGAAACCTCCAAAGATATTATTTTGCGGTAAACAAGATAATGCTTTATTCCGACAGTTATCCCTAACTGTTGGAGTTGACAAAAATAAATGGCGGTAGCTCCTCCTTGTGTCCAGTTTTGTCAACTTTTTGAATTTTCCATCAGATAAAGTAGTCCCTGTTTTGTCTTATATCTTTTGACTGTGTTGGAATTTCAATGAACACAGTCTTTATGATCATTTCATGTGAAATTTACATTTATGAAATGCTCATGATAAACTATATACAACCTCAGCATGCATTCATGCATTATACGAAAGGACAGACAGATAGATAGATAGATAGATAGATAGAAAAAATCTTGCTTTTTCAGTCTCACCAATGGAAGAGGGCTGAATTAAAATGGCAAACGTGCATATTCTGGCCATGCCATTTATTAGGAACTCTGCTCTGCACAGCTTAAGTAGACATTACATTACAATTATGCAGGGATGATGTCACAAATATTGCAGTACAGTTTTGAAAACATATACTGTAAGATTTGACTACTTTTGGGGGATTATTAGACTGCTTTGGTTCTGTATAAGTACTGTATATTCATTGTATTTGATCACAGCTAGAGATATGCAAACATTCCACTGGTGACCAAAAATTTATAATATCTGCAAACAAACTAAACTAAATTAAATTAAATATTTTGTTATCTTAAATGTGATTTATTTTATGAGAACTATTAAACATTTTGCTTTTCTAAAATAACTTGTAACATTGAAGAGAAATTAGTTTTTGCCATTAAATGATTTATATCTCTGCAACCCATTGAATAGGCCCTGGGGAGTCAGCATAGCTAAACGGACAAGGGCACATGTATGAGTGTGGGGATGGTGCTAGTGATTGGCTATATGTGTTTAGGGGAGTGGTTATGGGTTTGTAGTGGGCCAGGGATCATCTTACCTCAGTGCCTTTTGGGATTCTGGCCAGCAAACAACTTCCCACCCACCCACCCTAATTTTCTGTTTTTGTTCCATCACAGCTAGCGGGGAGCGTGTCCTTGCCAACAGGGTTGGGGAGCAGATGGAATGTCAGGAGATGGACATGGTGGGTCTCAACCTCCCCTGCTCTGTAAGGTAAACTTTTAAGTTACCGAATAGGACGTGCCCACCGAGCAAAAAGCCGGCTGGTGGTAGAGCATTTAAGATGATGGGAATTTTTGGTTTGGACGAGGGGGGAGGTGAGACACCAGTGGGTAAAGTTTTGGTGCATAGGCACCTGGTTAAGTTCGTTGGCAAGGACGGTTATTTAAGTTGGAGGCTGTAGGGCAATAAGTGTAATTTATATGTTAATTCATATGTTAATTATGGTATGTATATATATTTATCTGTTTATTTATATTTGAATTAAAGAAAAAGAATAAAGTTCGGATGAGTCCTACAGTTGTAAGTTTAATAAATGCTGTGGCCTGTTTCATCCAATATTCGTTGTTTGTCATTATTGGGGGGAGAATTGGGGTAGTCTCCTTACTCTTAGTCGCACCACATTCCCCGCTACGTACATACATGCAAATCCCAATCACAAAACAATATTTTAGACTATTTCATGATGCACATTTTGGGATTTTCAAAGTTTGTGTAATTCTTGGAAAAGCGGTCATGTCTAATCACAGCTGAGTATGGTCAGTTTGTTACTGGCATTGTTAACACTGAGAAATTTACATTAATAAATTAACAGAACATAATTCTAAAACATGTACTAACTATGATATACTTGTAAAGTTCAGCCATGCCAACTGTGCAAGCTGCAGAACTGCTTTTTATCCCATTTCACTACTAACATTTTTGTATTTTAATCTTAACTATAGTTTGAAAAATGGCATGTGTAATAAATGTGGGATAAAACAGCAATTATGTGTTTATTGCTGCTCAGGGATACATAAAAATGAAAATGTAAATTTAAAAAAAAAAATCAGTTATTTACTCTTCTTTTGAAGACAAATTTGGAGAATAATACTTTTAGAGATTACATCATATCTCTTTACTAAGGTAATCTAAAATACAATTATTGTCATATATAGTAGGTGTGACACAAATATAGGAATAATGCCTGTTTATTTTACAGGCAATAAAATAAGAACATATATTTAGAATTAATAAATATCCTATCAGGTCAAGCCAAAAGTGTGTGTACAAACAAGTAAATGTTGAAATTAAGAAGGGTACTGAAAAGGTCTTGTTTATCCAAAACAATAACTGCGATATATGATTGTTTCAGCAATGCAATGCTATGGAACTTTTAAAGACTTTGTTTTTTTTTCAGTAAATTACAAATAAAAATAGCTACTAAGTACAATGTTACAATTTTACAGAGTTGCATGTGCTATAATGTAACGTGTAAAAAAAATCAATGTATCAATATCAATATACCAACTAGCAATACATGCTACGGTAAGATGACTTCACCAGATGAGTCAGAAGTTCCAGCTGTATAGGACTATTGTCCGCTATGAATAAGGTGAGTATATACGAACAGGCTCAAAATGCCTGACATGGCCTGAAGGAAGAAATATCCTGAACCTGCCTGGTCGATGTGATATGGAGCAATTAAAACAATCCCACCAAGTGGTGTTATATGGTGCAAGCAAGCTAAGGCCGAATATTTACTGCCTACAATGCAATATAAAGTTTTTCCCTCGGGTTGGCAGCAATAGCACAAAGTATGCCATGTATTTGTTAGCAGATATCGTGACTACAGTAGTCAATGTGTTTCGTTCTGCCATAGGACTTTGGCAAGACCAAATCAATCAATCAATCAATATAGATCCAGCAGAGAAGTCCAAATAAATAGCCAGCAGATAAATACAGAATTAAAATAAGCTTAGCTAATACGTTTACAAACAAGCACATTGAAAGACATGAGGTTCCTACAAATGTTTAAAAAAATTGGGCAACTCATTAGAGCTCAAATGGGGCAGCTCATAGAGCTCATAAGGATTTCATAATTCTAAATTTTACATTTATTTTTAAAAATTCCATTCCCTAATTCCCTAGTATGCCCTAATGGGAGTAGTGCTCCTCAACCCTCTCCTCAAGGCACACCTAACAGTTCAGGATTTAGGGATTACCCGGGTGTGTCTACGGTGTTTAGAAAAAAAAAACCTTAGATTCTAAGGTGTTTTTAGTTTTTCTTTTTTTTTAATACCTTAGACAAACCTGGGTAATCCCTTAATCCTGGACTGTTAGGTGTGCCTTGAGGAGAGGGTTGAGGAGCGCTATGCTATAGTACAAAGCTAAGATCAGTGGAGGATCCCTCAGAGATTTCCATAGGGGTTACTTTAAGAATTAAACTCACATGTAAAAAAACACCCTTTTTTTCTTTAGCTGTATTACATCTTAACAATACTATTATCTTTATATAATTTGTATGCTGTTTTCTCAGTTGAGTTAGATAATGTCTAGTAGTTTTTTCTGATGTCTGAAAACTACTGATTTCCAATAAAGAGCTGATATTTATGTTACTATCAATTTTTTTTCCAGTGAGTTAATTTATGTACCATGAGAGCACCTCAATTGTATTCAAAGAATAAAAGCTTATATATTATTTTTGTTTGTTTGTTAAATTTTCATGTGCCTCTTTACTTTGTTTCATACTAACACACAAGCTATATTGTATACAGATTGTGAATGCTGGAAGGTGACTTTGATTAAATATCTGCTGTGGGGGTCCCTGTGGGTGAGAGAGTTGTGATCAAGTGGCTCTCACGCAGACATCTTGAGAGAACTGTCCAGCACTGTCCAGCATCCAGAATGTCCACACAGAAAAAAAAATAAGCATTGGACCAGAGTCTCACTCTATTTTCCAAAAGGGAAAAGATTATGCCTTTAACTATCTCTGTATTCTAATTAGCCATATGTGATTTTCTTTTAAAATAACATGGGATGGGGAAAACACCATACCCTATTCACATTACTATCCTTAGTCCTTCTAAGTTCAAATGAAGTCCAATTTAAATATAATGTCTAATCCATACTTTAAACTATTGACATTGAATCACTAAACAGTCTCAAACATTACATTTTAATATGATTTAAGCATTCTTGACTTTAATGTTATTTATACACACGGCTTGATTTGTTTTACAGAACATGAATTGAAATTTAACTGCCTTAGATGTTCCACTGAATTTCATGTACAGGTTAGTAGCTCCCCTGAGCTACTTAGATTAAGAGATAGACGGGATCTGATGCTGTAAGGTATGTGAATATTTCCTATTAAAAGCTTTCACCTTTGGTCTCCACTGTCTGAGAATATTAAAATTGAAATTCTGCGCAGCAGACCTTATAGCAGAAAGGTTAATGTTCCTTTGATCCACCCATTTGCACACTAAAATAGTAATTTTCCTTGGTATGTTAGACACTTCAGAGCTCTGGAGTTTGTAACTGACTTTCAGCGTATAACTTTCAAATTCATTAGCACTAAAATGATACTCTGTTCAACTCTCTATGTGTACATATAGTATACATTAGTTAAATGAATTGCATATTGCTTTTTGCTTTGGCAAATTAATTTTCTGTTCGTTTTCATATAGTTTGACTTTAAAACATGTTACGGAATTTCACCTTACAAAGACAGGCAAAGTCAGGGAAATAAGATAACAAATGACAATAGAACCACGTGCAACCAAAACATTTTTACATCCATTGACAGAAGAATACACATTTACTTTTTTTCCGTCACAAACACATTCTATTTTGTGTTTGTATATTTAGATCTTTATTTGCTAAAGTACATTTTTACTAAAAATCACACAGTTATTCAAAGAGAATTACAAATGCTAGGTCAAAATAGCCAAACTGGAAAACAAATCTCAAAGCTAGCTATGCTTTTAGTTTGGCAACGTGGCCTTAAATTTGAAATTCACTTTGAATTCTCAGTTTAGTAAATAACCATAACAATGTTAATGCTACCACCTATCACCAATAACAGATATAAGTGATATCTAAAAATGTATGGGTCGGTTGTGCTAAAGTACAGGACTAAGTGCAATAACAGCATTTTTTTTTTTATGTTTCATATTTTTTGTTTCTCACTGGTTAATGTTGTAATTAACATATTTTTATTATTTTATGTTAATAACTTCTACAAGACGACTTGAAAATCCCCATATGTAGAAAATTCTAAATAAATAATCATAAATAAATTAATAGCTAACTATACATGCACATAATGTTTTAGATTTTCGTCACAATTTTTATATATCTTTTTTTATTTAACTTTTTTTGTCATAGTCAGCTTTACACTCGGCATGTTACATTTAGTCCCAAGTTGAACTTTAGAAGATAAAATTCTTTAGCTTGAACTTGATTTTATTCAGACCTCCAACAGCATTAACATTTAATCCTCAAATTATTTTAGAGTCCACAGTGGATTGTTCATATAATCAGCAACAGGAGACTAGGGTAAAATCTGAAAGAATTCATATATTGCAATGCTACAACACTGATCAAAAATGCCTGTTATTTTGACTGCATGGGCTAAATTCACTGAATATATTTAAAGGTTTACTCTGACTTCTGAACAGCAATTCCTCCATTGGTGTATGAGAAAATTACTAGTTAGTAAGTAGAGTAAAACTTACTCTGCTAAGAAAATACAGCTCAATATTGGAGAATTTAGTAGGCTTTACGTGTTTTTATGTGGAAATTGGTTAATTTATGTTCTTATTTGTTTCTTAAATCTGCTCCAAATTACTGTGCCAATTAATATCCAAACATATATGGACAAATTTTTGTGGGAATCTGTAGTCTATAATCCATGTAGGTTAGTGTCTTGAGTACCACCTTGCCAGCCCTCTAATCAAAAGAGTATAAGACTATTGTAATATCACAATCCAGAGAACTTTTGGTGTTACACCATTCAGCATATTTAAAAATTGATGCTATATTCTTGAAGATTTATTAATTTCAGGAAGAAATACCAAAATTATGAAACTGATATGTTATTATTTAAAATTAACCTTAGTGAGTAGCAGCATGATCATTTGCTATGGATATGTGTGTTTTCGTTGTATTTTCAATTTACAGTTTACAGTTTAATTTGTTGTCTTGTGCCATAATATTTTAAAAAATAAAACACAGTGGGCTTTAAAATCCAACATGTGCCTAAGTACTGTTGGTGCCTTTATGGCCAATGCTCTGTGAGATGGTTCCTTTGTAGGTGTGCACTGCTCTGCACACATTCTACTCACATTTTACATCTTTCAGTGAAGGGTTAAATTCAGGTAGCCAACACAAATGTTCAAAACATACTTTAATGTTGCAGGAAGATTGCCGAGCATTTCCGCCTTAGGGGAAAAGTGTCACTCTGATCCAACAATCTGACATACTGGAGAGACAGACTTATTAACATGGTCTGTGATTTGAAGTGGGAAAAGGGGATTCAATTAATGCAAAAGAGAGGCAAAAATAGCACAAATGTATGGTACAGGAGAATTAAAATGTAATACACTTTATTCACTCAGTGGTATGAAGAGATCAATTGAAATTTTTGAAAAAACAGAGCTCCATTTCAGGAGATATAGGTTTTAGGTGCTCAATTCACTATTATATTTTGCACAGTCCTTTGATCAGTAACACATGATTTGTTCATACAGCACATATTTTTGGGGTGCTTATATTTTGTTGTTTTTTGTAAACGTCTTTGGTAGAGACAGTTCCTCTTTAATCTGTCACTGATTATATCATGTTGCTTAATTAGCATATTTAGTATATATGACTCTCACTAGCAAGTTATTCATTTGTACCTACAGCTTTAGCTGGTACCAGGAAGTTGCTCAGAATGTTAAAGGGAAACTATAATCACCAGAAAAACTATAGCTTAATGGAGTTGTCCTGGTGAGTATAATTATTCCCTTCAAGCATTTTCATGACCTTTTCAGAGAATTGCCTCTTAGAGATACCTCCAGTGGACACTCCTCAGATGGCCACTGGAGGTGCTTCCTTGGGCAGTGCTTCAATGCATCTCTATGAAGAGGTGCTGATTGACCACAACAACATTTGGCCCCATCCCATCCTACCTCCTTGACGATTTTAGCCAATCAAATGCTTTAACTATAGTAAAGCATTAGACTGGCTAAAAATTGTACATTCTGATTATGTCACCAAGGAGGCGGTCAGGGAAGGGGAAATAAGGTGAATTTTAAGCCCTTCTAAGGGGATCAAGGGGTGGGCAAGCCACCTAAATGGTGGTTTTCTGACTATTATGATCCTTTAAGTCATTCTTCGTGTTATTTTTTTTTCTCTGTGAAAGAGCTCTGAAAGAGCCGTGAAGAGTTTATGGCACATAGATTCAAACATTGCCAGTGCAAATACTAGAAAATATATGATACAGTGGGGATGGTGTCAGCTGTGCAAACAGACATCTCATAAATGTCCACACATCAGCTTGGAGGAAGTGTTCCTCTAGAAAGTATAATCTTAAAACTATAGATTTTCTTAATATTTCAAGAACATAATGTATTGGCAAAATGTACATTTTCCTGGCTATCAACTTGTCATTCACGTTTTGTGAATAGCAGGCTAATTTTAAATAGCATTACACATTTATTATGAAAAGTTTTTCACTACATTATTAGTAAATTAAAAAGTCGGATAAATCAGTTACAGTGGTTGCAACATTGCATGGGTTTATACCTAGGGTTGCAACCCAACCACAGCACAAATAAGTAAATAAAAAATAATACACATCATTGTTATGCATTTAGAAACAAATGTAGAAGAAAAGATATGTTCCTTAGGCATGAGATTAGTTTTATTACTATACACAGACAAATAAAAGGACAATTTAAAAAAAAAAAAAAAAAAGTATGAGGAAAATACTTCCACTTCCATTATTGATTTACCAGTTATCAGATATCTCAATACAAATTCAATGTCCCCAGATAACATGAAACTATAGTAAATCACAATGATCTTGTCGTTTTAACACTGGGAATACAGAAGAGCTACAAAAGTTAATGTTAGATTAAAATCACAGTCTTTTCAATCAATCCCTCTTGCTGTCACCTAGCGATCCTTCTCAAGCATGGCATCACAGGAGATGACAGGTGGACCTCAGAGATTTGCAGAACATTAAACATGATAGAAATGAGTGACAGAGAAAAATTTTAAGACCTTTATTTGCTATTGTGCAGCATATCAATTTTTAAACTTTAAGGAAACACTATAGTGTTAGGAATAAAAACATGTATTCCTAAAACTTTAGTACTGGAATACATCTTAAGGTCCCCGGCAACCCTCTCTGTGGATTTAATAGGAATTAAGCTTACATCATTTCCCTCAACGCACTGGTTTTTCCTCTAGCTAATCTTCGCTATGAAAAACTAAAATTTAGCAAAACTGTTCCAGCAAAGTCTTTGAGTAAAGAAGTCTCAGAATAAAAAAAACAACTATTCATATGTGATGAGTTGGCTGATGACTTACAGCAGGCCATCAGCACATTCCATGACAACAAAGGAAATGCCATTTTGCACAAACACATCATTTTATACCTGACAGATGATTATCCTGTGGGCACTCAGCATCAGCAGGCAAACAAGACAATTTAAGAACTTGTTGGTGATCACTGGCGTATCATCATTGGCCAATGCGAGTACCATTTTCTGCAACTTCATTTACATATGAAACTAGTATAGGGGCCTAGTTGTGGTCAATCCAAGTAAAACTTGCCATCAGAGATTGATGGTAAATTGGGAAATGTATATTATATTTGCTTGAGCAATACAGATCTAGGTTAAATAAAAAAACAGTATGCATCTAAAACTATGATTGCCATTTTATTCTGCTTGTAAAGGTTATTTTGCTTTTAATCCTGGCAACCTTTTAAGAATCTAAAGTTTAAAACAAAGTTAAGTAACTATTTCAAAGAAACAAAGAATAATTTGCTATGACAATAGCACTGTATTTTGTAAGTTTCCAATTATACGGAATATAGAATGTTAACGTAAAGCTGCAGGCTGAATTTTATTAAACACATACAATTTTGTTTTAACAATGTTTGTTTAATATAGACCAGCAAAGTATTATTTAAATGATTTACTGATTTTATTAGTGGAAAATGTGTTACTTATCCCTGGAGTCAAATGGCGTGTGTAGCATGCATATTGTCTGAAACATCCGTAAAGGGTTAAATCCTTCTGGAATAAAAGAACTTTGAGCAAACAGTTAATTCTGTTTGTTATAACAAATGCTCAGTTCTATTTTGTCTTGTTTTATGAAGCTAAAACATAAGCCTTATTTACAGTATGACCGGAAATACTGCCTCGGCACTTGAGGAAAAAAATAAATAAATGTCATTCTTAGCCTTGGAAATATTTTAATAGGTTAGTGTACATATTGACACCTGCTGTTGTCATATGCTATTTGACTTTAAATTCTACTCCTAGCAGTGAACAAAGCAGGTCAGACCTGTATCTGAAGAACAACTTCAACTTGGAATTTTCTATGTGTACCCTGGCAGATGGTGACTGTAAAAGATCTGTGAACTTCAAGCATCTTAAAAATTCTTTTAGACAATGATGATATTAAATGAACAAAAATATACAAAAAAAAAAAAAAGAAATTTCTATGCCAACAGAAATGTCAGGATATATAATACATTACAGAGGAATCTAGCTGACAGTGAAAAATAAGATTAAATGTTGAAAAAAAAATGCATCTTAAAATATATTATATACATTTTTTTTCCACTCATAATCCTGGACAGTTGCGTTTTCAGTTGACTTGAACAGTCTTTAAAGGCACACAGTAAGCAAAAAAAAATAGTTTTATTTGCAAATGTTATGGTGCAATCCATGCATCCCTGTTTACTTTTAACTGCAGTAATTGTCGTAATAGAGAGACAGATGCAAAACATTCTATAGTTTCTGTGTCTGTTTTCAGTTCCATGAGATTTATGCCCAAACACCGCTGCCTGCATTCACAGGAAAAAGATGGCCGCAACCTTGTGGTTGTACAAAGGAATTGCAGCCACCCAGACGAACACTTAGAACACTTTGGTTGAAATTGCTACAAAGTAACAATTAGGCTTAACAAGCTCCAGGGTGGTCTCCGGTTCGTGCGTCTGTTCGGTTCCCAAACCAAATATAAAATCCCACAAACCAAGTCTGTTCATATTATTTTTAAAAGGGCCCATAGTCTTTTGGTAAGAGGTTGGCCAGCAGGCCCCTCCAAGAACACGTGACGAGGCTCAGTTCATCACATGGGGCTAGGGGGCACCCCTTTCTCGTGCCATTCATGATGCAGACAGGTTCTGAAAGCTGTCTGTTAATTTGAATTCAGGCTGTAGGGGTCGAGTACATAGCCAACATCCATCACATCCAAGTGGGGCCCAAGCCTAGTTTGCTTAGTGTCTCTATTAACAGTGTCATCTCTATAAACAGTGTACAGTAAACTCTATCAAACTATTTTTCAGTGGTGATTGTGAACAGCAGGCTCTGTGTGCTTATTTGCTTTATTTTACAGGTCATATAGAAAACACTAAAACTCATACTTTAATATCCAATTCTTCTGGTGGCCAGGTTGCATGTGCACACTGCATGTGCTTTGTGCTCGCAGAACAACGTTCTCCGTCAAGTTCATGGGATCTGTTACACATGCTACCTGTTCCTAAGAAGCCAGGGTCTGATACAGGCTTTGGCATTCTTCAGCTCTCGGAATGTTATGGACTACATCTACATCATGGCAAAGCATCATGGGAGATATTGTCCACAACATATTGAGTGTGGAAAGTTGTCTACCCCTGACCTAACATATCCATTGCCATCATGGTAGAACTCCCTCCCTACAAAGGCAAAACTGTGATTCTAAAGCTTGTATACAGGTTCACTAATGTAGCTCATTTTGTTCCTTTGCCCAAATTGCCAACCTCACAAGAATTTGTCTATGGATTTTCTCAGGAAATATTTTGCTTCCTGAAAAAATACATGAAATCCCTTGGGAGAACATATATGATAGGGATTTGCAGTTTATAGATGGTGTTTTTTAAACATTAAACTCTAATTTTCATCACTGTACCAATCCTTTGACTAATGGGATGCTAAGAGTATGAAACAAGCACTGGAGCAGTATCTGAGATGCTTATATCCAATCTTAAGAAGAAACAACACAAAGGGATGCCTGCTCCATCCTGACTAGATGTGCAAACCTGCAAAATATTAATCCAGTCTGTTCATGAACTGTCCATGCTCCCATCTGGTTTGGGCTTTCGATGCCAGATACCTTTTCTGTCCTGGTGGGTATCCTATAATACTGTTTCAATATTGACGCAAGGTCACCTATCCTTCAAAATCCTAACAATGCCTCTCATCATTCTCACATCACTTTTGGCATAGAATTCCTGGACCAGAAACATATAAGTAGAAATATGCAACCACAAAGCATTGATATAAATAGGAAGTGACATTCTAGTAATCCTATTTTCTGTATCAGTGCCATGCACCATACTGAAATGAATGGCATATATTTACAATACACATATTAAAATTGAGTTCAGTGTAATTTCAGCGTTGCCGCTGTATGACATTTTTTCCTGGTGATTTCAGATTCTAGATTATATATACTTGCTTATACTTGCTAGTGCAATAAGGGGGGACCTGGCACTGCTTATATCGCCCACATGCCCCTACTCGCAGTAAGCCGCAAGTAGCTCATGTCGACTAAACAAATTTACAATTACTAGTGACTGGGCAGCTATTGCCACAACGTATTGAGTGCGGAAAGTTGTCTACCCCTGACCTAACATATCCATTGCTATCATGGTAGGGGACCCTAAATAAATAAATAATAGGGGGACCTAATATCCCCCCATGTCCCCACCCATGACCGGCAGGTGGGGACATTGAATAAATAAATAATATTTATTAATGTCCCCCCAGATCCCCACCCATGAGCGTCAGGTGGGGAGCAGAAATAATAAAGTGAATAGGGGTCCCCAAGCCCCTAGTCACTCCCCCCCAATAAAAAATACCCTACCTACTTTCTTCACCCTAATAATAGTGAATGGGGTGCCAATAAACTAACTCCCTGCAAAATAAAGTTTTATACTTACCATTAGATGTCTTCTTTCTTCTTTTATCTCTTCAGCCCCAAGAATGGCCAAATAAAAATCCATAATACCCATCACAACTGTTGAAATAAAAAATAAAAAACGAGCAGAAAAAAAAATATGGCAAAAAATCCAGATGATAAAAAAATAATCCTTCTTCATTCAGCGAGGGCACGGCGCAGACTAATGTAAATCCTTCCCACCCCCTGCAATTAGGCTCAGATTTCTCAGGTAAATGAAGAGACTGACAGGAAGGTCTCTACATTTACCTGTCACAGCACTCTGATTGGTTGGCTTGAAATCCAGTGCGCTCTGTGTCATATTACACAGCGTGGGAAAGTTCTTTGGAATTTTCCCATGCTGTGTAATTTGACTCATAACCCTCTGATTGGTTGCTAATTAGGTCCCCCCCATTATTTAATTATTTAAGGTCCCCACCCACCGGTCATGGGTGGAGACATGAAATCTCCATCCATTATTTATTTAATTAGGGTACCCACCCGTCATTAATGGGTGGGGTCCAGGGAGGGACATTAGGGGCACGGGGGGGGGGGGCGCTATATCCCCCCATTTGAGTTATTTTGGTTCCCCACCATGGGGGAATGGGGGACCTGTGACAGGTCCCCCCTTATTGCACTAGCAAATGAGCAGCAACAGCTGCCCAGTCACTAATAGTTTTAAATGACATCGAATAGGGGCATGCTGAGGGATTTAACCTCCATTTAAGTGACAGCCCCAGGTTAATGCAGGGGAGGGGTGAATGGATAATGTTACAAGGAGGGAGCTGGTAGCTCTGCCGGCTCCCTCCTTGCTTTTTTTTTTTTTAAATCCTAAAACTGAGTACCTCCATTTTGGATGCCTTGTAAATCTTCACTTTTCACCTGGCAGTGAGCTGTGAGCTTTTCCTAAATGTATAAGCTTTACGAAAAGCTATTCAAATTCTAAAACAATCAAAAATATACATGATAAAAAGTAGGGAATACTTATCTCATGCAATTGCAAGTCTTTGGCAATCTTTGGGAAAAGGCATATTTATGCTGAGATGTCTGATGGGAACATCATCTTAAATGATGTACAATAAATGCGCCTATGGCACCTGTTTTGCTAACTGTGTATATGAATATATATATTATCCTTAATAACGTTTGTAAATATTCTTTAATGATACTATTGATCTATGTAATAAAAACCTTTATTATTCACCCACTCAGTTGGTGTCACATCCTGCATTCTTGAACCTTATATATATATATATAGCAAAACAGTACCTTATTACACATGTGCAAGGTTATCTATGGACAATGATATCATCTTATACTTCACAGACCCATTTTGCAGTTAGACATGCCCAAGAGTAGAGTCTTGATGACTGCTCCTGGCAGAAGAAGTCACTAGGACAGGGGTTTACACTGATCCATTTGATAAAATTTGAGTCCCCTCACCATTAACAATGGGATATGACAGGACTGTTCAGTACCCCCATCATTTTTGTTCTGGTAATACAGTCCTTCCTGCAAGATTTTAGGTGCAACCCCTCTTTTACATGCTATAAATTCCCTCAGGGAAAAACTGAGGTGCCTGCATGCGTAGATGATGCTTTATTTACACTCGCCGACCTGGTAAACTACATAACATATGCAATAAGTGAGTTAGAATGGTTTAACATCATCCCTAATTTCAAGATTAACCTAGATAAATGTGTTCTCTTTGAACTAGTGATACTCGCCCAGATGAGAACCAACTTGTCCACATTCTACAAATTCCAGATTTCTGTTTCTGGTGTCAAGTATGTGGACATTCATCTTACCCTCCGCAGCCTTGTGCGTATACGATGCTAACTACCTCTCTCTTTTAAAGGGATTAGAAGCAGATCTGAAGAGGTAGAATCTCCCACAGTTCTCCGTCTTTGGACTAACAATATGTTGAAGATGATGGGGCTAACAAAAAAATGTGTAGATTAGCGTTGCTTACTAAGGGCACAAAATTTAAAAGTCTATTTTTAACATTAATTTGGGCTGGAAAATGCCCCAGATTGGGCAACTATATCCTGACCCCAACAAGATCCTCTGGTGTTCACCCTAATATATTTAGTTACTATCTAGCCATCTTATTTTTTAGACTGAAGGAGTGGTACAATGATTAAAAACCAAAATCTTGGCACTGCCTTGAATGGAGCTTCTCGAAGGTTGACATTTCCACTATCCCCTTGCAGAGTTGCCCAATACCGTAGATATGCCCTTCAGACCTGCCAATCATTAGAACTGTATTATACCAATGGCAGAGGAAATAGACAGTGCTTCATGTCTCCCCAGGTATCTCTCTACTTTACCACATCACAGGGAACACCCTACTTCAGGTGAGTATTCATCCCTCCTCAGCATTAAGCATTCTGGGCGTGGGACGACAATACACTATCTCTACAGTAAGAGTGGAGTGTAGACCTCCTTTTATTGATACTTCCTAGGAAGTAGACCTCCCAAACTCAATTCGAACCCTAGAAGAGTTACATTGGTCAGCTTTGGGCAAACACCATAGAAACTCAAAGATATGAGAGCTGTGGATTGGATACTTTGACGATCACCCAACTCAACTGACATTGACCCAATGTGCTTTCTATTGCCAAATCCAAAGTAGGACTAAATAACGTTTTACTTTTTTTTCTCTTTATTCATTGCTTGATTATTTGTACTTGATCTCACTTATAACTGCATTGATATGCATTTGTATCATACTAATAATGTTTGCAGTATTCATACATATATTTCTATATAATACTCTCTTTTGGAATGTTTGCCCCTCACACTGGGGCCCATGTACCAGAATGTTTCTTTTTTAGTAAAATGATGAAATGTTACTATTTCTTAGTTTACACATGGAATATAAATGATATTACACAAAAAAAAATGCAAAGACCCTGAAAGTTACACTGCTCACTTATAACTTTAAATGGAGCATCACATGAAAAAAGTTGAGGTGATATTAAATGTTTTAGTCAATGAAAAATTCTAGAGAAGTGATAGTTCCCCTTTAATACAAAAGAGACATTTATAATGCTGAATATAGAGAAACATAGAAACATAGAAACATAGAATGTGACGGCAGATAAGAACCATTCGGCCCATCTAGTCTGCCCAATTTTCTAAATACTTTCATTAGTCCCTAGCCTTATCTTATAGTTAGGATAGCCTTGTGCCTATCCCACGCATGCTTAAACTTCTTTACTGTGTTAACCTCTACCACTTCAGCTGGAAGGCTATTCCATGCATCCACTACCCTCTCAGTAAAGTAATCCTAATATTATTTTTAAACCTTTGCCCCTCTAATTTAAGACTATGTCCTCTTGTTGTGGTAGTTTTTCTTCTTTTAGAGGAATAATATTACTCCATAAATCAAGAATTAATATTGCTAGATCAGATTTTCAAATGATTTAATATTTTTAGAAAAACTTTTTTAAATTGTAAATATTTCAATATTGAAAAAATTAATATATATGTGTTTTATATATATATATATATATATATATATATATATATATATATATATATATATATATATATATATATATATATATACACACAAATAATGAAAAAAATCCTTGCACTCAGGCTATAATGGTAAAGTATACTTGCCGGGTGCTTTAACCTGGGACTTTAGATATCCAGTAAAAAGTAGTAATGGTAGCACTCACGGTCTTCAGTTAAAAATCTTCTTTATTCAACAAGATTTAAAACATAAGGTCTAGGATCAACGTTTCAGTCCTCTCTTAGGACTTTCATCAGGATCAATCATTGAGAGAGGAATGAAACGTTGATCCTAGACCTTATGTTTTAATTCTTGTTGAATAAAGAAGCTTTTTAACTGAAGACCGTGAGTGCTACCATTACTACTTTTTACTATATATATATGAAACATATCAAATATATATATATATATATATATATATATAAGAAGACTAACATTCTAACATTCTAATGTATAATTTTATTATTCTTCCCTATCTACTTTCTGTTTCTGGAGTGCTGCACTTATTTATTTGTTGGTTTTTCTATTTGGTTCATTTTGGTTTTCGCTAGGTGTTTTAGGATCCCTTGTGTTTGTTTGCTGCTGCTATTGTAATTATTTTTTTATATAGTGTAACACTTTATTTGTTGCAAGAATGATAATGATGTATGTATTAAGTGCTAACAACAAATTAATATTCTAACTAATCCTTATATGGCTCAAAAACAGACCATAAAGTTTAACCATTCCTATTTATACAAAAATACCTTCTAATGTGTTCCTGAAAGGTAGACTTTACAAACATAAAAAAGCAAAACATAGACAGACATTAATAATGTATAAATCATTTTACAATCAGTTATAGTATATATGCTTCTCCACTAGAATATCCTTTAATTAACCCACACTATATAAAAAGACCTGGAACTATTTAAAATGCCATGGGTTGCAAAGTGCTTTATAAAAAGTGAGCAATGTTGGTTTGATCCTATACAGCAATTGTTTAATAAATGCATGGCACTAAGGCTAAGCATCTGCTACAGAATGAGGTTGAGCTGCTGAATTTTTAAGAACAGATTTCCTTTACAGGTGATGCTCGGATGGCTTTCTTTTTCATAAACGTAATTATAAGGTAATTTAGTTAAATTGTCTGCCTCAATAACTTCTCTGCACTTTCAAGATAAGTGGTAGCAAACACTGAGTCAAATCCACATTGAGAGATGAAGGGGCCCAGGTTTTAGTATTCAGAGGAATGTGAAAACACATCAGAGATAGAAGAGTAGTATGCTCAAATTGTTGGGTTTAATTAATGCAATCAACTGCAAATGTGTTAGTATTTATATATATATATATATATATATATATATATATATATATATATAAAATCAGTTAGGTAGCTAGTGAACTGTCATACTAAACCTAGGTTGCAGTCATAAACCATTTAGTTGGTGCTGATTAAAATAATGTTTGTGAGTACTTGAAATATGAGCAAATTGTGTTATTTGTAGAATGAATATCAACTTCCAGCTGTATATCTAAAGTCGTTTTGAAATCGTTACATTAAATTACTATAGGATTGAGATGGTCAAAAGGTAGAATTTTCAGCTATTGTGGAGCTAACTCCACTTTGATGTTTTGGCAGCCTTAAACCTGACAAACACCATGGGAGCTGTGGTTCAAAAACACATTAGGATTCTAACTTTGATCACCTTTGCTGAATAAGAAATAATATTCAATAGAATCACTAATCCCTTCGAATCTTTGTTATTTCTATTACTTACATGCAACACATATGTATGCTCATTAGAATCTGTGCGGAAATTGATTTACTAATACAAAGAAAAGAAAAGATGTAAAACTGATTAATTTTGGGTCTGAAAAGAAAATGATTGCTCTTATGGTTTACTAGGACAGCAGGGTAAACTTTAACAATGCAATCCTATTTTACAGCTTTAATGTATTGCATCCCACTGCCAGTAATGAATGGTGAGTCTAGTTACATCCCTTGTCACTTCAAGACAAAATGTCACATGTCAGGTTTAACTAAAAGTAAACAAAAAAATACTCTGAAAAAATATAGCAAGCATGGAAGAACCCGGGGATTGAATTGAAATGCATACATGCACAGAGGGAATAATGTAAATGCACTTCTTCGAAATATAGAAAGAGCAAGCATACAAGATCAGTTCTGCTTTACAAAAATCCTCAACAAGTAGTACATACTTGACAATAAGTTTGCTGGGAGTCTTCTACATACAGATATGGTGGATGATGTAAATATATAATTTTGGATTTGTAAACTACACCAGATAATTTCAGGGTATAGAGGTTAGAATAATAATGCATTATTTGATATGACAGCATTACTCTATGCTTGAGCATTACTTACTCATCACCTAATTGTAGTTGTATTTTCAAACTTGACAAAGATAGAGTTTTGCCAAAAGACATAAAATGAATGTATCCTACAAAAGAACATAGCAGCCTTTGTATTCAGCAGGATGCAGGAGATAGCTTTTAAACTGTTGACTGATTGGTATCACAAACCGGCCCCATTGCACACAATAGACCCAACTCACTCTGACCTCTGCAGGAGGTGCAATAAGGGGGTTGGCACCATTCTACACCTCTGATGGGACTGAAAAAAAAGACCTTTCTGGGTGGGTTCACATAATATGCTGGGGAAATTCTATGATGCTCCACCTATTGTGTTTGTATTTCATGTGAATTAGTGGTATTGGGATAGGGGATACCACACAGGTGTTAGAGCTTATTGTCACTAGCAGACATACCATTTGTGTTTTTTTATACTATTTAACAAAATTATAAATGCAACACTTTTGTTTTTGCCCACATTTTTCATGAGCTGAACTCAAAGATATAACACAAAAGGCACATTTCTCTCAAATATTGTTTGCAAATCCCCATTGGAGGGATCCAGGGGGTCTGAAAGCCAGTCAGTATCTGGTGTGACCACCACTTGCCTCACGCAGTGCAACACATCTCCTTCACATAGAGTTGATCAGGTTGTTTATTGTGGCCTGTGGAATGTTGGTCCACTACTCTTTGATGTCTGTGCAAAGTTGCTGGATATTGGCAGGACCCGGAACACGCTGTTGTAAACACGATCCAGAGCATCCCAAACATGCTCAATGGGTGACCTGTCCGGTGAGTATGCTGGCCATGCAAGAACTGGGATGTTTTCAGCTTCCAGGATTTATGTACAGAACCTTGCAACATGGGGCCATGCATTATCATGCTGCAACATGAGGTGATGGTTGTGGATGAATGGCACAAGAGTGGACCACCCAAGATGTGGACACCCCAGAATTGCCAAACAAGGGATTTGAACCTAGGAACTTTGCAGTCCTGGGCCTGCATTCTAATTTTGAGCCACAACAGTTTTGTTTATTTCGAGCTATTCCAGTCCTGTTCATCTTGGCTTATCTGCCGCACTGGGGGCTGGACTTTGAGTATTGCTGTGCTTCACCTGACCCTGATCAGACATCAGCTGGGTATATAAGCACTGCCTCGCCCTGGGAACATTATCAAGTTTTTGATCCTGTTGTGTGTGTTCTGTTCCTGTGTTCCAGTCTCTTGATCTACTATTTCATATTGACCCCAGCTTCTGACTTCATTAATTCTGACCTCTGGCATCCTTTGACTTTGGCTATCCCTTGACTATCCTGCTGTTTGTGTCCTTGCCTGTACTGTGACTTAGAGCTTTATCCTGCACAGCCCCCATGCACAGATTCACAGTCCAGGTGGTTTCCTATCTGGTCACCTTGGAATGTGTCTATTTGCAAGGGTGAGTGTAAGGAAATCCCATATAGCTGAACCGCTTTGATAATTCCTCCTGCAATGCCAGCGTCTAAGGTAGTTCCAAGCAATGAAGTCCCTAAGAAATATAACAGCTTCCCAAGATAATCCCCTTGGTAAAGCATACGAATTCCCAAATACCAGTCAGAGTCCAGAATCAGGATACAAGTAGATCTGAGGTCTGGAATCTCCAGCCTGCTTTTTATTACGGTTACAGACAAGAAATACACACCCAGGGGGAGGCATTAAATCACCAATCAGGAATAGGTTACAGCCCATACCTCCCTCCCCTCTGATAAACAGTTAACTTAATTAAAACGTGCACTATTTTACCCCAGTTCTGGATGTACCCCAAAAACAGGGGGTACACCTTTAAATCTGGTACCGCTGGATAGTTCTCATTTGTGTGGACAACATATCGAAAAATCAGTCCATTCGGATGAATGGTTCGGGAGTTATGGAACACTAAAGTTTTGACCGACCGCACGGACCATCTAGCCGAAAATAGTTCCATAAGTTTTGGCCCTGCGGTCGGTCTCCGTTTAGGCGAATAAAAGAGACGAAAGCCCTGCCATCCATTCGCATCTTTGTGATCGTTGAAATCCCCATACGAAGTTGCATGTAACTACCGAACGGCCGGTGATTCGGTCGTTCCGTGCGAAGTTCTGGATGTATGGAGGTCTCAGCGGTGTTCGCCTGTTTGCGTATCCGATTTTAGTTCCACGCGTTGACGGGCAAACACCGCTGTTCGCACGTAAAATGGCTGCGGCCACGTGTAAAGTGCCGAAATGGCGGCCACCTATATTTTACACAGGGAATTCGCCTGAATACATCCGAAAGGTAGAAATCCTGATTAACGGAGTCATTTCTTCACAGTGAGCAAAATATTTGCACTACAGACTCCCATGTCAGATAAGACCGTGACACAAGGTCAATCTAAACCTCACACTGAATAGTAGTATCATTACACTGGAGACTAAGTTTAACCAGGATACAGTTCTTAGTCAATTTAGGGGACATTTACATCACAACTTAGGTCGGTCCCCAAACAGTTCTTAGGTGCACAAGTTTTCCAGACGTACAGGGCATGACATTCTGAGATGACCCTTTTTGCCACAATATAAACATAAACTCTTGTTTCTTCTAAACTGTTTTTCTGCTTCAGTAAGTTTGGTTACCTCCAACTGCATGGGTTCAGTTTCTGAAGGTGGAACAGGAGCAGACACGACAGGATTTGAAAACGAGGTGCTAGAGACAGGGTAGCACGTCTAGTCCATTTTTTTCTCTCCCTTTCTCTCAGTCTGTTGTCTATGTCATTCATATAGGTAATAAATTAGTTAAGATTGAAAGGAAGGTCTCTAGCTGCGGTCTCCTTGAGTACATTCTCGGACAGACCCTCTGAAAAAGCAGTAACCAGCCCGCTGTTGGTCCAGTCTACTTCAGAGGCTAACGTTCTAAACTCGATGGCATAATCAGCCACAGAGTGATTACCTTGCTTGATTCTCATTAAGGCTTTGGCTGCATTCTTTTCTCTTCCCATAGGTTCAAACGCCCCTTTGAACTCAGCTAAAAATTTATTGTATTTACAGGCGATGGAGTTGCCGCTTTCCCATAAAGGGTTGGCCCAGTTTAATGCCTTACCCGTTAGCTGGATCATAAGGTAGCCAATCTTTCACCTATCTGATGGAAAAGAACCAGGATAAGCCTCAAAATGATATTCAGTTTCGTTGAGGAACCCCCTACATTTTTTAGGATCACCTCCAAAACGAGGAGAAGGAGAAAGGGTTACGGAGGGAGCTTTATAAACCATAAGTACAGATGGCGGAGTAACCGGCTGTACCTGAGGCATCTCAAGATGAGCCGTTCCTTGGAGTTAGGTCTCGAATGCTTGGGCAAATTGGTCTATATCCTCCACCCTACTCTCATGGGCTATCATATGCTTACATAGTTCTGCAGGATCCATGGCCCTGTCGTAATGTCACGACTACTAATGTGACCCAACACGTAAAACTATAAAATCTACATAGAATAGAAAAATAGACAGAATGTAAACCGGTCCTTAGGATAGCCAGATTAATACGTTGAAAGACAGAGAATGGTCAAGGGAAAGCTGAGGTCAAGGAAGCCAGAAATACACAAGATCGATAAGAAAGACAAGTCAAGGAAACCAGAGATCAGAATAGCCAAGATCAGAATACTGGGAATATCAATAACAAGGACACGAAAACACACTCTCAAGAACCAGGAACAGAAACCACGACAGGGCAATGAACTAGGGAAATTCAGGGGTTTAAATATCCCTCTTTGGGCTGTGATTGGTCAAGGCAGGGCCTCTGACCCCAGAACGTGCGTGTGCGTCAACGTCATGAACTTTGGAGGCAGAGCTACAAATGGCCGCGACCTCTTGGTCGGCGCCATTTTGGATCCCGCGTGTGAAGGGGACGGGTGCCCCAGTAGGTCAGCTCCCAGCTCGCTGCTGAGCAGGTAATTCCTCCAACCTGTCAGTGTGGTCATGTGCAGCTGGGGGCCGTGACAAGACACTTTTCAACAAATCACTAAGACCATCAACACATCCATAGAAGGGGGTGTTACCATCCAGGCACATATATCTGGAGCTGTACACAGGCTCCAAAAAATTGTAAGAGCATTTTGTTTTAGCTAAAACCATCAGTTACCTACATACCACACTATATTCCGTTTTCTCCTCTTATTCCCTATATTGGCCCATCCCTATCTGGATTTGAGGATATTACTGAAGGAGCTGCGTCCCTACATTTCCTTTTCTAACCAAATGCATATATCCCCAAATCTGCACCCTGTGTAGCAGAACTGTGGGTGGAGTAAAAGGAGGAGGGCAATTTATGTAAATTACATCACTAGCACCACCCAAATGGATGGACCCACCCAGCACATACTTGTCCACTCCTCTCCTTCCTTTCTTACGAACAGGCAGAAGCTCATCGGGGGTAGCCTGGACAGAGAAAATGTAGATGCAATGAGTGTAGAATTATGGGTACATACTACACTGTTAAAGAGATCGAAGCACCTATAGCATTTCAGCTTTACTTTAACTAATTTATAGTTAACCAGTCCACACAAGTTTTATTACCCTACATGTCTCCTAAGTTCCCATACTTAAAGGACATCTGTCATGCTCCAAATAGCATATGCTCATTATATTGCTAGCAGTTTTGTATAGATGTATAGATTAGGAGCGGAAAAAAATAGTTACAAATATTTTTTTTTTCCCCAGCTGTCAGTCAATGCCTCAGCAGAGCAGAAGTAGCTTCCCACAGAATGTCCCTCTGCTCTCCACCCATAGCAACCACAATGCATGCACTGAGGTTGCCGTGAAAATTAATTAACAGGCGCTAGGAGTATAGGAACTGAGTGATGTGCATTCACTCCGTTCCAATGCTGGCACGCTGTTAATGTACCCAGCATGCTTATGTCACTGAGGAGGCTTGCCCTCTTTGGGGAATGTGTTCCAAGCAAGGCAAATCAAAGAAGAGACCAGGCTGAGTAGTGGAGGAGTGAAGGACGGCTTAGAGGTAGGGGGTTACATGAAGAGTAACACTGGGGGAAGCGGCACTGGAACAAAAGAAAAGTGAGTATATCTCTATATGTTACATTGAATACACCATGTATCTTTGTGATATATGATTTATTCAATGTATAGGGAATGGTTTAAGATAAGTGAAAATTTTCATTACAGATTCACTTTAATTCCCTCTGCACAAAACAAGAGCATGTGAAGATTTATATATATATAATATATATATATATATATATATATATATATATATATATATATATATATATATATATATATATATATATATATATATATATATATATTATTATTATTATTTTTAAATCAATGGACTTATTCCATAGGCATGGTCTTGGAGCTTCAGCCTTTAGCCTCTATGTTAATATGTCTCTGGATTTAATGCATTTCTGCTGACAATTAATCTCTGGCCTGCTGGTCAATATGATCCCCATATAAACTAGTTCCTCACCTGCATGCCCAGCAGGCAAGGAACTAGTCATTTTAAAAAATAGGGGGGCACTCTAGCTGACCTCAGCCTTTGTCAACGGGTGGGGATACGTATTATTGAAACCAGCACACCACACCTATGAGCTTGGAAGATTGACACACATAACACAGAAGTAGTGAAGTTTCAAATACATTCTGAGTTTATTAGTATAACATATCATATTATACATGTACCTTGCCACATTATTTTACATCACATTATATAGACTCAGAAAATATCTTGGACATTTATAAAAAATTACTCATTATCACAAGACAGGCATTACACTTAACTTGGCATTAATAAAAAGGAAGAATGTTATTAAATATAAGTGTTAACGTAACAGAGTTGTAGTTTTGTTTATGCTTGTTTCTCTAAAATATTTGCCGAATGAGAAACATCTGTTAGGAGTTAATTTAACTACAAGGTCATTTGCACAAAGAAGTTAATAATAAGATACTATTGAAAACTGT
Organism: Pelobates cultripes; assembly: GCA_933207985.1. Lineage (NCBI taxonomy): Eukaryota > Metazoa > Chordata > Amphibia > Anura > Pelobatidae > Pelobates > Pelobates cultripes. The sequence continues at coordinate 208,839,765 of OW240916.1, read as the reverse complement.
CTTTATATACATTATTATTTTAAACAGCTTTAAGCAGTAATCAATAAAATGGATGCACGAGGACAAAATTGGTTATATGATTGTATCCTATTACATGATCAAGTGGATTTGCCTGTCAGAGCACACTGATTGGTCAGTCTGGGGTATGAATGTGGAATGCAAGATGCATGTTATGAGAGCAAGGCATGGAAGACAGAAGGAAGAAACACAAGTGAGTCAAAAGAAGATTGGATAATTGTTTAATATTGGAGTGAGGGTGGGATTTTAAAGGACATGGATATCAATGGGAGGTATTGCATTTTATTTTGTGACTTTTTCGATGGTGTCAATGGTGTTTAACGGAAGTTAAACATTTCAGACTAAACGTGTAGGGCTGGATTTATTATTTTACCTTTCTTTTTGCCTCGATTTATCTTCTTGAACTCTTTTTTATTTATCATTTTGGAAAATGTAAGATTGTATTAGCTATGATGACAATGCTTCTTTGCTTTCATACATTTTGTAAGTGCATATATGTATATGTATTTATATATCCTGTGTGCATTGTATATTTTCTTGCCTTTATATATTGTCTGTCATGCTAATGTGTAGTTTTGCTAGCCCTGTATGTAATTGTTTTATTCACCTATATGCATTCCTCTATTTCCCCTCTGATTTCTGACTGACCTCTGACCCCTCCCTTCTTATATTGATATGTTTGGTTTTATTTGAATAACTTTCCCTTCATTTCTGTGCCTAGATACATATTCCCCTCCCTCAGCTTTATTGAAAGTCTATCTGATCCTCACCTCGCCAATCTCTGTACCGCCTCTAATCTCTCCAATATTCCTGTTCCTCTATCGGACCACAATCTGCTCACTTTTGACATCGGCATGCCAAGACCCAATTGACACCACTGTCTGAACATCCATCTCACAGAAACCTCCAATGTCTTGACCTAGAGCATTTCTCCACTAATCTCCAAACTCTTCTTTTACCTATCTCAAACCTCACCTGTCCTAACTCGGCAACCTCCTTCTACAATTTCACCCTCTCCTCTCAACTAAACATCATGGCACCTCCTACATTTAAATGCAGCAAGCGCCCCCAACTACAACCTTGGCACACCAAGCTGACTCGAAAAAAAAATGCTCCTGAAAAGCTGAACGCTGTTGGAGAAAGTCTCACTGTGCGTCTGACTTTCTCCACTATAAATTTATGCTGCGCTCATACAGCTTGGCTCTTTCCTCTGCAAAAGTTAATTACTAAATACCATCATAACCACACTCTCCCGCAAACCCAAACAACAATTTCACACATTTAACACTCTTCTTCGCCCTATTGTTCCTCCTCCATCTACTAACTTGACCGCCTCAGACTTTGCAACTCACTTCACTGACAAGATCTATCTATACTATACTATCTATACTGCCTCCCTAGCTCCTTTGGCTTCCAATATAATTTCTATGCTGATGACACACAAATCTACCAGTCCTCTCCTGATTTCTCCCTGTCCCTCTTGACTAGTGTCTCTGAATGCCTCTCTGCTATTTCTAACTGGATGGCTGCCCACTTCCTTCAACTTAATTTGACCAAAACTGAAATTCTAGTTTTTTCTCCCTCAAGTGTTACTACTCCCATGTGTGTCTCCCTCCAAGTCAACGGTGCTACCATCTGCTCCACCATGCAGGCTCACTGCCTAGGTGTTCTCTTTGACTCCGACCTCTCCTTCATGCCTCATGTTCAGTCTATCGCCAAATCCTGTCATTTCCATCTCAAAAACATTGCGCGCATCCGACCCTACTTAACGCCAGATGTGACTAAGGTGCTGGTCCATTCCATTGTCCTTTGGGCCCTAAACCCCTCTGTTCCTGTGTGTACAACTACATGTCTGTTCGTCCACCCACTGTAAAGCGCTGCAGAATTTGTTGGCGCTATATAAACAATAAAATAATAATAATAATCTATTGAGTGCATTATAGAACACACAAAATCTGAATATCTAAACAATATTACTGTATGTATATTTTTATTTTATGTCTGGATTTTTAATTTTAGCTTTAGGTTTAACATTAATGAGAGAACATGACATTTTGTGTGATGGAGATAAGTATCCACAGTCCTACATACTAGCAAAAACAGTCCTAAAGCAGTGAGTTTAGTGTTAATGTTCTCTACAAATATTGTGTATAGTTATAGGTCACTAAATGTGCACTATAACCACACTATGACATTGGATTGTATCTATCTGTACAGCAAAAAAGGTTAAGTGGATTAATGTACACTGTGATGATTTTAAATTATCTCTGACTGTACTGCAATACATGTGCTCGCCCTATTGTAAATCTATATAATTATATCAATGGCTTAACGGTATATTTAGACTTTCTTTTTGCAGTATAAGTATAAGCTTACTGTTAAAGAGATATTGTGTAAGTGCTTTGTTGAAAGGACAAAGGACATCCATTAGTGTGATGAAGTATCTCCTGGGAACTTAGTCACAAGGAAAAATGCAGTCTTGGTTTGTATATTCATTCGGTATAAGTAACTGATCACTGCAGTGTCACTGGTTTTCCACTAGCCGGGGACCATGTAACTCCCTTCAGTAATCCTTGGATGTGAACATACGTGAAGTTAAACTGCATCATAGATGTACCATCTATAAAGAAAAAAAATACAACCAATAAAAGGCTATGGGGAAAGACCAAAAAAAAAATCCTATTATATGTGCTGAGCTAAGTTCTAGTGTATGGTAAGATCATAATACTGTATTTGTTTAAATTTATACATGTCCTCGTTTGACACCTTTTGATGGATAATGATGCCAAAAAAAATAAACATTCACTGTATAAAAGACCTGTCTATTTGATTATTTATTCATTTGCATTACAGATATGAGTAAGGACAGACTTATGCATGTTTCTTTATTATGTTTACTAACTAGGTGATAGTATAGTATATAGTATACCCACACTATCCTAAAATCTAGAAAGGATAAATTTGTATTGCCGGTGCTTAGAATGGCTGGGCTTAACGAGGTAATTGCAAGGTAGTAACCAGAAACAGGCAAAGGTCAAGGCCGATACCAAAGGATTGACAGAACGTTGAGCCAAGCTGGGTCAGGAATACCAGAAATCAGAAGAGTCAAAGATAAGTGAATGCCAAGAATGGTTGTCTACTCTATCACTGGAATTACACAAGTCACCATGTGTCCTTAGTTTGACACAGGATATTAGTTATGAAGTTTCCAGTAACAAAATTAATATCACAGTGATGCAGACATGAAGATGAGTTGTGTTTTTTTCAAAATTGAGACTTAAATGATGCAGGTATGAAGAAGTGTTAACAGTAGTCAACTATGGAGCAGAAGGGTTTCACAACATATGTATACATGGCATATTAACTTAGGACCCCAAAACTGAAATGCCTCTTTTATCTTTTTACCCAAGACATACTTGAAAATGAGAGAAATCTCAATGTATCCATCCTGGTAAAATATTTTATAAATAAATAAATCTGGAAGAATGTCACAATGTTAATATTGGGGAGAAGGGGGTAGACACCTCTGGACTTGAAGTATGATGGCTTAAAGTATGATGGCCAAATGCATGGGCATCCTTGCTTATTTATTTAAAATGTGGGATAGATAACTTTGTTGATCACTAGGCATACCACTTCAAAGAGTATTTCCTCTTTCATTTACCATGTAAAGCTGTGTAAAAGATTTGTGAAACTATAAGTTTATGTTTTATAGTTGAAAAGACTGCTAAGATATGTTCAACTTGGGGTGTGACTTGGACACGGGAGTGAATGGACGCATGAGAGCCGGCAGCTACTAAGACATGGCATCGAAAAAAACAAGGACACAAGCGGGTAATACACCCTCCATGACGCTTACCGTTCCAAACACTTCATTACGGCGATATTTCACCAAAAAATCGGAGACAGATCCACAATCCAAAATGGCAGCGGCAGCGGGAAAATCCCCCAACTGCAGCGCTCCAGCCAGCCCTGCTCACTCAGATAGCTCCATAGACGGAGCAGACATCAGAACGCTCCTCTCACAACTACCATCCAAATCAGACCTCGAAGGAATGTTTTCCAAAATGGAGAAGACCTTTGGGGACAAGTTAGAAATGCTCCACGAGGAGGTAAGCCACATTGGCAACAGGGTACAAATGCTGGAGGAGGAGGGGGAAACAACAGCCCTGCACCTAACATACAATCATTACAACAAGCCCACAAGGAGGCTATACTATTCCTGCAAAGGAAAATAGAAGACTTGGACAACAGGGGCAGGCGCATTAACCTTAGGATAAGAGGCCTACCTGAGGCCCCAGACGGAGAAAGGGAAAACATAACACTCATGCTCACAAGCCTCTTTAATAAGCTACTAGATAGGCCGTAAGACTCATCCATCAAATTTGATCGAGCACACAGAGCGGTCAGGCCCAAAGTGCTGCCTAACGAGAAACCGAGAGACATCATCTGCAGACTGCACCACTACCCACTTAAGGAAACTATACTTCAAAAAGCCAAGCAATATTGATCTTTCAGGACCTGGCACAATCAACACTAATTGCAAGAAGAGCACTGCGACCGGTCACGTCGGCCCTGACATAGTGCAACATATGATTCTGGTGGTCGTTCCCTTTTGCACTGGTGGTAAACAGACAGGGGACTTCTCACGCAATCTCGACTCCCGCAGACGTGCCAACATCTCAACAGGCCCTGGGACTCCCAATGGAGCCTGTGGAAGACTGGACAGGCCTACCATCAGACAAGAACAGACAACTCCCACAACGGGCCAAATGGCAACGCACCCCAAGAAAGAGACCAAAGCGAGCCCAATCGGACAATGAACTCACAATGACACAGAGGGGCGCAACACACAGAACGCCATGAAAACTTACCATATCCTTTCTAGTTGCTAATAATGCCTCCATGGCACAAACTATTAATGTCTCAATGCCATGTCACATGTTATAAATTGTTTAATGTATATATTCGAATCGATACTGCCGGAATCCTGGGTGGCCGTGATCCACACCCCCAAGGGCCCGGGCCTTGGCCACACGGGAACCGGGAACTGATCTTTATCACTATACTTATGGATACCTGCAACCAAGATAACATAAGCTAACAGTAACAATGATGTAAATTGTTAAATATGATTTAAGCCATAGATTACAGGCCTTCCCCAAGAGGTTTTTATAGGGAGCACACAGGATGCGCTTGATCCTTTGTGTGCTAGACACCATCTGCTCAAGGCATATGCCATACATGCTTTATGTACATAGTTCCCCAGGTTTAAACATACCCTCAGTTTTCCCCCTTCCCGTCTCCTCAACCAGGTACAGGTACACAAGCACTCACATAACCGATACACACACCCAGACACGTTTATCCACAAATGGCTGACTTAAGACTTATGTCCCTAAATGTTAGGGGACTTAACACACTCAAAAAACGTCCTGTGTTAGTGCAGGAAATAGAACGACAACAAGCCTACATAATTTTTCTACAGGATCCCACTTTAGAAGAAACCAGACCCGCAAACTGAAAACTAAAACAATAGGGCACTCATATTTTAGCAACTACTAGAGGGGTAGGCCATTCTGATAGCATCCCGCAGACCCTTCACGCATAGTGAATCCAAGTCGGACCCCTCAGGGAGATTCTTGTTTGTTAAAGGTAAACCGAATAACACCCTGGTCACACTAGCAACAATATATGCATCCAACACCAAACAGGTATCCTTCATAAACTCATGTCTAAGGAAACTGGAGAAATTCACAGAGGGAGTGGTGGTACTGGGGGGAGGTACCACTCCACAGACAGCTCCACAACCAGTAAGGACACACAACATCACCAACGATCCCTCTTCCAGAGGACACTACATGCCAACCAACTAGTGGACTGTTGGAGAATTTCTCACCCACAAGAGAGGGACTATACATACTACTCTCAGGTGGCACATAGCTACTCTAGACTAGACATGTTTTTCATAGGGCACAGACACCTGCAACTCCTGAAAGAAGCCTCCATAGGTCAAATCACTTGGTATGACCATGCCCCGGTGTTTCTTACATTGTCCCTCATAGACTCTGGAGCATGGGCCAGCTCATGGCATCTCAATGAGTCCCTGTTGGACGATCATAGAGTAATGGAGGACCTCAATGACTCCATTCCCAAATACTTCTCAGAAAACACAGACAGGGGCACTGCAGACACGTGGGTATGGGAAGCACCCAAAAACATATCATATCATATAGGAACTGTATGTGATCCTTTGCTATACTGTGCTATGCCTGTTGAAATGACAAATACTATACCACTCTGCCGAATGTAAACATTGTGCAACTGAAACTTGTACCCCCTGTTCGAAACTTCCCCCTTTTCCTTTCTGTACCCATTTTACACTTTGATAAACCAATATAACTGGAATTAAACAAAAAAATATATATATGTTCAACTTGGGGGCAGAGCCTAGCTTTCAGGCTGAATGGACGTGCCATGCAATCTTGGTCCGCGCTGGAAGTCTGGAGCGGCCAGCCTGCCAAACTGTACATAGCAAAGTCACAACGCACCCATGATCGGCGCACCTAAGATGGCGGCTGAAACAGCGACAAGCGAGCAGAACCTGCCCTTCCACGACGAGCTGCACTAAGACACCATGAAACGACTAGACCACATCTTCAACTGCTTTTGGGATCAATTCTGGGAGCAAAAACAAGCAACCCAGCCCACACAGCGCACTCTACAATCTAAGGGTGAGCAGAGCCACGGGCAACGGGAGGTAAGGGGAAAGTCCTTGGGCACAGCAACAGCATCCCCACTTACCCGTACACTAGGGCCCACCCGGGCTGAAGGTCAGACGGGGAAAAACCCGACCGCATCCACCACACAAACGGAGGCCCAAGCACCGCAAGCAAAAGCAAGATACCAGACCCTCCGTTACTCCCACAAGTGGAGGAAAGTTGGACTATGGCAAGTACCAAGTTTGTGGTGAAAAGGTACAAGGCCACACACCAGCCTGGGGCAAGAAGGTCACCCTCACGAACACCCTCATACTAGTGGCTACCCGAGGATCAGCGGGCGCCGACCATATCCCATCAGAGGGCATCAGCTAACAGGGACGCTACCATAGGCCCACACGGCGCCCATCACCCTGGTAATGAGCAGAGACTGCAACTAGTCAGCCTCAGAGGCCTAGCATTATTCGGACTCAAGAGCAGAATGTTTAGTCGCTAGCTAACTTGTAATAATGTTTTAGCACTGTTTAGTTAACACTGATGTACAAATGATAGCACACTGCAGCTCCAGACCACAGCAACCTAAATGTATAAGCATAGCCTGCAAAGACCAAGCTTGATGCATGACAAGTTTAGTTAAACCTGTGATAGTGTTTATATTCCTATAACCAAGCGTATAATCGCCCTAGCGAATAGCAACAGGCTACAAAGGTTAACATACATATTCACATTTACCAATTCGGCATTAAGTGATAAAACTTTTAAGTGACTCTCAAAATATTAAAAATGTGCATGTTCCTGCAACTACCCTGATTGTACCGCATGTGTTAAGCCTGAGGACTGCTGCCGGAACACTGAAGGCCTGTATGTATTTTCTGGATGCACTACAAAATATTAAATAAAAAAATTAAAAAAAATGTTCAACTTTTATAAACTAGGGACATTTATTTAAGCATGGTGTTTATTTAAATCCATTACCACCCAAGGTTATAACCTGAATTGGGCTCTCTCTGTTTAGGAAGCTTGAAATCTTTTTAACCCGTAAGGACACATGACGGAAATATTCCGTCATGATTCCCTTTTATTCCAGAAGTTGTGTCCTTAATTAAAGGAAAACTCCACACACTTAAAGAACTTTAACTTCCTGAAGTGCTTTATGTGTCTGGAGTCTATCATATATGTGGCAGAAACACTTCCATGGTTCTCACTCAGACAGTCAAGGAAGTGTTCTTGAAATTCTAGTAGTTCCTCAGTACAGAAGAGCAGACTCGCTTAACTAAAGCATACTTGCCTTGTTCCCTTCTCTGTGGGCTGTAAAATAGTTAATTGAAAAGGGTAGGAAAGCTGAGATCATATGTATATATGTATGTGCTCACGTATGCTCTGGTCCCTCCAGCACTAAAACCTCTCATTGAGAAACCACTGATAAGAGTATTCACAAGCACAGACTGAAAGGATGAAAGGATTATACCTTGGATAAATGGGAGAGCTGCCAAGGACTGCAGACAGCAGGTCTGCAGCTTTTGCAAGCTGTTTTTTATATTTCCCCAAACAAAACATGCAGACAAAAAAAAAGTAAAATAAATGGTTAAATAATAAATTTTCAATAGAGTGTTTCTTTGAAATGTCCTATTACTTGATAAAGTCATTGTGCTACGGAGGCAGTGTATTTGAACACTATGCTATATTATCCAATATTACTTTTAAATATCTTGCAATTCTGCTTTGATACATATCAAATTAAGCATCCAACATATGTTTTCACTAGAACGTAACTAATGCACCATCTTCAACACCATGACCCTTCAGATATATTACAGGGACCAATCAGAAAAAGAAATTCCACTGTAGTGACCCAGAGATGTTTAAAATGACCCAGCATCTCTGCTCTGCTCAGTCCTGTTTGCTTTGGGAATTAAATTGAATAACCGTGCTTTATCTGATTGAGTTCTGTATGTGGGTAACATCTGTCCTTTACAATAAAATGGTTCAGTCATTGGAAGTGACAGATTGATCAATAGTCAGCAAGACTTTTCATTTATTTGAGAATCAGTGTTTCCCTTTCCAAATGGACACATTGCCAATACACCCCTTCACCATTCCATCCTGATGGACTTGAGGAAAGTAGACCTCTTTATAATTTACTCTGTGATTTAATCCATCAATCCGATAGCAAAAAAATCAAATGTTTGCTTTAATCTTTTAGTGCCTTTTTTTTTTTACTGTCGCCACCTTTGCATTTTTCAACAAGACAGCTATATTTTGTAAAGACACGAGTTTTCTTTTATTTCTTAAAAACATTGGATATATAAACATATATGTATTCCGTGTGTTTAAAGGAAGGTGGGTAAATATATATATATATATATATATATATATACACATATATATATATGTGTGTGTGTATATATATATATATATATATATATATATTTTATTTTTATTTTTTTATGTTGGACTGACATTTGCAATTCCCTTATTTTTTTCATACTTATTTTGCTATGGGATATAGCTAATTGTTATGCAAAAATCAATACATTACAAGTTAAGTTATTTATTTCCTTGTGACTGTGTAACTAGTAGACATGTGCAATTTGAATTTCGTCAATCAGGACATTCGGATGTTTCCAAATGTCAGAATTGCCGAGTTTCCGAAGTGCCGAAGTCCTGAATTGCCGACGTGCCAAATTTTGTAAGTGCCAAACCGAACCAAATTGCCGAAGTGCTGGATTGCCGAAGTCCCGAATTGCCGAAGTGCAGAACTGAACCGAAGTGCCGAAGTGCTTCAGATTTCTGAAAAGTGGCAAAACAGGAGAGGGAGGGAAAATTAAAGGAATGATGACAGGAAACTAACCCTAACCCTACCCCTATCGCTAACCCTACCCCTACCCATAACCGCAACCCTAACCCTAGTAACTCTAATAGGGTTAGGGGTAGGGTTAGTATTAGGGGTTCGGTTAGTGGTAGGGGTAGGGTTACGGGTAGAGGTAGGGTTTGGAGTAGGGTTAGCAGTAGGGGTAGGGTTAGTGGTTGGGTTAGGGGTAGGGGTAGGGTTAGTGTTAGGGTTAGGGGAAGGGGTTGGGTTAAGGGTCAGGGTAGAGTTAGGGGTAGGGTTAGGGTTAGGGGCAGGGAAAGGTTAGGGTTAGAGGTAGGGTTAGGGGTATGGATAAAGTTAGGGTAGAGTTAGGGATAGGGTTAGGGTGGTTTTCGGGGGTCAGGGTAGAGTTAGGATTAGTGGTAGATTTAGGGGTAGGGTTAGGTTTAGGGGAAGGGGCAGGAGTAGGGGTAGAGGTATGGATAGCGTTAGGTTAGGGGTAGGGGTAGGGTTAGGGGTAAGGGTAGGGGTAGGGTTTGGGTTAGGGGTAGGATTAGGGGTAGAGAAGGGTTAGAGGTAGGGTTAGGGGTATGGATAAAGTTAGTGTAGGGGTAGGGTTAGGGGTTGGGTTAGGTGTTAGGGTTAGTGTTAAGGTTAGGGGATGAGGTTGGGTTTGGGGTCAGGGTAGAGTTAAGATTAGGGGTAGGGTTAGGGGTAAGGTTAGGTTTAGGGGAAGGGGTAGGGTTTGGGTTAGGGATAGGGTTATGGGTAAGGGTAGGGGTAGGGTTAGGGGTTTGGTTAGGGGTAGGGTTGGTGTTAGGGTTAATGTTAGGGTTAGGCGTAGGGGTTGAGTTAGGTTTAGGGGTAGGGTTAGGTTTAGTGTTGCCTATGCACATTCCTAGTAACTATTTAGTTATTTTAAAACAGGATTGTTAAAATCCATCCTCCCACCAAAAGTAATGATCTACAACTCACAAAATTCTTTTAAAGGACGCACAAGGCACCATTTAATTGGCCATGACCAGGACTGCCAACAGTGATGTTTCAGACAATACACCTGCTTAATATAATTTTTGTCCTCCACATGCTGCCAAAAGAGCTCTGATACATTGAAGCATTGACTAAACAAGACCTCGTAAAATTAAAAGAGGTTCGTGTAAAAGAGGGCAGTCAGTGAAGAGGGACTCAATGCCAGTCCTGTGGACAGACTTAGATTTGGGCCCTGAAGGCAGACTCGTGGCAACATTTCTGATGGCAACCCTGGCCACGATTGCCTTGCATGCCTGTATATAAATGCTTTACAAGGCAATTGTGTAATGGATATCTTATGTTTTGAAAATGTATAAATTGTGCAATTACCACCTTTCTTCCTTTTGGTTCCTTGGTAGCACAATGGCAAAATCCTTCTCCCACCCACATTCTCTTCTTTTTTTGTTTACACCTTCACAATGTTAATATTTTCCTTTTCTCTCTTTTATTTCCTTTCTTGCTCATATGCTTCCTTACGTTTTTGTCAGAGTTTGCCAATCGCCAGAGCATGGAGAAATAGTAGTATTGTGTTTTCTTTTGTAGTGGTGGCACAGGGCTTGGGTGGGATGTGTATTTCGAAACATGCATTGGCACTCATGCAACAGTGGGCAAACGGTTTTGGATTTGTAATCAAACAACATCTGGGGTGGGCAGAATTGAAATCTTGCTTAAAAGTGTCCTTTAATTATAGTAGTACTTTTTTATAGATACATAGCTGAAAACAGACTTGTGTCCATCAAGTTTAGCCTTCCTATGTTTTTGCTGTTGATCCAAAAGAATTGAACTAATATGTAAAAAGTATAGCCTGTAACATTAAATATCAGCACCATTACTTTCCTAATCACAACTTACTAGATGTATTCACTAAACACTGAATTCGTAGAGCTAAACACAGTTTGGTGTTTAGCAAGTAATCCCTAATGGAGCATGTTTTCAAGAAAACATGGGATTTATTTCACTTTTGTGTTCAGGGGCTTAATGGTGATTTTACTGAATTCTTATCAGACACCAGGGATGGGATGACCTTCCACTAGAACCATGATTAGGATAGCGTCAGTATCAACCTTTTCAAAGCCCAAAGCATGCGGATTATAAAAGTTCACATTCTCCCCTTCCCAACACCACATTTTTAAAAATGACCTTAAAACCTAGGCTACATGCAAGTCAATCTTTTACTCCCCATGTATTCTATCTGCCTTGACATTTTAGCAATGAGCAGATCTATAATCTACTTTATTGATATTTCCTACCGTGTATGAAATTAGATTTTATATACACAGTTACTCTGCATTTGTTCCGTATCTGATAATTTTAAGAGCTGCAAGACGAAATTATTATGATGACAACCTTTTAATATAATTTCTTTTTCACGGGCTAATATTTAAAAATAATTTTGGAATTAATAAAACAATATAATTAGATTTTATATGTTAACTCAGGGAAAAAATTATTAGAGTAGATGGTACAAACTTCGGCTGTGGTCGGGGCATCAAAAGCCATAATGAGAGCATATAAGAAGTAGGTGTGTAAGGTCCCTATATGAGACATAGTAATATGAAAAAATCGGTTGTGGTGTGCCGGAACCAACGATGCGGTGGGCCTGTAATGAAAGAGGGCAAAAAGAGTATACCATACAAGATTATACAGCCTACAAATTAAGCATATAACAATATATATCATATACATATTATGGAAGAATTGGCGTATTTAGAACAGGATGAAGTATGTGTCTGGAGTAACCGGAGGACCTCCATCATAACAGAGTCCCAATAATATGTACCAGAATATACCTGGAGGTATTGGTGGCGGCACCAATGAGGAAGGAGTGACCTGCTTAATTACCTGTATAAAGACCTTATCTGACTATGCAATAATAACCTGAGATAATGTCTGAATTTACACGTCAGTTAGAGTATTGCCGTGTAAGGCTAGTAGGAGCTGATCAGGGGAACCTTGAACAGAGGTTAGGACCTACTCCTGGATTATTACTGTCTGGGCACCATCCGATAATGGTAGGAGAATAGGGGATTTGGCTAGATTTGGTATGACTGAGGGGTAATACATAGTGGTCTTGAATCTTGTGTTTGAGATATCTTAATGCGGTCTAGGGGAGTGAAGTTCATGGAAGTTAGTTTTCTTGAACTGAGAAACCAAAGAAAGCCTAACTAAGAGGCGGTATTTATGTCATGATCTGTGTGTGGTTCGAGAGGTGCCGCATCGATGAGACAGGACTGTGACCGGAAAAGATGTCTGAGGATAGGTATGCTAGAGGGTGGAAGAATAGAACTCAAGGTGTAATGCCTAACAACATAATTCTAATTTAATAAGATGGCTGAAAAATGCATAATATCATATAGTAGTGAAAAGATATTTAAGTAAAGGTAGCAAAAAGAAAGTAAAAACAACTGTTGTACACCAGAAGCTTGTTTACAACATTAAAAAACAGCCACAACTGGACAAAATGTAGATTCCCTGGGAAAAGCCTGTAATTGAGAACAAGACAAGTGATCAGTGACAAATTCGTCAATTCCTGGAATATGGGCATATACCAGGAAAGTAGTTATTAGCAGCTGACCAAGTTAGTATTCTCATGAAGTGCATCAGGAATGCCAAACATGCTTAGTAGATGTAACATGTGGCCGGTTATCTGAGTGACACCTGATAATTGAACTGCCCACAACACGCCTAAATCGTAAGGGACTCGATGGTAAAAGGGGGTGAAGACATGCTTCCCTACCCGTAAGAAGGAAGTTTCACCACGTGCGCAAACAGAAGGTGGTTAGTCAAGCGCCGTAAGGAGGTTATCGAAAAGAAAGTTGGAAAGTTAAGTAATCTGGATATGAAAACTTGACCATGTGGAATAATTCACATCGCAAAGCTGGGGGAACCCAAAAGAGAATACAGTTCTTCGCGATCATATTGACCAGTATGTGGATACTAACGATGTACGACAAGATCCGCTCGAGGCACATGTAGATACATAAGATATATCAAGTAAGTGAGAATAATCGACCGACCTTGAGTTATGAAATAGGAACCGAGGATAACTTATACGCATAACACCAACATGACAGAGAGTATAATAGTACGAAAAATAAGTAACCAGAGTATGTGCAAAAAAAGCAAGCACGTGGACACATAAACATATACTCGTGTAGACACGCCCCCACCCACTATATACCCACACATATAGATATCCATAATGTATATTGTGTATATCTACAGAGCTTGTGAGCCTGGCATAAAACTGATCCAGTCAGTGCAACACCTGCCATGTAGGGGGAGCCAAGTTGAGTGGCATAGTATAGAAATAGATACGTCTTCGTGAGGGGCCTAATATTGAAAGCCAAAGGAGGCATGCTGATAGGCTATGATTGATGAAAAGCTGAATGGACTAGTAGATCTTGAATTTGATATGAACGTGACCAAAATGCAATGTGGAGTACCAAAATAAAGCTATTGCTGGTATCTCATGTGCCAAACAAAGTTCTACTATGATACGAGGTTAAAGCCCGTAATCTAATAGAAGCAGGACTAGCCATGTCCCCTGTGTGACATAGTATCAGACCAAGTATGAGTGCCAGTCAGGGACAGGACATACACCCTCTAGTTGTTGAAATGTGTGAAATAACATGAGGTAATTGTGTGTACCTTAAGATCGTACTGGCTTACTAGCTATTGCCAAGTGGCGAAACCATTAAACGTGGTTGGTGACGGGTAAAGCCCTCCTAGATGCCAAGCGCCATTGAGAGGCTCTATCTATGAGGGGATTTCGTGGCCACTGAACGTTGTGGCAGGGTGTCAACCTCTCGGTGACTTGTGAAGCATAAGATAGAATGGGAATGACAGGTGAGGCCCTCTCTATGCCACCATGCAAGGCGACTAACTATGAGTTGGGCCGATGAGCGCAGTACCTCTGAGTATAAGGATGGGTGTTGGCCTCGTGGGACCACTAACCTAAGGCATAGAGGCCTGACTCCTGGTGTCCTGTCAGCCAGTAACAAAACTAACTAAGGGAGGATGGGAAATGTCAGGTTCAACCATAAGCAGTGGGTTGTGCAGTAAATCGTAGATACCTAGCACCTAGGATATGAAGATGTAATGTACAAGTGTGAGATGTAAGGGCCAGATCGTGGACCCATGCACTCAAAAAAGGAAATGTATGTACTGTGATGAAGTGCCCTTGCCACTTGTGCCTGGAGAGGACTAATTGCCAGCCTCTTGCCTTGTGACTATGGCCCCTGGGAGAGTTTGCCCTTTAAAAACGTTATTTGGGCATATTTGAATTTATTGCACTGTTTCTATCCCTTTGATTCCATGGGAGAATGTGCCTCTTCCCCTCCCCCTTTTCCTGTCCATTGTTCTCCAGCAGGGCATTGTTCCAGGGACACTGCCAGACCAGTTTAAACTGTCTGCTTTGTTCCTCCTTAATCTCTCATCAGCCCTTGCTAAACTTTAACCCCATGGTGATTTTATTCTGTTCGTGGGATCTGAGTGCTGTTTGGATATATTGAGCGCTCAGATCCAAGCTATCTGGTGATTGGTTGAATGTGGGGGTTCTGTTCAGTATAATAGGAATTATGTATTTTTATATATTTTTACTGTTGTTGTAAATGGAGATATTCTCTGTACCTGGAGATAATTGGCTTACCACACCCACTTAAGCCAATTATCTCCAGGATAAAGGAGAAGATAGACCACTGCACAGCCTTAATTTGTGGAACTGTTTTGGGTATGAAAGCCATGCTTGCAGTCGGTCAAATAGGATTTCCATCTATCTTTTGAACCACTTGACCAAATTGTATGATTTTTGAATATGTTTGTATACTGATTATGCTGGTTCAGAATATGTAACTTTTATTGCATGTATAGTTTTGAAGTTATGAATATTGAGTAAAACTGTAAATTTTCCTGCCTGTGATTATTAACTTAGCCCATTGTGTTGCCTTGGCTGGGAGTGTCTCACTGTACTGTAATGTGTTTGATTGGTGGCTGTAACTCTGAGTCCTGTGTACCACAAGATACATGTGGGTGGTAACCTTGTGGGAGAAGGTGTATATAAGAGCAATAAAGCCTTGGTGCATTCTGTTCCTGTTTGACCCTCAACACGTAGTCTTGTCTCGTGATTGGAGGGGAACTGCTATATTCACACTGGAGATTGCTATACCTTGTATACTCTCCTGAGCTTTAATCCCTTAGCTCTTTTAAGCTGTTCCTGAAACGCTCTCCTGAAGGAGAGGTCTTTCCCACACGGTCCTGGAGGACAGAGGCTGATCCAGGGTGGAAGGAAGACGGTTGTGGAGTCTGCGGTGGTTGTGGTGTCCGGTGCGATGCTTGTGGTCCTCGGAGCAAGCCAGAAAGCGTCTGTCAATGGAAGGTACTCGGTCGGAGTACAGGTGATCCGTTACATCTACATATTAGAGTATGTATGAATAGTGAGGACCAGATTGTGGACCCATGCACCTAAAAGGAAACGTATGTTTGTATCATAGTATGTATGAGTAGTAAGGGCCAGATCGTGGACCCAGGCACCTAAAAGGAAATGTATGTTTGCATCAGTGATAAGGGCCAGAACGTGGACCCATGCACCAAAAAAGGAAACGCATGTTTGTATCACAGTATGTATGAGAAGTAAGGGCCAGATCATGGTCCCATGCACCTAAAATAAAACTATGTTCATTTCACAGTATGTATGAGTATTAAGGGCCAGATCGTGGACCCATGCACCGAAAAGGAAGCGTATGTACCTATAACAGTATGTGTGAGTATTAAGGTCAAGATCGTGGATCCATGCACCTAAAGAAAACATATGCACGTAGTAGAGTGTGTATGAAGAGTAAGGGCCAGATCGTGGACCAATGCACCAATGAAAATGTATGTTCGTATCATAATATTTATGAGTAGCAGGGGGAACCCATGATGTTTAGTGATATGGTGAGTGACCCATAAAACCAGCATTGAAAGGAGGTATAAGACAGGACGGCAGACAAAAGGAATGAATACTCACCATTTGTACCAGTACCTGACCATATAACTAAAACAGACATACAAGCGTAAAAAATATGAGAAATGAGAAACAAGAAAAAAAGCAAACTGGCGCACGAAAATTAGCAACGTAGCAGTCATAAATAACCAAAAAGAAAAAATAAACAAAAGTGAGACGTAATTGAGAATAGAACCAAACTGTGATAGAGATGTAATATGAACAAGGACCACTAGAGGGCCTCCCCTGCTTGCCTCAGAACAACCGACAAATCAGGAACGTGTACCAAAATACATTAGTGTAAATGGTCATGAGAACTGAATGAAACAAGACAAAAGGAGCATTCGTTTGAAAAATTATGCAAATGCCATGTAGCCAAATTAGTTTGTGTATTTAAGACAGAACAAAGCAAATACATGGAGAATTCTACTGTAAAGAGACGAAAGCCCTACAACTACCGAACGGTATTAGGCATACAAATACTGCACGTGAAATAGCCGAACAGGAGGCGCACGCACAACGTGCAAAAATGAAAGCAAAGGCAAATAGACAAATGATATGGAGAACTAACCAAACCACGGAATACAACCCCTTCGTGCGTACGAATAAACAAGCATTCGTTCAAAACAAGTGAAACAGAGAAGGAAACGAAACGACTTGAACGTGTTCATGTGAAACAAAGCAAAATGTATACTGCTAAAACAGAATGATGCTGTGTGCCCGTGACTGTGGCACGACAGCTGTGGGTCCACAGAAGCAATCAATCAGATGCCAAACTCTCCATCACGGCCAAGACCAAAAAGTTGTCTTAGTATGTCAGGGACAAGATTGGAGACCTACACAAGGCTGGAGTGGGCTAGCAGCTTGGTGAGAAGGTGACAACAGTTGGTGTGAATAATTCACAAACACAAAATAACTGTCAGTCTCCATCGGTCTGCTGCTCCATGCAACATCTCACCTCGTGGAGTTTCAAAGATCATAAGAACACTGAGGAATCAGCCCATAACTACACGGGAGGATCTAGTTAATGATCTCAAGGCAGCTGCCTATAACCCCAAGAACACCATCCCCACCTTCAAACCAGGAGGTGGAAACATTATGCGTTGGAGGTGTTTTTCTGCTAAGGGGACAGGACAACTGCACCACATCAAAGGGAAGGTGGACGCGGCCTTGTGCCGTCAAATCTTGGGTAAAAATCTCCTTCCCTCAGCTAGGGCATTGAAAATGGGTCGTGGATGGGTTTTCCAGCGTGACAATGACTCAAAACACACAGCCAAGGCAGCAAAGGAGTGGCTCAAGAAGAAGTAAATTTTTGGAGGGAGCTGAAGGTTCGAGTTGCAAAACGTCAGCCTTGAAACCCTGATGACTTGGAGAGGATCTGCAAAGAGGAGTGGGACAAAATCCCTTGAGATATGTGCAAACCTGGTGGCCAACTACATAAAACGTCTGACCTCGGTGATTGCCAACAAGTGTTTTGCCACCAAGTATTAAGTTGAAGGGGTAAAACACTTATTTCACTCATTGACATGTAAATCAATTTATAACTTTTTTGACATGCGTTTTTCTGGATTTTTGTTTTGTTTTGTTATTCTGTCTCTCACTGTTAAAATACACCTACCATTAAAATTATAGACTGATTATTTCTTTGTCAGTTGGCAAATGTTCAAAATCAGCAGGGGATCAAATAAATTTTTCCCTCACTGTATATATTTCTAGGACACATTTTTAACATAGCGGACTCCAACACAAAAATTCCTATAAAATTATAATTCTTAATAGGAAAAATGTACATATATGTATATACTACAAAATAAAATAGTATAGAGGATAATACATTTTATATTTCCTTTAAAAAGGTGGGGGAAATATTGCGGAGCAGAACGCCGACAAAGATGGCCGCATGAGACCGGAGCTCTGTGCCAGGCGGACTAATATAGCAAGCCTAACTAGTCAAATCATTACAAAACTTGTCAGATTTTTAAAGGGAATGTTGTCCCACCACAAAGCCACAGGGAAGGGAGACCGTTCATCCTTTTTCACAGCTAAAAACCATCAGAAGCCGTTGGCCCTCCAGGTAGGCCTCCAAGATGGCGACCATGACTTCGGAGAGAGCCAGGACTCCTGCGCTCTTCTGCTTCCCTCACCGGAGGGAGAGGGCCTAATAACACAATCTATCCTGCAAAAGATGCCGGATGCCCAGTTAAAACAACTTCTGACCAACTTCCAAACATCCATCTCAGAATTGAAAAAAGAAATCCACGATATTAGCGACAGGACAGTGCATCTAGAAACTAAAGGGGAAAACCAAGCATCCACACACAACTCCATGGTGGCCAAAATTCAGCAACTAGAGGCACACCTGTCCTCCCATCATGCCCAGCTGGCTGATCTGGAAGAGCGGCCCTGCCAGAATAACCTGAGGCGCCGAGAGATACCGGACTCCGTGGCGGTGGGGGACCTACAGGCATTCACTACAGTCCTATTTCAAAACCTCTTGCTAGGGTCCTATCATTATGTTAATTTCTTCTGTTTTATTTTACTACAATTCCAAGTGTCCACCACCAGTGGCCTCCCTAGCCACTAGACAAACCTCAGTCTCTCTCACCTGCATAGCATAATGATCTAAATCTGCTATAAGAGGCCACACCCTACTTTCACAAACTGTCTTTACATTGATAGAAGTTGGTGTTTTGAACCTGACAAGACTTCTGCTTCTGGTCTTACTGAAGAAAACCTGCTCTACTCTTACTACCTTGAACCATCCTGATTTATTCCAACCAACCTACTTTATTCTATATTGGACTCTGATTTCTTATTGCATGATTTCCAACCTACTGTACATTTAACGAAAACAACGTAACCTACGTAGATATTACATACTTTCCTATTTATTACAAGTATCCTAAAAGACCCTATTTCCTTAAACCTGTCTGGGGCATATTGCCTAACTCTTGTTTTCTATTATTTCTCCTTATAATTGCCTATAATTTCGTAAATATGTTCTCCAACTACTTTTCAGCCTATAATTTTTTTTATAGCTTTCCTGTAACTTTATAACCTCTCTGGGGCTTATTGCCTAAACTCTCTTTATTTTATAACTTGCAATATACTTACATCTAACTCTGTTTATAGGTTCTAGTTTCTCCATTTGTCTTTATTTCCTCTTCAATTTAAGTCCTGCTACTCATATTGTTTTTCTTGTCTAACCATGTCAAAGCTCTCAAGCACCAGCATTCTCACCCAAAGACGTGCTACTCCGTGCACACTACCACAACATTAAAGAAGAAATACTCAGGACCAGTAGAACTCCAACATCTCTGGCTGAAGCCTGTAAAGATATCCAAGTATTCGCTGACATTTCTCCAGCTACACTGGCCGCAAAGTGACTTTTCACTCCAGTGACTTCTGCCCTAAGGAAACACCAAATCCAGTACAGGTGGAGATTCCCAACCAGGCTGGTAGTCAAATGGAATGGGTAGACATCCACAGTACTCAACCCAAATGAAGGCCTACAACTCCTAAAAAAATGGGACATCCAACCGGCAAACACACCTCAAGATCTACACACCCTGTCTCCCAAATGGAAGCGAGTGAGACGATAACCGTTATACGTAACATGAACTCTCAAAGTTACCACTAGCTTTTCTTTCATGTTTCACAGCTCTCTAAGGTATTCGTTTCCCTACCAGAAGTCTTCCAAGATGGACAAATACCCTATCTACTGCTTTAACCAACCCTTAAGAGCTGCAAGAAGATAATGCCAATACCCTGGTGCCCACACAACCACAGAGCCTCCAGAGTGTTTGAAGGAGAGAGACAAACTGAGTTGGCCTGCTTATCATTGGCTCTACAATGCCAGGTATGGTCCACTCACCATCCACCATTGGATCCTAGAGTATTACCATGAGGATTGGAGAATGTTATCCCTGTCAGCATGATGCAAAATATGCCAGCAGTGTGAGAGCTGATGTTCAGAGAGGAGAGTCTTCATGCCCCTTAGCACATGGTTTGGTACTGTGGAGGTCCCTTTTGACGTGTCTAGCCTGGGGTCTAGAGGGACATTAAAATCCCCCCTCCCCCATGATGAGGGTCCCCTCGCTGAAAGATTCCAGTGTATGGAAGATGGAGGTTAGGAAAGGTTTTTGTGCCTTGTTTGTCAGGTAAATATTTGCAAGAGTAATTAAGGTATCTCCTATGTGCCATTTCAAAAAGAGATATCTGCCGTCCTTGTCTGCTTTTTCCACTTCCAGGCAGAATTGAGTGTCAGAACAATATCGCCACCCCCTTAGATTTAGAGGAGGGGTTATGTGCAAAATAACCAGTGACATAGTACTTATTGGAGAACCTGGGTGCTCAGTTAGCAAGGAAGTGGGTCTCCTGTAAGAAGTGCTTGTATCTCTCATAGAGTTCTCGCCCCTTTTGTGGGGGGAGTTGAGTCCCGTTGCATTGATTGTGTAGAGTGTTATACACTCTCTTGGACCATCTCTGGTGCCGGGGAGAGAGGAAGCGGGAGGGGGCTGGTCTCTGTATGGGGGTCATCTTCCGACAATGTGCTCGATGAAAAAGGCATCATGTTAGATGTCTCCCCTTGCATGAGTAAGACTCCGGGGGTTTACAAAAAAGGTACATGACCCCCTCCATGAGCCGCACAAAAAAGGTACATGACCCCCTCCACACCGAGAACGCAGAGGGACAGAGGGGTGTCCCTCTGCGTTCTCAGTGTGGAGGGGGTCATGTACCTTTTTTGTGCGGCTCATGGGTGGCATAGTGTGCTGATGACAGGCTTATTAGTGCAGCCAGGAACGGAGCCGAGAGATTAGGCAGTCATGTTCGTCCAATGCCAAACCACGCCCCGTATATATTTATATATAATATAAAATATATAATATTTCATTCTAACTATATTTTGATATTAATATATAGATATATATATATATATATATTGATATCAAAATACGCGTAGAACGAAATAATATATATATATAAGTATATAGCTGTTTTTCTGACGGAAAGGCATTCCTCACAACGGCGCGCATGCGCAGATGCACCGGTCACACGCCGATCATCAAGAGAAATGGGAAACAGCTGATTAGGTGAGTGTTTATTGGATGTTTGTCCTATTTAAGCCTGTTAAATTGTAGTACATGTTTTTGTGTGTCCTGATGAAAGCTCTGATCGGCGCAAGTTACAATTTGCGGGACTTGCTTGACAACCCAGGCCAAACGTCCAGGGAATTAAATTTGCTAGCACTATATTTAACCCTGTAACTTTCCAAGACACCATACAACCTGTACATGGGTACTGTTTCACTCGGACGACTTTGCTAAACACAAATATTAGTGTTTTAAAACAGTAAAATGTACTACAACGATGATATTGTCAGTGGATTTTTCACACACAAATGGCACTTAAACTGACGATATAATTGCTGTGATACGTTTTACCGTTTTGAAACACTAATATTTGTGTTCTGCATAGTCTCCCGAGTATATCAGTACCCCTAATGTACATGTTTTATGGTGTTTTCAAAAGTAAGAGTCAAATATAAGGCTTGTGTTTCAGTTTTTTCACATTGAAATTTGCCAGATTGGTTACGTTGCCTTTGAGAGCGTATGGTAGACCAGGAATGAAAGTTACCCCAATGATGGCATACCATTTGCAATAGTAGACAACCCAAGGTATTGCAAATGGGATATGTCCAGTCTTTTTTAGAAGCCACTTAGTCACAAACACTGGCCAAAATTGGCGTATAACTTTATTTTTTGCATTTTTCACACACAAACAAATATTAACACTAACTTTGGCCATAGTTTGTGACCAAGTGGCTACCAAAAAAGGCTGTACATACCCCATTTGCAATACTTTGGGCTGTCCATTATTGCACATGGTATGCCAGCATGGTGGTAATTCTCATTCCTGGGCTACCATACGGTCTCAAAGGCAACGTAACCAATCTGGCGAATTTTATGTGAAAAAAATGAAAAATTTTACATGCTATATTTGACCCTGTAACTTCCCAAAACACCATAAAAAATATTTTCTCCCATTTTTCTATATTTTATTCATATTAAATTATGTTTCATAGCTAAATATTTAAATGAAAGCCCTGTTTCCCCTGAATAAAATTACATATAATAAGTTTGGGTTCACTTAATATGAAAGAGGTGAATTACGGTTGAACAGACATATAGTCAAATTCCAGATTTTGTTTACGTTTTGTTTTGATCACAACATGTACATGTTTTGTTTTGTTTTGTTAAATGTTTGGAGGAAAGAAAGTCCTTAAGATTGGTGTTAGAAAAAAAAATAATTTGCATAGCTGGGTCATTGATGCTTGTGTGAGACTGACCAAATATACAGTAATTTAAAGTTATTTATTTATTTTTCAATGGTTGGAGGAAAGAAAATCCTTCATTTGGGGAGTGTGGTGTTAGAAAAAAATATATAATTTGCTTAGCCTGGGTCCTTTTTTTTAGTGTGAGATTATTTTAGCAGTTTCTGCTCCCCACTTAAAACAACTTGAGTGGGGAGATAGGATATTGACAAGCACATTGTCCTTAATCCTGATGTGAGACATGCTTAAAAATAGTTATTAAAAGTTATTTTTTAACTGTTTGGTGAAAGAAAATTCTATTTTAATTTTATTTATCTGACTGTGTTCAGTCCTGTGTGTGCAGTGCAAGCACTGTGCAGTGCTTCTTAATGTTAAACACAATAATATTACAGTAGTTATTTCACTAAGCCCTGACCCTTGCTGATTCAATGTCCAAAATTGAGCTATATTGCTTCTAGTCTAAAAAGGGTCTAGCCCTGTGCATGTTTTATAGAACTTGGTCACAATTCTTTAAGATGTGAGTGGTTCCATTTATTGATTTCCATCATCTCTCTTTGTTTTATTATGGGTATTGTCTCTCAGTAAGCGATCCTGTTACATTTTTAGGAGTATAAATTTTATTTGAAATGAATAACTTGTGTATATTTTTATATGCATTTATTTATTGCACTTTATATTTATATGTAATAATTATTATTTGTTTAGTCGGGTTGAAGTAGCAAACTCAGTTTTAAAGTTCAGCATGTGTAATGGTCAACACTTTTTGTATAATATTTGCAAAGTGCCAATACACTTTTATATTTTTACTTATAACCTTGATAAAATGTTCCTTTTTTGTAATTTCCTTAACAGCACAGACATCTAATAAACCATGCTATTTATCTGCTGCACATCTGCTGATCCTATTAAGTTAATAGAAACCAGATAGGATCTAACTGTCACTAGTATTCTAGGATGTCCTTGGATATTAACCCCTAAAGGACTGGACTGTTTGTGCGATGTTGTACATTTGCGACCAGGCCTCTTTTTACACTTTTGTGGTGTTTGTGTTTAGCTGTAATTTTCCGCTCACTCATTTACTGTTCTTTTACAAATTATATATTGTTTTTTTCAGGACAAAAGGGGCTTTCTTTACATACCATTATTTATATAATCTCATGTAATTTAATTCTAAAAAATAGAAAAATATGATGAAAAATTGAAAAAAATATGTTTTTTTGACTTTTACTTGAAATATATTTTACTTATCTACAAATGCAAATGAAAAAAACAGCTAAATAGACTAAAAAGTTTGTCCTGAGTTTAAAAATATCCAGTGTTTACCTGCTTTTTTGCTTTTTTTTGCAAGTTATAGGGCTATAGGTACAAGTATTGAGGTTTCAAAACATACATTTTTAAAATTTATCAATAGTGACATTGTAACACTATTATCTGTCATAAATCTCTGAATAACACCCCACATGTACATATTTTTTTAAAGTAGACAACCCAGGGTATTCAATATGGGGTATGTCTTTTTTAGTAGCCACTTAGTCTCAAACACTGGCCAAAGTTAGCGTTCATATTTGTTTGTGTGTGAAAAAAGTAAAAAACTAAATTGAACGCTAATTTTGGCCAGTGTTTGTGACTAAGTGGATACTAAAAAAGCCTGGACATACCCCATTTGCAATACCTTGGGTTGTCTTCTTTTGCAAATGGTATGCCATCATGGGGGTAATTCTCATTCCTGGGCTACCATACGCACTCAAAGGCAACGTAACCAAGCTGGCCATTTTCAATGTAAAAATATTTGACCCATATATTTGACCCTGTAACTTTCAAAAACGCTATAAAACCTGTACATGAGGGGTACTGTTATACTCGGGAGACTTTGCTGAACACAAATATTAGTGTTTCAAAGCAGGAAAATGTATCACAACAATTATATCATCAGTAAAAGTGCTGTTTGTGTGTGAACAATGCAAAAGAAGTCACTTTCACTGACAATATCATTGCTGTGATATGTTTTACTGTTTTGAATCACTAATATTTGTCTTCAGCGAAGTCTCCCAAGTAAAACAGTACCCCCCATGTACAGGTTTTAGGGTGTCATAGAAAGTTACAAGGTAAAATGCAGTGCTAGAAAATTAAATTCTCTGGACTTTCGGCCTGGGTTGGCAGGCAGGTCTCTCAAATTGCAATCAATAAAATTACTTAATTATGTAAAAATATTACATAAATACGCATGTAGAATTTAAATATATATGCATATTTATATATTTGAAGCCTATGTGTATATTTATATAATTATTTATGTAATTTTGTATATGGACATATGTATATTTCGTATTATTTTTATTTATTTATATATATACATAGATATATATACAATTTCATTCTAAGTGTATTTTGATAGAAATATATATATATATATATATATATATATTTATATTAATATCAAAATACAGTTAGAATAAAATTTCATATAGATATATATATTTTTTTACATTTACATTATATATATATATATATATACACACACAATATATATATAGTTATTATATATATTATATATATATACGTGTGTAATTTAATTATAAGTGTATTTTTATATTATACAAAAGGAAAAAAGCATCTACAGGTGGTGGCTGTCAAAAACCAGACTAATCCACTACAGCAAATCACACCTTATAAGACACTCCAGAAGTGTCTTGGGGCTTGACCCCTAATAAAAAGAACTATAAGACACTCAAATTATGAGTATCCTCTGGAAAACTAATGACCAAACAATAATGAATGTAAATAAATGCTATACAAAATAATAATAGATGGAAATAGACATCATAGAAATACTATAGAGCGATCAAATGGAAGAATAGGTGCCAAGTGGCTTGCCTCCTATCCTAGAGTCTCTAAAATAGTCGCTGAAATTCGCAGACTTAGACTTTAATATAATCCATAGTGGTCAATGTCTGCAATTAATATTAGCTACACTTGAAAATACAAAGAGACTATAGGAATATACTTATACCCGGTGGGGTTCAAAAAATGCTCAAAGTAATGTAAAATTTATAATAACTTGCATCACTTGATAGTGAGGTAGAAAGTACCGTATATACTCGAGTATAAGCCGACCCGAATATAAGCCGAGGCCCCTAATTTTACCACAAAAAACTGGGAAACCGTATTGACTCGAGTGTAAGCCTAGGGTGGGTAATGCAGCAGCTACTGGTAAATTTCTAAATAAAATTAGATCCCAGTAAAATTACATTAATTGAATATTTATTTACAGTGTGTGTATAGAATGAATGCAGAGTGTGTGTTTGTGTGTGTATATAAAGAATGCAGAGTGTGTGTTTGTGTGTGTATATATAATGAATGCAGTGTGTGTGTGTGTTTGTGTGTTGTGTGTGTGTATATAATGCAGTGTGTATATAATGTAGTGTGTGTTTGTGTCATAGGTCATTAAAATTAACCCTTTATGATGTACTTTGTCATAATGGTTAGTAAATTACCATATATAGTGCTATTATTGTAATTAATGTCCAGTTTACAATTTAAGGGATCTAATGATAATGGTACAGCCTCCTTATGCCTTTGCAAGGCTTCATACTCCAATAACTATCAAATAAACATATCTATATATTGTTTACTGAGCCATACACATATTAAACTGTCCATATGTTACACAGAGGAATAAAGTGCCCTGTATGTCAGTAAAAAAATATCAAAATCTATGTTACAATAAGAGAAACGGCATCAGAAGAAAATTAAATTAATTTAAATAGACGTTCCCGGAATGGGTACTATGAATGACTTACTCATTTATTTATAGATCCAAAACTGACAGAATTTAAATTTAAAGTGGCAGTATATTTCTAAAAGACAAAAATTAGATGCTATTATAAATAGATTCCTTGCCACATTTAGAATACTATTCGGCACTTAGTACTAAGATCAAATATAGCTCACAGGCGATCATAAGGTGCCCTGTGTGGTAATGGATGAATATCTAGATCTATATTATAATGAAAGGAACGGCATAAAAAAAAAAAAAAAAAATAGTTTTAATGAGCATTCCCAGAATAGATGCTCAGAATGACTTACTAATTTATAATAGGAGTAAATCCAAAACTAACAATATTTAAATTTGAAATGACAATATATTTCTGAAAAACAAAAATTAACTACTGTTATTATAAATAGGTAGGTATTCATTACTACGTTTGAGATGCTATTGGGTACTTTATGCTAAAGTCAGATATGGCTCAAAAGCAAACATCCATAAGTATGTAATTTACAAAAGTTAATCATTCATACTAACATTTTATAAGAGAATCTAATATCAGTCCCTATTAGTTCAAGTTAATAATGGACCGAAAACTAAAGTGTGGCGAACCCCCTGACCGGGGTCAATGGGACACTAACTAAGAAGGGACCCTGAATTGTAAATAAAACAAAATCTAGAAAAATCCAAAATAAACTATAAGCATAATGTATTTACATATTTACATATAAATAAAAATTGATAGCGTGCAACTTAACCCCTTAAGGACCAAACTTCTGGAATAAAAGGGAATCATGACATGTCACACATGTCATGTGTCCTTAAGGGGTTAATGGTGTGGTGGTAGCTAGTCAGATATAAATGGGGTATATGAAAATCCCTCATTTAGGCCCAAGGGAGATAATGTTTATAATTTATAAATCCAGTAACTTTCTCGTTGGAACAATTTTTTATCTAAATCTCCTTTTCTTGGGCCCATTTAAATTTTTTCAACGCCGTTAAATCTTAACGCCTGCGCCGAACCTCCATGTTGGATTTTTAAATGTCGCGAGATTGGCGTATCAGTCTGCCTTTATGGATTCACGGAATTTATATGTTCTAAAATACGTTTTTTAAATGGTCTAAAGGTCTTACCGACATATTTAAGATTACAGCTACAAGTAATAAGATATACCAGTCCTTCAGTCTGGCAATTGAAAAAATATTTTGTTGTATAGGTTTCTGAGTTTGTTGAATCTGAAAAGGTTTTAGATTGTTTTTTGATATATTTACATGCTTTACAGCGACCACATTGATAATTATTGTAAAGCATGTAAATATATAAAAAAAAATTCTAAAGCATTGAACACTATTGATTATATTAAAGTCTAAGTCTGCGAATTTCAGCGACTATTTTAGAGACTCTAGGATAGGAGGCAAGCCACTTGGCACCTATTCTTCCATTTGATCGCTCTATAGTATTTCTATGGTGTCTATTTCCTTCTATTATTTTGTATAGCATTTATTTACATTCATTATTGTTTAGTCATTAGTTTTCCAGAGGATACTCATAATTTGAGTGTCTTATAGTATTTTTATATTAATATATGTACATATTAATATAAAAATACACTTAGTATGACATTATATATATGATTTATAGACATATATTAAATAAATATAATATGTGTCTATATATCATATATATATACACACATATATAATTATTTTTTTATTTATTAACATTAACAGTTATTTTTTTATTTTACACTTGCAGGGAGACTGCCTGTCAGCACAGGCAGTCCCCCTGCAGGCAGACACATGGACACCCATTGTGACCATGTGATCGCTCTGTTGAGCAGCCCAGACAGTCTCCCCACACCGGGAGCAACACAGATCGCCGCTGGGGGAATGACGGCGATCGGGTAAGTACATTACACCGTTAGGACGGTTCAGGACCGTTAGCGGTCGGCAACGCTAAAATGCTGATGACTGTCCTGAACCGTCCTCGGTCCTGAAGGGGTTAATACTGTTGTTACTCAGCTGAACAGTAATACTTGTATCAACATCGTAAGATGGAAGGCTTAGTTGAACCTTCTGGGAATCATACATGCAATTTCAACAATTGGAGTCCTAACCTCTAAACCATAGGTCCTCAAACTGCGGCCCCCCAGATGTTGCTGAACTACAACTCCCATGATTCTTTGAATTACATAGCTAGCCAGAGAATCATGAGAGTTGTAGTTCAGCAACATCTGGGGGCCGGAGTTTGAGGACCCGTGCTCTAAACTATCCCACCAGACAATGTTAAAGCACATTTCTTTGTGTTCTGTATTCCTACATAGAAGGCAGCCTGACTACCTGCTTAGGAAGTGAGCTTGCTGCTTACATTGGTTTTGTGATAAAGTCTTAGTGCTGTATTGATAGAGGAAATGCTGGACTGATGTAACAGAGTAAACAGTAAACACCAGAAACCATTTGGCAGCAGGTGGTCTACTAGTTCAGAAAAAAAGGTTAATGGAACAGCTGCTGATTAGAGGGATGTGTAAAGATGCCTTTGCATTTATAAACATGATTCAAGGCCTGCAGGGGAAATAATCAGTATCTTCCTTTTATTACAATTCTAACTAAACTCCAACATCATTGTTTATTTACTAAATGGTAAACTGAATTGGAAGCAAAAATGTTTAAACATCAATCAAGAGAGTTCTGGGCCAGTTCACAAAGTTAACCTTACTTTATCATGAATTCAAATGGATAGTCCTGGTTTTGAGCACCTGTCCTGCCATCCCAAATATTTTTCCTGGTGTCTTATGTCTGAGAACACTAGACAAATGTCCACAATAGACTTGCGCAGGGTGAAAAAAAATCTGTTTTTCTGAAGCACTTCGGCCAAATTTTTTCAGGTCAGCAAAATTTAGTTTAAGCTGCTGGTCAGCTTGGCTTAATTTCAGTGCAGACAAAAAAAGGCCATTCGAGCAGTCAGAACAGCAGGAAAAAAAGGGGACTATGACTGTGCTGACATGCAAAAATGGCTACAATTGTGCCTGCCTAATGGTTTTTTTTTTCAATGTCAAGTTTGAGTTAACAATATTAGATTACATATCTGGATTTAATTAAAATAGGAATGTACTTTTCTAATGAATGATTGTAATATTTTTCATTTTGCTAGCTTAATGCTTATTGTGAAATATGGGGAACAGGAGTCAGTTTAAAATTACCTTGACAATAACAGTTTCCCCACACATCCAGTCTGTAGCATCATTGACTGTCATTTAGTAGACTTAGGCACTACCACAATTTTTGCTCCGTCCAAGCATATTTGTCTGAAAACATTTTTGCTACATCCGAACCAAATTTCATCTGTTTGTCCATTTGTTTTTGGACGAAATCGGACATTATTTTCCTTTAGGCATTTCCTTTGGATGAATAAAATTCTGATCCGTGCTGCAGCTGCATCTTGCAACTATTCAGTAGATAACTGCCTAAATTGGTACCCTTGTAGGATTGTTATTTTGTCAGGGTACCAAATTAGGAATCTGTTAAATAGACAGCTCCTTTTTGGTATCCTTATGGCAATCCTTTATAAGAATTAGGGAGCTATTGATTAAACAGCTGAAAGACCTAAGTTACCAAAAAGGCCTTTCTTTTTTAAAATGTTGTCTTTCACATAACTTTACTAATACGAAGTAAAAAAATACTTAGTATTATAAATAAGTGAGGTTACATTCTCCCTCCTGCCCCTACTCAATGTGCCATAAGTAGGGGCATGTATACTAAAGAGCGAGCAGCCAGTTGCTGGTCACTGTTGTAAAAAATGAATAGCGACTGGGCAGCTATTGATACCCAGTCACTAATTTAATAAAGGGGGATTTGACTCAGGTCTTATAGTCTAAATGGATGACCTTGTGTCTTATGTATTATCCTATTTATTAAGAGATTTCAAGACAGTGATTTGTATTGGCTCTGAATATATTTGTATAATGTTATCATATCCCCTCTGAGGCACCAGTATTCTAAACTAAACAGATTTAAATTTTTTAGCCTTTCTTAATAACTAAAGCCTTTCATTCACGTTAATCATTTTTTAGCACTTTTTATAAAGTCAGAATATTCTTATGTAGAATAGCTGCCCAATATTACACAGCACATTCAAGGTGTTGTCTTACTATTGATTATATACAAGGTTATGTCTTACCATTGCTTTATTAAGTGGCAAAATTATATTTTCATCCTGAGCATGAATGCCCATTTTTATACATAAGAATACCTTATTGGCCATCTGCAATTTAAGTGCTAACCCCTAATCTAAATCCATCTACAGCAAAGTAACATCCTGCTCACACTGTATTACCTTTTCTAGTTTTGTTTCACCTGCAGATACTGACACATGGCATATAATTCCTATTTCAAGATCGTTTATAAATAGGTTGGCAACAAGTGGTTCCAGAACAGATCCCTGATGGGCACCTTTTACCACTCTTGCCCAGTTTGAAAATGTACCATTAATAACAATTCTCTATACTCTATATTTCAGCTAATGTTCCCAAGAACAAGAATTTTCATCTAGACCAATTTCTTTTAATTTACATCCAGCCTAATGTGTGGAGCCGTATCAAACACCTTAGTAAAATCCAAGTAGATCACATTCACTGCAACACCCTAATCTATACCTCTAATTACTTCTTTATGTAATGCAACTAAGTTGGTTTGACGTGATCTATGTTTCATAAAACCATGCTGATTTCCAATAATGTTGTTTCCAATGAATTCCTGAATATTCTCCCTTAATAACCTTTCAAAATACCTTCCTAGCCACAGACTTTAAGCTTACAGGTCTATAGTTTCCAAGCAGAGATTTTGAACCCTTTTTGAAACTAGGAACCACATCTGCCTTTCTCAAATCCTCTAATATGATTCCTGAAAGAAAGGTATCCTAAACGATTCAAAACAGAGGGTTGCATTTTTCCTTATGGCAATTTTTACTTAACTAGTATAAATGAAAAAGAAAAAAGAAAAAAACTACCAATAGGTGTCTCAACATAGAATCATAATCGGTATTGTCATAGTAGAAATGAACTTAAAATGTAACTTTTAATAAGTATACTAAAATAGACACATAGAAGAATAATAGTAAAAACAAAAAGCACAAAGGCTAAATTATGTCCTGTTGTCTAGCTAGAGCTAACACTGAACTCTCAAATAGCAAATATCGCAGAGAGAGTGGCAGTGAAAAAAGATACTTGATAAATTATAATATAACGATTGCTACAAAATGTGTAGCAAAAAATAACAGAGGGGAGCGCAGAGTGCATCTATTCATTAGACTCTCCTGCAGTAAAGAGTCTACTCGATATGAGAGGAATGCCTCTTGTGTTCTAAATATCAAATTGCTACATAGCTCACCAGTGTGGTTAGAGAAATAAAACAATAATTAACAGAGTAATAATGAGGTGCCTGTAGCACGGGAGGGTTCAGAAACAGTGAACCGCTAGGATTAGTATGTAACGTTCAGTGAAAGTATATAGAGTATTGCAAACCTAGCCCTGGCTAATTGGTACAGATCTAAGTGCCTTCGAGGGCACCCCTTATCAAATGCCTACACTGCCTTTCTGACCCCCCATAGCAAGCTGGTAGGTAGAAAACAGGACTACAAAAAGGATGCCTAGATTAAGGAGCAATTGTAGCACCTCCATTGTCCTAAATGGGGCTCTGGACGCTTAGTCGGCTATACTTCTGCTGTTGTACTAACACAGCCGCAATCTCGCTAGCTACAATTGCTTTTAGTAAAAGTTACGTTTTAAGTTCATTTCTACTGTGACAAGATCGATTATGATTCTATGTTGAGACACCAATTGGTAGTTTTTTTTCTTTTTTCTTTTTCATTTATACTAGTTAGCTATTTAGGGGTTATCCCCCATTTTTTTACTACTACCCTGTCTCATACCTCTATTTAGGCTCTGTTTTTTCTTTTTTCTATCATTTTTTACTTAATGCTCATGCTTAAATGCCATCTGGCCCTGGGGCTTTTTTTATTAAAGGAACACCAGGGCCGCCACCAGAAATTTTGGGGCCCCTAACTGAGCTCAGGGTCTGGGCCACCGGGGGCCCACCTCCAAAACTGCCCACAGAGACCACCTCCAAATCCCGCCCACAGGAATACAGACACACATATACTGAGACATACACACATATACAGACACACAGACATACATAGTGACAGACACATGCTAACATACACACAGACACACATGCATAAGGACATACAGACACAGACACATTCATAATGACATACAGACAGACATTCATACTGGCATACAGACACTAACATCTATACACACTTACATACACAGACATACATTCATAATGACATACAGACATACATTCATACTGGCATACATACATTCATACAGACACTGACATCCATACATACACACATTCATAATGACATGCAGACATACATACACTGACATTCATTCACACATAATGACATACAGACATACAGACAGGCATACATGCATACAGACAGACATGCATACAGACATACTTACATACATACAGACATACAGACAGACATACATAGACATACAGACAGACATACAGACAGACATACATAGACATACACACATACACACAGCTAATTTTCCAGCCAACCTCCTGTCTCTTACCTTTTCTTTGCAGGAGGGTGGCTGGGGCTGATGGGAGTAGTCGGATGGCTCTCCCTCTTCACTGCCGGGAGCACGCTCCTCCCGCGCGGAGTGCGCTAGGAGGAAGTGACCACTTCCTCCTAGCAGCACTTGTGCTGCGGTGGCTTTTTTTTTTTAAAGGGGCTCAGTAGCGATACATCATGGCCACGGCGCTGACCGGGCCCCTGAAGATATAGAGCCCATTGGGTGGCCCTAAGTGCATGGGCCACCCGATGGACCCCATCAGCGTGCGGGCGCCGGTGCAACTGCAACGGCGGCAGTTCCGCCACTACACGTTATGGTTGTCACCCCCTGATGGCGGCCCTGAGGAACACTATTAGGTCAGGAACACAAACATGTATTCCTGACCCTATAGTGTTAAAATCACTATTTAGCCTCCCTCTCCCCCCACCACCTTACCCTCTAAATATATAAATACCTTATCTTATTTCCAAAACTGTGCTGGTGCTGGCTTTGCCCCTAATCCGAACCAAATTTGGCTGACATAATCAGAAGTGATGATCTAAGCCATCAAAATGCTCTCCAATAGTAAAGCACTGGAATGACTGAGATCATCAATTCTGCTGATCTCAGCCAAGGAGGCCGGATGGGGGTATATTTAACCCCTTAAGGACCAAACATCTGGAATAAAAGGGAATCATGACGTGTCACACATGTCATGTGTCCTTAAGGGGTTAAACACTACCTTGGCCAATCAGCATCTCCTCATAGAGATGCATTGAATCTCTTCCCCTCAGCTATACTACAACATTCTGTAAGAAATGATCAGTTAGGGTGGGTTTTGGGGTAGATTGGGAGCAGGCCTAGACTGTTTTAGAGACAGGATGGCTTGGGAAAACACATACTGGTTGCACCTAGATGTTAATTACTCTGACATTCTGATCTCCTGATAACATGACTCTTGCAACTTTTGCACACCTCTCCTCTTTGTATATTTCATATTAGTTGTACACAATATTTATCCATATCTGTTAATAAATAAACACTGGAAAGGCTTGTTCCCATATCTAAAGAAGTTATCTATGCTGCACCGTTTGATGGCAACCTCTTTTGATATGTAAATCACACATTACATTGAGAAACCAGATAGCTTATCTTAACTTCTTACACATCAAACCTTCACAAATAGATAATACAAATTTTAAAGGCACCCTACATTTCTTACACTATATCCATTGAATTTGAGATATGGTGACATACTCTATATAATACATGAAAGACAATCATATAGGGAATGATGTAGACAACCACATACCACAATAAAGAAAAAAAGGAGAAGTTAGGGGGATATTGACAGTTACCATACCCGTCTGTTTACATTATCATCATAAGCAAATATATGCAAAAGCATATTGGTAAATAGGAATGTAAAACCAATAAATTGTGTTGTGACACACAATGCCTCAATGGGTGATTGTGGTTCCTTTAGAGAATGTATGGATTAACATTGTCAGGTTAATTCACTAAATCCAGGATTGATGGCATTGACCCGTGAATTACAAAGTTAGACAAAGAAAATAGCCAATTAAGAAATGTTCTCCATCTTAATTATTAACTGAAAAATATTGTGAGGAACAAAGATATTACGAATAAAATATATAAAACAAGGTGCATACCAGAAAGTGGAAGGATATGGGAATATATACAATATTACCCTTAAAAGAAGATCCTATGAAGACTCCTCAAATCTTAAGTAATCCCATAAGATTGGAAGTTAGCGAATGTCGTGCCCATTCACAAGAAAGGTAGTAGGGAGGAGTCGGGCAACTATAGGCCAGTAAAATAATGGAAACCATGTTAAAGGATAGGATTGTTAAACATCTAAAATCACATGGATTTCAAGATCAGAGACAACATGGGTTTACTTCAGGGAAATCATGCCAAACTAATCTTATTGATTTTTTGATTGGGTAATTAAAATAATAGATCAGGGTAGTGCAGTAGATATTGCTTACCTATATTTCAGTAAGGCTTTTGACACTGTTGCACATAGAAGACTTATCAATAAACTGCAATCTTCACGTTTGGATTCCAATATTGTTGAATGGGTAAGGCAGTGGTTGAGTGACAGGCAACAGAGGGTTGTACTCAATGGATTATATTCGAAGCATGGGCTTGTCACCAGTGAGAAACCACAGGGATCTGTATATGAACCCATTCTCTTTAATATTTTTATTAGTGATATTGCAGAAGGTCTTGATGGTAAGGTATGTATTTTTACTGATGATACTAAGATATGTAACAGGGTTGATGTGCCAGGAGGGATAAGCCAAATGGCAAATGATTTAGGTAAACTAGAAAAATGGTCAGAGTTGTGGCAACTGACATTTAATGTGGATAAGTGCAAGATAATGCATCTTGGACGTAAAAACCCAAGGGCAGACTACAGAATATTTGATAGAGTCCTAACCTCAACATCTAAAGAAAGGGATTTAGGGATGATTATTTCTGATGACAATGTAATAGAGCATCGGGAAATGCTAGCAGAATGCTTGGTTGTATAGGGAGAGGTATTAGCAGTAGAAAGAGGGAAGTGTTCATGCCATTGTATAGAACACTGGTGAGACCTCACTTAGTATTGTATGCAGTACTGGAGACAGTACTGGAGACTGTATCTCCAGAAGGATATTGATACTTTAGAGAGAGTTCAGAGAAGGGCTACTTAACTGGTTCATGGATTGCAGGATAAAACTTTCAAGGAAAGGTTAAAGGAACTTAACATGTATAGCTTGGAGGAAAGACGAGACAGGGGGGATTTGACAGAAACATTTAAATACATAAAGGGAATCAACACAGTAAAGGAGGAGATTATATTTAAAATAAAAAAACTACCACAACAAGAGGACATAGTCTTAAATTAGAGGGACAAAGGTTTAAAAATAATATCAGGAAGTATTACTTTACTGAGAGGGTAGTGGATGCATGGAATATCCTTCCAGCTGAAGTGGTAGAGGTTAACACAGTAAAGGAGTTTAAGCATGTGTGGGATAGACTTAAGGCTAACCTAACTATAGGATAAGGCCAGGGACTAATGAAAGTATTTAGACAATCGAGCAGACTAGATGGGTCGAATGGTTCTTATCTGCCGTCACATTCTATGTTTCTATGTTTCTATCTTCAGCATAAATGTAACAAATATACAATCTAGTAAAAATATAATAAAATAGTGTAGAACTGTAGGCCAGGTGGAACGCTGGTGGTATTGCACTCACAAGATATAACTTGATTGTAGGCTTATACAATGTCTTTAAACAATGTAGCCTTTTGGGGATCTCTCTTATTTCGTATATACATGGGAAAGAGAGGGAGAAAATACAAACATAGTGTACCAGTATAAAAATAAAATCATCTTTTATTTATATTACACTTATGAAAAAGATAAAAGATTCTTGCATATCAACAATCTCGTTGGTCAGGAAATGAAAGAAGATCCCTCCAGAATAGAACAAGGAAGATAGCAGCAAATGATCCAATGTAAACTATCTCCAAGCCTTACGCATATTGTCCTCAGTTAGTCCACAGCCAATCAAGAACTGCAATCGAATGAAATTCACCTGCATCCAAATTATTGACGTCTGTGTCTCAAACCATAACTTTGTGCATCTCAAGTCTCATTCTCATGTGGTATCCTGATGACTAATTTTCGTTTTTTAGCTGTGGTCGCTCAATGCATTCTAACGGACGATCCCGGAGTTCATAACTAATATTATAAATCCACCAACGTATTAAAGTCAATAAAATTGCCATAACCAAGAAAGCATAAAGACAAAAAATAGAAAGGGCAATTACCATTCTAAAGTTATAATGTTATAAATATAAATTAATTTATTTAACAATTTAAAAACACATGAGAAATACATAAAAAGGAGCATGATTGAAAAATATCTTGAAAAAGATGGAATAGCGCTAAAAACAACAAACACGGAGAAGAGGTGGGGAATGATAAATATAAGAAAGGACAAAGGTAAATTCCAAGAGAATAAAAATAGAAAAATTAAAATTAAAATTAAATTAAAATAAATATAAATAAAAAATAATAACTAAAAATACAAATAAAAAAAATATAAAACGAAAAATTCTATTATGAAATAAAATTATAAAAAGCAGACCATATCAAAGGCTACATTAAGTCCTCTTGGATTAAGGGCTTTAGGGGGGATATCCAAAACCCCTCTCTTTGTCATAATTTTATAAATAAGACCCCACCTCTCTCATCAAGGATCACCTTCTCCAAACCAGTGCATACAAATCTCTCAACATTGAAAAGAGCACAACTATTGCACTGGACCAGTACAGAATGTGTTAAAACTTTTTTTCTTGATATTATTAGAGTATTCTAGAAATCTAGTTTGTAGTGGTCTACACATCCTCCTCACGTATTGGATACCACAACCACAAGTTAATAAATAACTTTAATTTCAAAAGTTTCTCCTGTTTGTCTACTCTTAAACTTAAAAGTTTTCTGAGGTAGAAAGCGACACCCTTTACAGTCACCACATTCATCAAAGCCCCTTATTGGGGTATCTTTTACAACCTTATTTCTAAAAGTACTTGGAACTAAAATATTTTTTAGTTTTCTACTTTTTAAAAAAAAAATCATTTTAAGTTCTGATAGAATTAGATTTTTAAAAAATTAATCTTCTAATACAAGTGGCCAATGTTCTTTAAGAAGCTTCTGGATTTTAAATGCTTGAGCATTATATTGGGTAATAAAACAAGCGCCAAAATTCTCATTGGAACAAATTACCTAATTTTATCTGTTAGGAATTAATATTTCTTCTTATTCCTTATTAAATTAATCTCTTTATCTAAAAAGAACTAAGACTATCCCTTTTCAATCAATGTATCTTTTAAAACCATGGCCTGTTCTAAAAAATGTATTTAGTCTGTACAGTTCCGCATTATTCTAGTAAACTGGCTTCTTGGCACGCTTCGAAGCCAGTTAGGATGGTGTCCACTGTTAACATGGATGAATGAATTGGAATCTGTAGGTTTAAAAAAGGTCTTTGTTTTAATAACAGAATCCTCAATAAATATAGTAAGATCTAAAAAGTCAATGCTCCTCTTATTTATCTGTGGTGTAAATACCAGGGACTGGTTATAATGGTTGATGAAAGTAATAACTTATTTTAAATGGTCATCGGACCCTTTCCAGATCATTAAAATATCATCTATGTACCTCCACTAGAGCACCAAGTCTGCGCCAAATAAATTATTTGTCCAAATGCTCTGTAATTCCCAACAGTCCATAAAAATATTTGCGTAGCTTGGCGTCGCAAACTTGGTACCCATGGCGCTACCCTTGACTTGGAGATAAAATTTCACATTAAAGGTAAAAAAATAAATATGTGTTAAATTAAATTATATACTCTCCAATAAAAATTGATTAAACAGGGGGGAAATACTATTGTCTAAGTATTTTATTTTTATAGGGACAAAGATATGTTTTTTTTTAAATCATCCACTTAGCATATTTATTAATTCCAACATTTTCTGACTTAACACACCTTAGTTATTTTCGAATAGGTAATATATCAGATTTCATCAAGGTGGTTGAATCAAAATGATGCAGATGCAGAACAATTCAACAGACTCATGCTGAGGGCACCAATTGTACAGTGACAGAAGTTCATAATGTATACTGGATATTATCATAGATAACAGTTTGCATAAGATATTCCCAATGCTTAACTACTATAAAAGGGAAAGTAAAGAAAAACACTTTTTTCACTATTGCATTTAAAAAAAACATTTTATGAGTGTAAAGCAGGTTCTATTTGTCTGACTGGACACTGCCTCACATCTGGTATGGATGCATTGCAAAAATGAATATCTTACCGTGCATCCTTTACCTATTCCAAGCAGTCCCCATTCAGATCCCAGATGCATATTTTGCATCACTCCGATCATTGTTGATCATATATATATATATATATATATATATATATATATATATATATATTAGCCTATTGGCATAATCTGGCACAGGGATTGGGCCTTTATTCCTTTCCCTCACTCCTGCGCCATTTGACTCATAACCCTGACTTTAGACCGGGACTAGAGGGGAGGGTCTTTGCATGCCTACTTTCTCAGATCCTGCAGCTTCACCTACAGATTCTCCATATGGTGGAGTGGGACTGGATACAACCTTTTTGAGAGACATTGTAGATTCCACTTCAGACACACTTTTTCAGCATTCCACAACACCCAAACTTATACAGGTCCCTCACCCCATTTGAACTCATGTGTGATGACCGTGACTTGCTTCCACACACCATATCTATCCTCTACTCCACCACCTGCATACATGAGAAAATGAGAGACAGCCATAGGGGAGACTTTCACAACAAATTAATAGGTTATGATATATTACATAGTCCACAACTTTCTCAGCAATATCTTAAGAAATGGAATATAAGGTATGGATCATGTAGAGTAGGATTCAACAACTCCAAGATATCAACCATACACTGGGTGGTGAGTGCTGGTGATGTCACACCACCACAGGGTCATTCCTATATATTTGGTGGGAGTGCCCACTGATCAGGCCCTATTGAGAAGCCATTCAAGCCATCATTAATCAATTCTCAGTTAAACAATTCTGGGTGCTTTCGCCCCACATCATTCCTCCTACACCACACCACCAGACCAATGTCATGATATAAAAAATTCCTAACCATAAGGGTTTTAGACACAGCAACACAAGAAATCCCCCTGTACTGCAAAAAGGACACATTGCTATCTCTCACTATCTGGTACAACAAGATGGAATAACTCAGGCACCTTGAAGAAGTGACAAAGTTGGCACAGGGCCGAATTCAAACATACAAAGAGACATGGAGGCATTGGCTGGCAGTAGTACTTAAGGACGACTTTCAAAAACTCATAGTAATCAAAACGCAATGGCCCAGGTGAAACTCTGAAAAAATGGAACATGTAGTTTTGTATGCAAATGCACCTATATCCACACTTTCAAACCTATGTTAGGTGAGAGTTAAGCGGAGTGCTAATTGACCTGTTACACTTTTTGCTATTGGGGTATTTAACTCTAAAGCACTGAATTCATGTAGCAGAGAGCGATTGGTGATAACACTAACTGCAACCATTATGTGGGAGATGAACAGCCACAAAGTTCACAAATGTAAATGCTAGATTTGTGATGCATATGGTGACCCACTATTCATGACCTGTGTGTCCTATTTTACCCTATATTGAACCTCTTATAGGGATCTGAATGACTGAAATGTTCATCACACTTGGGACCTGCAAGTCTCAATTTGACTTTTATTTTGTTTCTTGAATATCAATAAAATATTATTTATTTAAAAAAAATATATATAATGTGAACAGGAGATGCAGAATCTTAAAAGTAAATAGGCAATCCAAAGATTTTGCGGTAGAGCGACATAGTGATTTGTTTTATTCAGTTTATGAAAGACATGACAGGTTCTCTTAGTTTAGTGATATAGGTAATGAAGAGCATGTAAACTTTTATATAAATTATCGACATCTCCTACTACTCAAATGTTCTAAAATGTTGTACAGAGGAGATGGAGAATGACAACAGGAGGGATGCAGGGAAACTAAACTTTTGAGGACATTGTTTATTGTGCTGTGGATGGGACCGTTCCACTTAGTCTGGGACTGTTAGGAAGTATAAAACAGTTTTGTTAATGGCAGATTCAATTTTCAGATCATGTGTCTTATTAAGCATTACTCCTGTCACCTAGAACATCAAGCACAATGTGTAGGTTAGATTGTGATTAGTTATGCTGGGTTGTACACTAATTTCTTGTTTAAAATTAAATCAATGAATAATCCACATTTCTGCTTCTCATTCCCACCCTGTAGTATGCTCCTTTTTGCTCAAGGAAAACTACTATTTATGATTTCATGACTGTAGTCCAGTTTTCTTCAATACTCATGGACTCTTCCTTTCGCCATAAAGTACATGCTTAGCTTAACAATGCCATCTGAATATGGGCAAAATTATATTGTAAATACAGAGGTAGAATTTCCACAAGAACAGTATAGCAAATAAGTCCGGTTGTGGAGGTCTCACAGAACCACTGTTTTTTGGTCAAACTATTCTTAAAGAGTTGGACCCATAACTCGGGAATGTGACCCATAGTCTACCAGAATTTTAGCCACCACAACCAGCTTTAGTGGTTATGGTACTTAGACACCCCTTTTAAGTGACCATTAAGCAATTCTTGCTAATTGCAGGAGCTACAAAAACTGAGGTTTTGTTGCAAATGCAAGCACTTTAGAGGTGGCTCTCTCTCATCTGTAAATACAACTAAGAATATAGAACTATCTGCTACTTAAAAAAACAAAAAAAACAAGTCAGTCACTCGGTTCCTTTAAAGCTGAAGAAGAAGAGGCATAGCTGGGTGAAAGCATGGACTTGATGTAGTTAAAGTCAGTAGGAGGATTAGGTATAAAGTTAAAATTAATAAGTTCTGCCATTTATGAATGTCCTGAAAAGATGATTCATTGAGTGAAAGCAGTTATAAAATTGAGAAAGAATGATGAATATTAACCCTATTAATATTCAAGTTATTAATATAAAAAGTAATTTACAATTGAAATCTAATCACACTGCTATTTTTACATTAATATTTTATATTCCTTGCATTAATATAATTTTTTTTTATCACCTACTTATGTAAATCATGAGTCTAGGCATGGTATGAATGAAGTTGTACTACCTGCCTCTACAAAACTTGCAGAAATAATTTTTCATCTTGTTGACAATATTGGTTACGCTATTAATATTGACCTCTTGCAATGGATTTATGTCATACTTGCTGTAGTACTTGACTTATTACTTGGACAAAACTTACTATCATGTGATCATTTACTTGTTTCAGACAAAGAGGCACTATCTGCAGATATGTATCAAAAATGTCATTTGTCGAATAATAGAAGTACAGTAAGATGGATATGTAGAAAATAAAGGAGTGTTTGCAAAATTATGTAAAGCAGAGGAAGGATGCTGATTGCTGACATGGGAAAGCAATTACAATTGAGATCTATTTTATTGAACATTTTGATTTTTTTTTAACCTGAGGTATATAGGATCTGTTACAAATTGTTTGTAATATTGATTTAAACTTTACAACTGAGTAAATAGCATTGCTCTCATTGGACCCTGAATTTCATGCTAAATATAAGGACTGCAATAGGACAATTATAGTCAACATTCAGCACTCCGGATGTCGTGGACTACATTTCCCATAATGCTCTTATAGCCATAATGCAGGCAAAGCATCAGGGTAGATGTAGTTCCCAATATATGGAGTGCCAAATGTTGCCTACCTCTTCAATAGCAAGTGGTATAATAGGACACACATAAAAAAGACAAACGAGAAGTAGTAGAAGGTGAGTAGGGAAATTGTAGAGGACTCTAAAAACCAAGGGTGGAGTATTTATCATATCAATCATGTGGATCCTACCTTCAAGCAGCTGAACATTCTTGGAGATGCTTACTGGCTTCATCTTCCAGGCCTTTCAGTTTCAGAAGGAGTTAGAAATGTATAAAACAGAACAGTTTACATATATATTTTTTTCTTTTCTGTAGTTTATTTTTCCTAACTCAGAACTAAGATTACGTTCATAAGGATTACCCGAAAAAATTCTGGAAAACACAGCTTTATGACATATGGGTGCAGTACGGCACAGAAAATTCATATTGTATGTCTATTTTTGTTATGTGATCCCAAATACATTTTGAAAGAAGTGATTAATGCTAATTTGGAAACCCTCATATTCTGAGTGTAGGTAACACACTCGTCTGTTTCTATATTACTGATATATAATATGCTAACATTACTATTAGTAGGGGGCAGCTATGTCATAATGTTATGTAAAGCTCCAGCTATTTGGATTTGTGTAACACAAAACTATTAGCATATAACATTGTTTAATGCTGTGTTCAAGCTGATGACACACTGCATACTCTCTATGTACTGTATTTCTTCATCAAAAGTCAAAACAAGGTCAAGAGGAAATTCTTTTCAACAACATTTTAAAATTGGTGTGCGTTGGTTTCATTATCTGCAAATACAACCTGCCAGTCCTATAAAGCTGCAAACCTTTTATTTGAGGTGGCATCTGGGAAATAAATTACAAGCCTTTATTTTCCCCTCTGTATTAGTAATTTAAGGAAAGTCAGGCGGATTTAAAGGAGAGCAGAAAATGTGTGAATTTAATGACTTGTGAAAGGTGAAGGGATTGTACTGTTTCCCAAGGTAATAGAATGATAACACAGAGACAGTAGAAAGGTAGGTGAGTTATGTTAATATGTAGACCTTGAGAAATGTGGGGGTTAAATGTGTATTGTCTAGCAATCTCTTTATGTAATATGTAAATACACTATAAACTGTAAATAACATTCAAAATGAATTCCTGCACTAAAACGCCTACTACTCATGGATGGCAGCAATGACTATAGTGCACATCAGCCCCAATACATACAATAAAAACCAAAGAAAGTATGTATGTGTTGATGCTGATGTGTGCTATA
The DNA here is from genome assembly GCA_933207985.1 of Pelobates cultripes. Lineage (NCBI taxonomy): Eukaryota > Metazoa > Chordata > Amphibia > Anura > Pelobatidae > Pelobates > Pelobates cultripes. Next base: position 208,795,890 of record OW240916.1, on the reverse strand, counting down.
CTCATTGCTGGAGCCCAGGAGTAGTGAGAGTTTAACCCCTTAAGGACACGACATGTGTGACATGTTATGATTCCCTTTTATTCCAGAAGTTTGGCCATTAAGGGGTTAAGCGCAGGGTTTAATTTTGTATGCTTGTATTTGCTTTTGTATTATATAGCCATGTTACAGTGCTGCTGCCAACCCCATATATTCCCTATTAAGGGTTAAAAAGTATGTAGGGGTTTTAAAAATTACCCCTCTCTGTCTTTTACTTTTTGGCTGAAGACAGCAAGGTGAATTGTTAGTGTAAGACTCACCTAAGAGGTGAGCTTACACTTTAATGGCCATTAGACTGATACTAAAAAAACCTCCAGTTATTTAAATGTGCGTAGAGATTTGAGATAATGCGCAAGTAATTACTTTCTTCATTTTTTATTGTATGTAAATAACATTGCTCATAAGGTTTTGCATTTTCTTTCTCTTATGGCCATACAAACTGTTTTTTTTGTTTTGTTTTTTAAATTAATAATGAAAAATCTACATTACACAAGATGAAAAATAACTGAAAAAAAGATACCAATATATCTAAACAAGAAATTACTCTTGAAGGATGATTAGAGCTCACAGGTAAATGAAGTTTCAGTTCTGGTTATGCATAAGTGTGAAACTGCAACATTATTATTATTTTCTTTTTAATCAAAATTATAAAAAATTATCACTGAAATCTTCCAAATAGTAATCCAAGGTTTTGAACAAGCATAAATACAGCTACAGGAACCATGGGATATTGTATGAACTTTAATACAATGGAAAGGCAACATTGAAGCTTATGAAGCTGAAGTAACATATTGACCTATACTATGTATTTTTATAAACTTGTATTTTTAATTTTTTTATTTTTTTATTAATCTTTTTACCAAGGCAGTCAAGAGAGTGCAACATAAGGGGATACATTTTATTTAGTAATGTGATCATTATTTTGGGAAGTGATCTAATTAACCTAACAATGGTATTCCCACAGTTACTGATGTAAAATGAATGGGTCGCATCGGGATGTCAGTTAATGAGTGAGAGAAAGCACTGTATTGGTTTGTTCTGATACCAAGGTTGTGTCCCTTATTATCAGTGCAGTTATCATGTGGATTCAACATTGCTGCTTGATGAAGTGAAAGGCGCAAACTGGTTATTAATCAGCACAAGTGGGTGAGATATTGTAAAAATAGATTTGTTATGAATGTGGGGAATGAAAGAAATTGACTTACTCACTTACTAAATACATAAATAAAATAAAAGTGTAAAGCATTCTAGTGTGTGGTAAGACATGCTAGGAGCAGCTGTGATCTGTAATAAAGTACTTTACTAATCAAAGCAATATTTATAAACAACATTATCACAACACATTATAACACAACAACAATTGGATGAGTAACACTTAGAACAATAAGTAAATACTGCACTATAGGTAAAGTTACTCCTTGATGTAATAAGTCTGTGGTCTCTGGTCCCTACAGATACACTGGAAACTGAATAGAGTCCTCGGGTTAGGTGCATACACAGTCCTGGAAATTTATTGTTAGGCTTCCATGGATTTGGAATAAAGCTTTCACAGCTTCTGCATTAATGCCCTTGTATACAAGTCCACATATGTCTCTGTCTCCAGACCTACGCAGCTCTGGAGTTACTGTCTGAGTGTACCGTATCCCTCTTTTGGGCTTCCCATGGCAGGCCTTGTGGTGTGCCATCGGGCTGGTTCTTTGATTCCGGGGACCATGTGAGAATCTCTCCAGCTTCTCCCAGAAGGAGCAGAATATGCTGTTATAAAAAACAAAAAAGATTAGGCACTCACTATAGCAGTGTAAACAATAGAATTGGGCACCAGTAACCAATACAAGGATTCCCAACCTTGTAACAGAATAGTGTGAACAGAAAAGAGGAGGGAACTGCGCCCTAGACAATATGATATAAATAATACGTACACAAATCTTATGATGACGGTCTCTATACAGTTGACTTCAAAGTAAAAAACATAAAAAATAATAGAGCAATAAGGTATCTATAGTGGGTATGTGAAAGAGTGCTTAAGTGAATGCACACTCACATTTACCAGAGCTAACTCAGAGCTCTGCTGTTATTTCGCATAGACGGAACAATCCCCGTCTCCGGATATATATGAAGCAGTGGGCGTCTTGACAGTCTCAGGCAGATGATATATGGAGAGACATAGAGAATCCAAAAAGTGCAATATGTATTGATAAGGTAAATACAATGAAAAAATATAAAATGGCGTACTCACATGTACTAGAGCAAGACTTGCTTTAGTTGGTGTAGCATAGGTGGTATAATCCCCACCAGGGAATGTGATGGTAACCAGGAAGTAAACGAATGGTAATCCAGAGTGATGAAAGGATAAAAAATATACTATTTATTTAACAATAAAAACAATAAAATGTTGTATGTAAAATCACTCTAAAAAATGTCCACTTAAAAAATGTCCACTTAACGCGTTTAAACTGTAAAAAGGCTTCTTCAGAAGTGTGGATGAGGTCCTGGTACCGTCCGTTTATATAGGGAGTTCATTAGAAATGATTATTTTCTTCTTTGTATGTTGTGAGGATTACTTACTGTTTCCTGTGTCTATCGATGACATGCACGTGTCACACCGGAAGTGACGCGACATCATAATGTCCAGCTATGTGGCAGGAGATGCTTCCTGTATGTTGTAACCGACGGTGGAACGCACGCGTCACACCGGAGGTGACGCAGCGCTATGGGACCATGGTGATGTGTGCGTTCCACCTGTGGAACGCAAACGGTGCCAAAATGGCGTCGCTGCGTTCCAGGCTATGGAAGGAATACATACAACCTGGCTGGGTGTCCATAAATAAAGGAAAAGATAATCCACAATGTAGGCTATTAGAAACCTCCTGGCAGTATTGTGTGTGACGAGACCAATCTCGCCACATTGCTTTGGAGAAGCCTGGTTGCTCGCCTGCTGCCTTTGGACTATGGCCCCATGTTAAAAGACTTTATTTTCCCCTGCAAAGACAAGAAAGCCAGGTCATTTGGTGCTTGCCCTGTTTGAGCAGTGATACCCCAGATAGCTATGCCATGGAGCCCATTCCTATAATGAAAGACTATGGGAAAGACTTTGGCTCCATGGCAATTGAACTGTATGTGTGTGCTCTGAGCGCCATTCAGTAATAATGTGCGCTCAGACCTAGGCTATCTGGGCATATGTTGCATGTCTGTATTTTATGTCATAAATGTAACCTTGTGTATTTTATTGTATTTTACTGTCTTTTTGCTGCCATGTGTTCAATTGAGTTTTGCCTCTGTCTTTGGAGATAATTGGATTACTTCTAATTATCTCCAGGATAGAAGACTCTGTGGAACTGGTTTTGGGCAGAAAAGCCATGCTTCCTGTGGTCACAAAGGACTACGATCTATCTTTTGAACCACTGGACCAATTTGTATGATTTTGACGTATGTTTGTATTTGGAGTATGCTGATTCTGAAAATGTAAGTTTTATGTGAATGTGATGCATACTTTTCAAGTTATGAATAATGTGGAAAAATTGTATTTCTCTGCTTGTGCTAAATTACATTACCCATTGTGTAAGGTAATTGAATCACATGCAGAGGGGAGGAATTTGTGTGGGAGTGTCTGAGTGTATTGTATGTGTTTATTGGTTGTGTTCCAAAACCCTGTGGGTGGTACTAATGTGTAAGAATGTGTACATAAGCACAATAAACCCACAGCTCTGTCTGTTCACTGCTTGACCCTCAACATGGAGCTTTGTCTCGTTCTTGGGGGGATTTATTGTATGCTGTTCCAGTTCGACTGCTAGGAGTGTAAACCTATTCGTATGGTTTTTCCTATTCAGCTGTTTACAGCATTCGTATGGTTTCCTGTTCGGCGGATTTATGTTCTGCAGTAGCTGTGCCTGCATCTCTGGAAGGGGAAGATCTTCTAAACGGCGGTTTAACCCTTTTATGCTGAGGGTGCCATAGCATTGTGTATATCTCATATCGAAGGGAGATTCGGTCTTTGTAAAACAGGGCAAAATAAACATGTAAGAGAAAAAAATAAGGGAAGAGAATGAATATCACCAATACTAAGTAACAGAAAATGTAGTTTCAATTCCAATATGTAAAAACGTATAATATGCAAATATCAAAAGAAAAAAGAAAATGGAAACTATTTCTTCAAAGAAAATACTTAGTACTAAAATTTGAATTTAAATTGCACATATATAATGCCAACAATTGTGTGCATATAGTGATAAGAAAACATGCACAATAGTGTGCATTTTTACACAACAAGCAAATAAAATAAAAAAAAGCTTACTAAACAAGGGATATAATGACAAAACAATAGAGTCTACTATACAACAAACACTAGCAATTAACCAAATAGACCTAATACACAAAGAAAAAGCACACCAACAAAAGGGGTTCACATTGCCTATAATACTGGACTATAATGACAAGAATAGACATTTGAGAAAAATTATGAACAGACATTGGCATCTTTTGAAAGAGGACCCGATTCTTAAAGATATAATTCCTGAAAGACCACAAATAGTTTTCAGAGGTGACCCTAATTTAAAAAAACACCTCACAAAAAAACTACACTAAAGATAGAGATACGCATTAATAATAACAATTTCTTATCTCTTAACAAAGGTTTTTTTAAAGTCAACAGCTGTCTAGCATGAAAGAAAACAAACCCTACAGATAAACGAAGAATTAGTTTTAAATCCAATAATACTGGCAAGATATACAACATTAGAGAAATCATTACATGTGAAAGTAAAAATGTCATCTATTTGCTGGAGTGCCCTTGTGGCCTCCAGTATATTGGTCGTACCAGAAGACCCCTTAAGATATGTATAGCAGAACACTGCAGAAATATCGAAAAAAAATTATATCAACCATTCGATATCTTCCCACTTTTGTATACACAATAATGATCCTAAATACCTCACCTTCATGGGAATTGCTATAGTAAAAAATCATTGGAGAGGCGGAAATTTTATTTAAAAAATAGGACGTACAGAGATGGAGTGGGTTTTTAAAATGGATACCATGCATCCAAAAGGGTTAAATATCGATTTTGATCTTTTTAATTTTTTATAACGAATGATTATTTTGTAATTTTTCGTTTAACTCTCCTTTCCATGCCCAATTCCACCTCACCTCTTCACCTTTTTAACTATGTAATTTATGCATATTACTGCATTTTCTTTGATGTTTATGTTCTATATTTTTATTTACACATGCCATGCTCTTCACCTTACCTCCTGTGTATGTTTTAACCACACTATGCACACTATTGTGCATGTTTTCTTATCACTATATGCACACAATTGTTGTCATTATATATGGGCAATTTAAATTCCAATTTAAGTACTAAGTATTTTCTTTGAAGAAATAGTTTCCATTTTCTTTTTTCTTTTGATATTTGCATATTATACGTTTTTACATATTGGAATTGAAACTACATTTTCTGTTACTTAGTATTGGTGATATTCATTCTCTTCCCTTATTTTTTTCTCTTACATGTTTATTTTGCCCTGTCTTACAAAGACCGAAACTACCTTCGATATGAGAGATACACAATACTGCCAGGAGGTTTCTAATAGCCTACATCTATATATTGTGGATTATCTTTTCCTTTATTTATGGACTCCCAGCCAGGTTGTATGTATTCCTTCCATAGCCTGGAATGCAGCGACGCCATTTTGGCACCGTTTGCGTTCCACAGGTGGAACGCACACATCACCACGGTTCCATAGCGCCGCGTCACTTCTGGTGTGACGCGTGCGTTCCACCGTCGGTTACAACATACAGGAAGTATCTCCTGCCATATAGCTGGACATTATGACGTTGCGTCACTTCCGGTGTGATGCATAGGAAACAGGAAGTAATCCTCACAACATACAAGAAGAAAATAATAATTTCTAATGAACTCTCTATATAAACGGACGGTACCAGGACCTCATCCACACCTCTGAAGAAGCCTTTTTACAGGTGAAACGCGTTAAGTGGACTTTTTTTACATACAACATTTTTTTGTTTTTGTTGTTAAATAAATAGTATATTTTTTATCCTTTCATCACTCTGGATTACCATTCCTTTACTTCCTGGTTATCATCACATTCCCTGGTGGGGATTATACCACCTATGCTACACCAACTAGAGCAAGTCTTGCTCTAGAACATGTGAGTACGCCATTTTATATTTTTTCATTGTATTTACCTTATCAATACTTATTGCACTATTTGGATTCTCTATGTCTCTCCATATATCATCTGCCTGAGACTGTCAAGACGCCCACTGCTTCATTTATATCCTGAGACGGGGATTGTTCCGTCTATGCGAAATAACAGCTGAGCTCCGAGTTAGCTCTGGTAAATGTGAGTGTGCATTCACTTAAGCACTCTTTCACATACCCACTATACCTACCTTATTGCACTATTATTTTTTATGTTTTTTACTTTGAAGTCAAATGTATAGAGACCGTCATCATAAGATTTGTGTACATATATTATTTATATCATATTGTCTAGGGCGTGGTTCCCTCCTCTTTTCTGTTCAGAATATGCTGTTAAGTAGGAGCTCTGTGTCCCTCCAGGCTTTGCATAGGACTGTGGTGTGTGTGCCATCCGCCATTTTGTAGGCCTCACTAGCGACCTCCAAACTGCATGATGTTTCGTCTGATCACCACTTGTCAGGGGGATCGTGTGAGGGTGGTCCGGGATAACCCCCGCAGGTCCAGAGGGGGGGACAAGGGCTCTGTGGCAAATTTCCAGCTTTTCCTGGCGGCAGAAGAGCGACCGTCTCGTGTGAATCCCGGTGTCCCTTTTCACCCGGTAGCCTTTATTTGCCATTTGGTTGCCATTTTAGTCGTGTAGTGTTGTTTTTTTTCTGCCACTGTTGGCCGGAGCTGTTGAGGCGAACCTCCTCTCGGCTCCACCGTCAGGCCCCGCCCTTGTTGTTCTTCTTTTATACCATTATACCATTATATACAAGCTATATGGCAACAGTAGCAAGGGTTAACTGCTAATTTTAATGTATACAGTTCGTAACCAAGCATACTTTTCCAAATCAGCTTTGTGGATAAGCTAAGGTATGCTAGTTAGGCACTAGGGGAACTAGTTAGTTCTCTATACCAGAAGATAAATCTGTTTTTTTTCCCACAATTACTATTTAATGGTACTTCATGCCATAGATTTAACATACATTTTATAATCAACCTACAATCCTAAACATATTCAGTCACACAGATGGCTATAACATACAAGTACATGAAAATGCTGTATCCTTAAATAAAACATTTAAGTTACTGTTCTTTCTCCAGGCTAGGAAACTAGGATTTCGAAAACTGTTAGAGAATTTCAAATTTGTTTGTAGTTCCTTACAGCTTTGCTAGATAGAATCCATGGACAATGTACTGAACAACAGGTCAACAATACAAACAATTCTCTGATAATGGTTTTAGTGTGATTTTTATATCACAAATAAACCCATAAGCCCCACAAGAAGTATATTATTGCTGTTTATAAAGAAAAAATGATGACTGAAATATGACTAATAATCCAGGACTGGTATGAGATAGATTTGCTAGATCGCAAGATTTAACTAAGATCCAGGCTATGATGTAAGTAAGACTTGGTACAAAAATATTTAACAGCTATTAGCTCTCCTTTACTTTATTTTATTTATTTAGGTGCTGTAAATAACCATTTTTTAGCAGTGATAATTTTATATAGAAAACATTATTTATACATGAGTCAGAATAGAAATATTTTCTGTTGGCATTTTGATGATGTGAATGGGATGGGTTGTAAAGTATTCTTCAGCACAGGTGTGTGAAGTATTTTAAAAATAGGTTAATGGGAAGATGTGGGAAAAAGATCCAAACTTGTTTTCATGCCTTATGGTCAATAATTTAGTCAACTGAGAAAGTGAAACAGAGATTAGCCTGGTCACGAGGAGTTGAGCTTCTAAAGCCAGAAAATGAAAGAAAAAATAAATATGTAAATAATATGTAAAAGTGCAACTTAATATATATTTGTTGTTTATAAAGAAAAAAAAATATGACTTTATCATTATGAATGAAGCATGGATCGTATGATATAGATTTGCTAATGGCAATATTTAGCAAGTATCCAAGCTAAGATGAAACCAAGTCATGATAAAGAAATCTTTACAATTATTTGATCTCTTTTTTAAGCTTTGATAGCGAACATTTTTTAGTAATCATTTTATATAGAGAACACTATTTATAACGGTGTCAGAATAGAAATGTTTTTCTCATAGACAGTAGCTTTGCATAATTCCTAGGAAAATGATAGAAATCTAATTTACATTTAAATAAATAGCTAAAATAATACTTGAAAATGAAAGTAGTGAAAGCATGATAGCATGCCTAATGTTATTTTATTCTTGCCTCTTTTATTTTTGCTCATCCTACTATCAGTCTGAGATTAGATGTCACTTGAGGTACACATACATTTCTTAATCCGCGCATTTGTGTCTGTATCTGTTTGTTAAAATAAAAGCCTTGTTTACAGACACAAAAAGGATTGTTTTCTTAAGACTGTCACCAGAGGATGTGCAGCTGGTTATGCATCTATTGCTATGTACCACATTATATTGCATTATTTAAACATGGTGCACATTAAATTTGGCAAGTTTTGTTATAATTTATTGATTTTGTGAAAACAAACTCGGCACCCTGAAAGCATTAAATAAAGGTTATACAATATTTGCTTAAACATATCACTATAGTAGAATTTGTCAGCAAGCCTAAAATCTGATGTGAACCCTCACCATTAAATATTTCTATATTGTTTTCTATACATACCATTAAAATAAAAAAACACACTTTTTCTAACTTTGACCCCAAAAATCTGCTACGCATCTTAAACCGTCAAAAACATCCGTGTTGAATTGTTTCTAAATTTTGTTCTGAGTTTAGAAATATGTATGAAGAATGGTAACATGTTTTTAGATTTTTTTTTTTTTTACGTTAAAGGGCAATAAGTACAAGTAGCACTTTGCTATTTCCAAACCATTTTTTTCAAAATTAACGAAAGTTACAATGTAACACTGATATCTGTCAGGAATCCCTGAATAACACTTCCCATGTATATATTTTTCAAAAGAAGACAACCTAAGGTATTTTACTTGGAGTATTTTGACTCTTTTCATGCAACCATTTTACCACCATTCTATGTCAAATAAAAAAAAAAAATTGGTGATTTTATTGACACACATTGCAATTTAAGAATACATGTACTGAGAACTTTAAGGGTTACTGCCAAAGAATACCCCAATATGTTTTCAGCAACATTTCCTGAGTACAGTGATACCACCCATGTATAGGTGTATCGGGTTCTCTGCAGGCTAAAATATCTTATTTGGAGGGTGCGCATTCCAGTTTTCCAACTTGGAATTTTCACATCTGGTCATCATGCACCCATGTCCTATTTGGGACATTTTTGAACCTGGTCAATGTAATTTACCTCATCAAACCATATATATTTTAAAAGTAGACACCCTAGGGTATTTCCAATGGTGGTATTTTAACATTTTCCATGCACTAATTCTACCACCAGTCTTTGTCTAACTTTTGTGTAGTAATTTTTATGTTTCTTTTCTCTCACATTGTACTTTAGGCATGGATTATCAGCTCCTGCTATGTGTTACTGCCAAAGAACACCCCAATATGTGTTCAGCAACATCTCTTGAATACAGTGATACCAACCATGTATAGGTGTGTCGGGTTCTCTAAGGGCTAAAATACCTTATTTGAAGGGTGCACATTCCAGTTTTCCAACTTGGAATTTTCTCAGCTGGTCATCATGCACCCATGTTCTATTTGGGACATTTTTGAAGCTGGCCAATGTAATTTACCCTCATCAAACCATATATTTTTGAAAACTAGACACCCTAGGGTATTTCAAATGGTGGTATTTTAACACTTTCCATGCACTATTTCTACCACCAGTCTTTCAGAAAAACAAAATAAAGTTTCAGCACGCTACTTGAAAACCTAATTTAGGTGATCACACTCAATATGAAATAAAACACTTATAAATGTGGATTCCTTAAAATACTTCCAAGTGCAATAAAATAAAATACAATAAAACAGACCACCAAAGGTGTAGTACTCAAATAAACATAAAAAGTCTTGCTAAGGGTCCAATAAATAAAATGTTGCACTGTGGGCTTTGTACCTTGAAATGATACAAAAACACCTTACATAGCCTATTACTGCAATTTAATCAAGTTGACATACAAAACCCTTTCCCCCAAATTAAAAACTCTTACATCAGCACGTTGTGGTACGCGTTTCCAAGATACCACGATATAAACTTTAAAATACACAGAGGCTTGGCAGCCGTTACCGTCCGTGCACGGCAGGAAGCTGATTATACTTCAACGCATTTTGCCTGCGGTACCGGGATTTCTCAAGATAGTGTAACAGTTCATTGGGGCATTCTTATATATGCTCCTTTCTAGTTAATTAGTAAAACATCTGGATGTATACTTATTCAATAAAGAGTGTTATCTACATATGAACATTCTTGGTACACAGACAATACACAATTAACCATTTCAGTTATGTTAAGATATATCTTGAACATTATAACCATAATGCCCATTTATGAATACAAAGATCCTATGAGGCATAAAATTAAAATAAAGATTATACAATGCAAAATAGACAATAAAAACATGGCTGGAAACTAAAAAAAAGTGTGTATATATAACGAAAATGCTAAAAGGAAGAAAGAAATATAAACATATGGTTAGAGAGTGATCACTAAGGAGTACTCCATAGATCTTCCTCATTTTCAACATCTGATTAAACATTTAGAAATATGGTAAACTTGATAGAGTAATATATCAACAAAAATTCTGGTAGACTACTAGAGTAATATATCAACATGGATTCTTGTCTGGATTATTTAAAAAGACACACCTAACAAATATATGTAAGTGATATTGAATACCAAATATTTATGCTGAAAAGCATCAAATCTTATATATCCTTTATTTTAAAAAAGGAGGAAAAGCAAAATATCTAAAATATAAGTAAAAACAAAACCAACTCTGTTAATTTTCAGACATGGCTCACTACAAGTGTAAAGAAACTCCACCATAAGCGCCATATATAGGAACTAATTATATAATAGTTGCAAGTTCAAGAACAACATTCATTCCTAACAGAGTCATAACTTTCAATCTATAGATCTAGGACATTTCTTGGTAAATCAGTTTATTTGTTAATTCTCCTCCTCTCTGGGGAATATTGACCTTCTCAATCCCACAAAAATCTAAACATCCTGGATCACTGGCATGATGCTCCATAAAATGCCTGGATACTAAATGTTTAACAAATTTCTTTTTAATATTGTAAATGTGCTCATTAAGTCTGGTTTTTAACATGCTCTTAGTTTGTCCTACATACTGTAACCCACATGGGCAGCTTAAAAGGTAAATAACTTGCTTCGAATTGCAAGTAATGCATTCTTTAATATTAAAAGATTGTGTAAGTATATTGAATAAGTATACATCCAGACGTTTTACTAATTAACTAGACAGGAGCATATATAAGAATGCCCCAATGAACTGTTACACTATCTAGAGAAAGCCCAGTATCGCGGGCAAAACGCATTGAAGTGTAATCAGCTTCCTGCTGTCAGAGGTGGATGCACGTCTAACTGTCAGCAACAGCTGCCAAGCCTCTGTGTATTTTAAAGTGTATATCATGGCATCTTAGAAACGAGTACCACAACTTGCTGATGTAAATTTGGGGGAAAGGGTTTTGCATGTCAACTTGATTAAATTGCAGTAATACGCTATGATAAGTCTTTTTGTATAATTTCAAGGTACAAAGCCCACAGTGCAACATTGCATCTACAGATGCTGTGATATAGCTACAAGATTTAGCTCAACCCTATAAAAGATCATCACCCAATATTTATTGGACCCTTAGCAAGACTTTTTATTTTTATTTGAGTACTGCACTTATGCTGGTCTGTTTTATTGTATTTTATTGCACTTGAAGTATTTTCAGGAATTCACATTTATACGTGTTTTATTTCATATTGAGAGTGATCACCTAAATTAGGTTTTTAAGTAGAGCGCTGACACTTTATTTTGTTTATATATTTATATATTGTGTGTAAAGTTTTTAAGGATCCGTATATGTGTATAGCTGCTGAATTGACTCACGTTTTTATTAATACTCAGTTTTATTTTTAAGATTTGCGCTCTCCTATTTTGTTTAGATTTTTACCACCAGTCTTTGTCAAGCTTTTGGGTAGTCATTTTTTGTGTTATTTTTCTCTCATGTTGTACTTTAGGCATGGATTCTCAGTTCCTGTTATGTGAAACTGACAAAGAACACCCCAATATGTCCTGAGTACAGTGGTACCACCCATGCATATGTTTGTTGGGTTGTTTGGGGAGTGCAATGCCAAACTACTGACATGTGTTTTTCAAATATAACATATCTTCTTTGCCTATCTTCTTTCTGGGGGCCTTTTTACATATCCCAATTAATTTTCTTGCCATGAACATGCATATATTTTAAAAGTTGGCACCCCAAAGTATTGCATATGGAGTGTTTTAATGCCTTTGATGCAACCGTTTTAGCCAAAAAAAATGGAGAAAAATGTGAGGTGGTAATTTTTCAATTTTCATTTTTACACACAAATTTGGGTGTGATTTAGGGGAGCCTGTTGCTGGTTAATGGAAGAAAACACTCCAGGTTGTTTTCTGCAAGGCCTCCTGAGTACACTCATGCCCCCATGCATAGGTTGAACTTGATCATACAAATAGTCTGGCTCAGTAAAAGTAAAAAAAAATAAACACAGGAACAGTAAACATAACAAAAAAAAAAGTCAAATGTAACAAAATGTTTTTAAAGCTGACCAGTGTGTGATATCGCTTAAAGCAGTTCCCAATTAAGAGTACAGGCTGTCCAGGGCAATCAGGACATTAAAAGACAGTGCCCTTTCTCTGCCACCTCTTGAAACAAACTCTGCATCTTTTTTTGAGGATTCTGCTTTGCCGCAGTAGAGGGGATTTTAAAAATAAAGTGGGTAGCCCCAACTCTGCTGTCTCCCATCACCGCCCAGGGAGCAGGTGCATCTTGGTACAAAATCCACAAAATGATCTGGAGCTGAAACTGTAAAAAAGTCAGTTTCATTCTTGGTTTTGCGTTTTTGAACAACAAAAAAGCGTTGTGGGTTGCAATCTGTATTAGGTAAATTGCAACCTTTTTGTACTAGGCCTGTCTTTTCCATATAATTAGGTAGGGCTGCAGCAGCTGATCTGTCAGATCAACCTCACCCATTTGCCGGTTATAGACCTTGATGCACACTGGCTTCCTTGTGCTTTTAGCTCTGCCATGTACAGAGACCTCCACAGTCCTCTTAGTGTGGATGGTGGTAAGAAGGTACACATCCTTCTTGTCTCTGTAATTAACTGCCAACAGCTCCTCTTGGCACAGAGCTGAGGTCTCCCGTCTTCGTAGCCGGGTGCGTGTAAGTTGTCCTGGGAAACCTGCGCTTTTGTTTCTGATTGTACCACCAGCTACTGTATCAAAGCAATACATTTGTATAAAAATTGTCTATATACAAGCAGTACCCTTTGTTCATCAGGGGAAATATCAGGTTCCAGACAATCTTGCGACTGGTTCCCATATGTTCTGGGCAACCTGTAAGTTCAAGGAGTTCAAGGTGGCTATCCTTTCCTTCGTACACCTGGAAGGCCTGAGTATACCCAGTATCGCTCTCACAGAGCATACACCTTTACACCATACCTGAAGTGCTTGGAAGGAATATACTGATTGAATTACAGCCTTACCTTATATTTCATCAGGGATTCATCCACACATATATTCCTTCCAGGTGTATAAGCCTCTGCAAACCTGGCAGTGCAGTGGGTAATTAGGGGGCGGATTTTATACAGCCTGTCAAACTGGGGATGCTCCATTGGGGGGCACAGGCTGTTGTTGCTGAAGTGCATGAAATGTAGAATAATTCCATACCTCTTCCTCGACACTGGGAGTGAAGGGGGGTAGAGCAGACAGGGCTACTGCTCCACTAGGAGCGGATGAAGGGCTTCTTTATGATGCCCATCAGCATAGTCAATGCCTAGAATCTTTTAAATTCTGGCACATCGATGGGGCCAATTGCTGCTTTGCCAAAAAAAAGTCAGGCTTTAAAGCACAGAACTGATGGGCATATAAATAAGTTTGGACAACAATGTTAATATATATAATTAAAAAAGGCCTTGTCTATCAAGAAAACAGTTCTTTAATAAAATCACAAATCACAGAATTTCGCTAAAACTTTTGCTCCTCACATAGTTACCACTGAATTGCTAGTGATAAAGCCAATCTCATATACACAAATTGTTAATAAGAATATTAAATAAGCAAATATAAAAAGTTAATTAGCAATCACAGCTAGTATAGCTGTCGATATAATCAAAGTGATAAAACACTTACCAAAGCACCTCAGGCTAGGAATGTTGCAACAGTATCAAAAAACGAAGCAGTGTGTTGCAACCTGGTGTGTGGGGCTGTGGTGTATCGGAAAATATTAAATCAAATCAAAAGAATTGATTTAAGGGACACTAAAAACATCACACAAATGAAAATGATAATACAATATGAGAGAGGATGCTTGAAAATAGAGACCAACACCTTAGTTATGAGTCTACATAACTGAGACACTATGTAAAATTAAAAATACCTGACCTCGGGGGGGCCCTCACCTTAGGTGAAAAATTCCTTCCACGTAAAAAAATAAAGGAGAAAAATGAGGCAGGCCAGGGACACCCCCAGAAGTCCCATGATGCACTGCCTTTAAAAAGGCAGCACCATTTTGGAAACCACATGGCTGGGGGGAGGGAGATTAATACATGTATTTTATTCATTTTTTAAAATTGATTTTATTAATTTTATTGATTTTATTTAATAGTTCTGACTCTCGGTGTCTCATTCCTTAAGGGGTTAATAAATATACAGATAGGATAAGCGCTAGAGTGTCAACTGAGTATAAACATATGATAGCAGACAGCAAACACTAATAGTAAGGGTCACCCTCAACCCCTTACTGAAAGATATAGAGAAAATATATACAAAATATAGGTTGCACCAATATAAAGTCCAATTAGTCCACAATTGCTAGAGTTTGTTCTTTACTGATAACCATCCAGACTTCAAATGGTGGGAGTATATGAAATTAAAGCAGAAAATAACCAGTGATGGTGCAGAGCATATGAAACTAGGTGCAGGACGTACAACAATAATGTATATGGTATATCACTAACATTTGAGAGAGCTATAAGACCAGCTCTGAGTTTAGCAGCATGCAGGGGTACAATCCACACTGATGGATATGTAGATCTGGGTGCTTGTCCCTCAATGTGTAGTTTGATATATAAAAGATACAAATGGCAAACAATAGTGCTCACTGTAATCAATATATTGTTGGTTATAAGAGTAAGAATATTCACATATAGAGGTGCAGTAGATCCTACTCAGATGGTAGTATTTGGGTGGTATAATCCCCACCAGGGATATGATGTTAAAGGGACACTATAGTCACCAGAACAGCTTATTTAATTTGTTCTGGTAAGTAGAATCATTACCTTCAGGCTTTTTGCTGCAAACACTATCTTTTCAGAGAAAATGCAGTGTTTCCATTACAGCCTAGTGGCCACTCCTCAGATGGCTGTTAGAGATCCTTCCTGGATCATGGCTCACTAAAATGCATCTAAACATTCAGAATCTCCTCCCTCTGCATGCAGACACTGAACTTTCCTCATAGAGATTCATTGATTCAATTCATCTCTATGAGGAGATGCTGATTGGCCAGCGCTGTGTTTGAATCATGCTGGCTCTGCCCCTGATCTGCCTCTTTGTCAGACTCAGCTAATCCTATGGGGAAGCATTGTGATTGGATCAGGCTACCACTTCTGATGATGTCAGCACACTGCTTGTTTTTCTGAATCTAACAGCATGCAGAGTTACTGCTTCAGGTTTGAATACAGTAAGATATTTACTATATTTATGGAGGCATGAGGGGCCCAGGGGGGCTAGATGGTGGTTATAACAGTATAGGGTCTGGAATAAATGTTTGTGTTCCTGACCCTATAGTGATCCTTTAAGTAGATTCTCCAAGGAGTAGTATCAAACGTTTTCTTATTCTGTATCTTTTTAAGTGTCAGTAACAGAAGAAGTTAGAAAATAATAAAAGGAACTAAAAGCAAAAAAAGCATAAGAAATGGAAAAACACAACTACACTGAACAAAATTAAAAATGTAACACTTTTGTTTTTGCCCCCATTTTTCATGAGCTGAACTCAAAGATGTAAGACCCTTTTCTATGTACAAAAAAGGCCTATTTCTCTAAAATATTGTTCACAAATCTGTCTAAATCTGTGTTAGTGAGCACTTCTCCTTAGCCGAGATAATCCATTCACTTCACACGTGTGGCATATCAAGATGCTGATTAGACAGAGTGATTATTGCACAAGTGTGCCTTAGGCTGGCCACAATAAAAGGCCACTCCCTATACAACTACTCTCGCTCTACTATTTGTCTCTAGGATCATCAAAAGACTGTCCAGCTATCTTGAATATAACTCTCTACTTGACTCTGTACAGCTTAGACCAAGTGACAAATGATTTACTGTAAATCCACAGATTTTCACAATTTTGACCATCAACTTCTTCTCCTTCCTTGTAACCATGTTGTACAAGATTTTGCTCTTTCATTGCTCTTCTCCAACAACTCCCAGCAGGATTTCAGTGTCTCCTTTTTATAGTGCTTCCTTCCCTACACAAATCCTTTTTTGGTGTGTCTATGTATATATGAGTGTATGTTTGGGATTGCATCAATGTGTACAGAATCGTGTGGAATTATCAGTGTGGCAAAATGTGAATATTTATAGGAAACTGTGAACATACCCTGATCAGCCACAATATTAAACCCACTGACAGGTGAAGTGAATAACATTGAATATTTTGGTTACAATGGCACCTATCCAGGGTTGTGATGCATAAGGTAGCAAGAGAATAGTCAGTTCTTGAATGTCATGTGTTGGAAGCAGAAAAAATTAGCAAGCAAAAATGACATTGATTAGTGCCAAATAGAAATGATTAGAAGACTGGGTCAGATTATCTCTAAAACAGCAAGTCTTCTGAGGATATCACTCCAATTGAACATTTGTGGGGTGAGCTGGGACAACAAATCCAATCCATGCAGAACCTAAAGGATATGATGCTAATGTCTTGGTGCCAGCTACCACAAGAAGTGCTGTTTTGGCAGTACAAGGGTAACCTACACAATATTAGAAAAATGGTTTTAATGTTGTGGCTGATTAGTTTAAAAGTATATGCAAGGTGTGTAAGTGTCTGAATGTGTATATAAGAGAATGAGAATTTTCATGAGCTGTAAGCCATAATCATCGCACTTATGACAAATCACGGCTTGAACTATCTTGCCTTTCACGTAATGCGTCTATCTCATATATTAGTTTCCCCTTTTATGTTGCATTACTGAAGTAAATTAACTTTTGCACGCTATTCTAATTTTTTGAGTATCACCTGTATATACAAAAATTTCCTGAATTCATTCCTTAACCAATATTTCTGTCTTTATATTTAAGCTTATAAAACATAGTTATCCAGTGAGTATTTAAGGATTGTTTGATGAAGCATGAGAAAATAGTTTTAAAAATATCAAGAGCATCTTACCCATTTTTCTGTCTTTCCCAGCTTTTTGTGGTACATGAAATGGAGAGAGATGGGAAGCAGAAAGAAAAGGAATATGTTGGACAGAAGGAAGATGTAAGGGCAACAAACTTTGTTTTTAACAGAGCAGTCAAAATAATTGCACTAGCCCTGATGCACGTTTAATGCTTAGTGGTAAAATTCTATTTTGAAACTGTATACAAATTTTTTGTATTTTATTGCTTACTTTTGTGTATATATTGGATTTGAGTTTTAAATTAGTACATTGACCCCATCACACAAAATGTTTTTCTGCACAGAACATATGTAGTGTTCCTGAGTCCCTTTATTGTTTTCTTTTACTATGTTCTGCTTTTAGAAACCATTAAATTGGTCAAATAATATTAGTATACAAAAACTATTAAAGATTTACTTTTTAGTTACAGGTAGGTATAAAATGTAATAATCCAGGTTCCTGTTATTTTATAAATTTTTGGCCATGCATGGTATATTATTTAATATGATTTAGGTGTCATTACTGTGAGTGTGGATGAAAGGCATATAATATAATTTTATTTAAAAAAAAAGAATGACTTATTTTGCTTTGCTAAGTAATAAAAGAAGGTAATACTAGGAGTTGGAAGATGTTAATTAATTAAACTTTTACCGAGCAAACAACAAAGGGTCTTAAATGAAAAAAGGGCAAATCAGGTAGCAGAGCAACTGACCTGAAACATTTTTTTTTCCAATGATGGAGCTAGGATAAAACTTTATATACTAATGCTCTTGGTAACTAACTGAAAATGTCCAATTTGTAAATAGGTATATAAGTGATGAGCACTCACAATAAAAATTACCTTTGTGGAAAGGTGCAAGTAATCTCAGGATTTGTTTTCCATATATGAAGTCCATGATGAAATAATGGAAAGATAACGCTGCTTAAAATACAAATCATTTGCTCTTTCCCACTAGACCGCAGGTATTGCAATGTGGAATGACCTTTTAGAACAGGGCAGCATTAACCAGGGTAGTAATGAGTCACATTAGTAAACATACTATAAATATCTCCACACTTGGTGCACATATACTCGTCTCCCTGCTGTTTTGGCGGTTACAGTTTCAAGGTTACTTTCAAGAGCAATTTCTTCTACTGAAGAACAGAAAAGATCACAAATGTGGAAATATTTTTCACAACCTTGTGTATTTAATTAGTTTGCTGTCGTGATTTTAATAGTTCAGTGGGTTGCGGATTTGTTATATTTACCCTGAGACGTGCTTTAACTTGCATATGCAGAAATGGGAAAAAAATTTGGCGTATAAAGAACTACTAAAGGTATGTACAAATACTTAGAAAGCCAATAAGCATCCCAGTGGTATATTAAATATTCATGCAACTACATTATGTTAATCTTATAACATAAAGAGTCACTACAATGGACTATAAAATACACTAAGATGCCACGCTAATCATCACCCAATATCGATAAATGGGAAAAACGTGGTAACAAAAAGACTGTCCAAATAATAAATCTGGAGTTATACATTTCCTAAAGAGTGTGTGTATAGGAGATACAGTGCTTGCGGGGTGAATTTTGTATATGTGTATGGGATGCAGTGTATTTCTGTAATGGGTAGTGTCTGTGGATATGGAACACAGTGTGTGTATAGTCTACTAGACGTGTGTATGGGATTTAGTATAGTTTTTCTGGTGATGCAGTGTGTGCATGTTTGTTGATTATTATTATTTAAAATATAAATATGTATATATATATATATATATATAATTCCCCTCTCTCTGCTTACTTTGGGGCAGGGAGCTATATACCGGGCCTGGTGGGGGAAATGGGCTGGTGAAGGAGATACTTGACCTTCCCACTTCCCCATAAAGGGCTTCTGTAAAACCAGCCCTACAAAGGGAGAAACATGATCTGGGGCTATAGAGCTCTAAATTTTGGACTCAACTCTCCCCCACACTCCCCCTTCCCCTCCACCCCCCCCACCCACAATACTGTAAACCATAAAGAACTGGTGGTAACTGTTAGCATCTAAGAAAGTATTAGCATCTGTGGGTTTTGTGAACTGTGGATAATTGGTCACCAAAGAGTCCACTTTGTCAGTAAACTTGATGATGGAATGACGCAAATTTAGAAATTCAATTTACAACAGCAGTTCAGATATGGGGCTCCTCTGGATCATAAAACAATCAACAATGTACTTAAGCCACAATCTCCAGCAGAATGGTCACACATTGCATAGCTGATCATTGTTACACACCAAGAAAGTTTTCTTTTGATAACTAATAGACCATTAAGGTGAGGAATAAAAGTACACAAATCAGCCACATCTAGGGTGACCAAAATATCATCCAGCAGAACTGTCAATTCTTAAATTTTTAGCAGAAAGTTCTTGGTGTCTTTTACAAAGGAATTACAAGAGCAGACCAAGAGTTTCAAAAATTGGTCCATATAAAAACCCAGTGGTTATGTTACTACCAGCAAGGGAAATTGGAGTACTTGTGTAGTTTATGAAAGTGTGTTAACTACCGATGTGACAGGAAGTTTGTTGAATTTAAGCACTTGTACTGTTGGCCAGAGCATGATTAACCACAGTTAATAGAGATAATTATTTCCATCTAGAAACTGTTTTTTCCTTGTGACAGTTTTTTTAAACTGTACCACTATTAAACCACCCTAATCAGCCTGCTTAATAATGATTAAATAATAATTTTCTAATTGCCAGAAGTTGTTCATTCTTACTACATACCAATTGTTAAAGTGTTTGTATATAGTTGTTTGTGATAATAGTAAAAAATGATCTCTTCCTCCTACACACCATAGTGTCTACATTATAATCACTTTCATTTTGCACACCCAATGCTTGCTCATCATCTGGGACTCATCTCTCCTCTCATGGTATGTTTGGCCTGAAAAGAAAACACATAGGTTAATGTTGACAAATACATTTCTGCAAGAAATTACCTCCTTTTAAAAAAATGAAACTAAATGCAATCCCTTGCTTAAACCATTAATCTGTAAATTAGTTAATGTCACACTTGAAAGGTTAGGTACCCATTGCCTTTTACATTTTTTTTGCCATTTTGCTCCAGGTCTGCAATGTATCCATTTTGGATATAGCTCCATTTCTCTTACATCTGATTTGAAAGAGCTCCTCAGAAAGGAAGCCCTATTCAGCTGGTGGTAGAAGCATCCATTTCCAATATGACCTGCCCATAGAGTTCTGTTTCTGCTTTGACAATTCTCACAAATTCTTAGCTTTATTTGAGTGGAAACACAGCTACACTTGAGAAATATTAGTAACTATATTTTTCCCAAAAATGTTGTAAATACATAACAAATGTATTGCAAATACTAATCTGTTAATTAATGTACAATAGTTAAACAATACGTTAAAACATAATTAAATATTTTTTTATAATATGGTCGAATATGTGGGTAGAAAATACATAAAACTTATATGTCAATTTAATACAATAATTTATAGTAAATAACAGGCTATAACAAATAAGAAAATAAGAGCAGTGATAATGCATTACAGTACAATACAATGCAGAAAATGAACAAATTACAAAACATAACTTTACTACTTAATTTTTTACTACTTAGTATTTTTTAGTATTTTTTTCTACTTAGTTTGTTAACTGTAAAATGAATCCTTTTTACATTTAATTTACTTTGAATTTATTTTGCACTGTTACCGTTTTGATTTTGGCTTCCTGATCCATATATTATATTATTATTATTATTTATAAAGCGCCAACAAGTTCCGTAGCGCTGTACAATTGGTGGACTAACAGACAAGTATTTGTAACCAGACAACTTAGACACAGGAAGAGAGGGATTGAGGGCTCTGCTCAATGAGCTTACATGCTAGAAGAAGTGGGGTAATGTGACACAAAAGCTAAGGGTAAAGGTTGGTTGCTAGGATAGTGTTCATTGATGGCTTAGTGTTTTGTTATGATGACAGATTCAGGAGAGGAATCAGAGTGCTGGGAGGGAAAGATGTTCACGGTTTAATTGATATTCTTTTAAAAAAAAGTAAGTTTTCAAGGTTTTCTGAAGGAGTAGAGATTGGGTGAAAGCCTAACAAAGAGGGGGAGGGCATTCCATAGGAACAGTGCAGCTCTAGAGAAGTCTTTAAGGTGAGCATCAGAGGTAGGAGTATGAACAGAGGTTAGATATAGGTCTCTGGTAGAGCGTAGGGGCCTAGATGGGACATATTTGTGTATTAGTGAGGATAAGTAGGTCAGAGTAGCATTGTGTAGAAATTTGTAAGCAAGTATCGGGATCTTAAATGGAGTCCTATATCTTACGGGAAGCCAATGTAGAGATGGAGAAAATGGGGAGGTGTGGGAGGTGCGGGCAGACAGGAAGATGAACCTCGCCGCCACATTCATTATAGACTATAACGGGGCAACTTGGGAACACGTGAGACCTCTAAGAAGTGGATTACAGTAGTCAAGGCGAGAGAGGGCAGGTAGAATTGTGCAAATAATTTTGTTCTGGATGTAAATTCGGATGCATTTAGGCAATTCAGACATTCGGATGCTTCAGAATGTCCACATTTCCGAATTTCAAAAGTGCCAAATTTCGGAAGTGCCGAACCAAACCGAATTACCGATGTGCCGAATTTCGCAAGTGCCGAAGTGCTTTGGATTTCTGAAAAGTGGCAAAACAAGAGAGGAAGGGAAAATTACATAAATGATAACAGGAATCTAACCCTAACCCTACCCTAACCATACCCTTACCCCTAACCCTAAGGGTTGGGGAAGGGTTAGGGATAGTGTTAGGTGTAGGGTTAGTGTAGCGCTAGCCCTAGCAGAGACTCTCCTCTGCTGGTTACTCCAAGATGTGCACAGGAACAAGTAGAATACTCCAAGGGAACAGCCAAATACAGCAAAGTAATCCAAGAATCTCCCACCACCTCCCCATAAACTGGACGGCACTCAGCTCTGGGGGTATAACTGATTTTAATGGAGCCACAGATGGTCTTTTATGAGAATCCCCATGCAAGGGGTTTCCAAATACACATTCCAGGGGCATTCCCCACTGGACCTGAGAGTAGACTGAGGCAAAGTACATAGTATAATTATATTAACTCTCGGGTCCAGGACATATCCAATCTTTATAACCCCAAAACATACATTTCCACACAAGGTACCCTCTCAAGTACTATATCTCCGGATAGCCTGGGTCTGAGCGCCAAATATAGCCAAAAAAAGCTCTCAGATCCCACGAACGCAGCTGAAACGCCACTGGGGTATAGTTTAGTTTTCGGGGGTATAAAAATACATGAAAAACTAATACCAAACTGTTCGTATATATGTTCGCTATAATTATCTGGTTCGGGAGTTTGCTCCACCCGAACGCCACTCTGTTTGCCTGAATCTCCACGAATGTAACAGAAGGTCCCAGTGGTGTTCGCGCCATTGAGTGGCCGATTTTAGTTCCATACACTCGACAACGAAACACCGCTGTCTCTGTTCGTATTCCAAGATGGCTGTTGCCACGTGTTCGCAGATACGAACAGCGGCCACCCAGCCGACCGCTTGGAATCTTCAGGTAGTTGTGGTTTGTGGAGGTGTGAACGGGGTTGTTGGTGTTAATAAGCGGCACACTCAACATCTGGGTGGCCTGCCGTTCGGTACTTTGTTCGGTTGTCGACTAGAACAGTGGTAGCAAATTAGGAGAATGTTATTTACCGAACGGCCAGACGAAACAGGGCGAAAATATGGTAATTCAATAATAGGGAGATCTGTCTCACACAGGGACTGCATGTCCCAAACATAGGGGACAACGGGGAGGGGAAAAACCGGCACGGACAGCACAGAGCAGGCGTAAGGGTACTGTCTCAAGGCTCATTCCACTACAGTTAGAGTTTGTGGTAGGGGTTAGGGTTAGGGTTAGGGAATTTCCGAAGTCACGAAGTGCCAAAGTCCCAAAGTGCCGAAGTTCCATAGTCCCGAAGTGCCGAAGTCTCGAATTTCCAAAGTCCTGAATTTCGGAAATGCCGAACCGCACCAAAGTGCCGAATTGACTAGTTCTCGAATTGCCAAAGTCCCGAATTTCAGAAGTGCCGAACCAAAGTGCCAAAGTTCCAAATTGCCGAATTCACAAATTTCGGAAGTGCTGAACCAAAGATTTTGCCCATGCACATCTCTAATATCAGGCGTTAAATAGGGTTGGATGTGCATAATAGTTTTGAGATAGAAGCAGCAGGATTTTGCGATTGATTGGACATGAGGGGTGAAGGAGAGGTCGGAGTCAAAGAGAATACCTAGGCAATGAGCCTAGAGGTAGAGCGGATGGGAGCGTCTTAGACTTGGAGGGACACAGACATGGGAGTAGCAATACTTGAGGGAGGGAAGTTCTGTTTTGGACAGATTCAGTTTAAGGAAATGAGCAGCTATCCAGTTGAAAATAGCAGAGGCAGTCAAGAGGGGTGGTGAGAAATCAGGGAAGGACAGATAAATTTGCATGTCATCCGCATAGAAATGATACTGGAAGCCAAAGGAGCTGATGGGTTTACCAAGGGAGGCAGTGTAGATTGAGAACAATAGGGGACCAAGGACAGACCTTGGGGAACAACAACAGAGAGTGATTGGGGAGAAGAGGCAGAGCCAGAGAAAGAAACACTGAATGAGTGCTGGGAGAGGTAGGAAAAGCACCAGGAGAGAGCGGTATCTCGTAGACCGAGGTTACGGAGGATGAGAAGAAGCTGTTGATGATCAACAGTGTCAAAAGCAGCAGTAAGGTTGAGGCGAATTAGGATAGAACAGTGGCCATGGGATTTTGCAGTGATAAGATAATTGGATACTTTGGTCACAGCTGTTTCAACAGAGTGACACGTGTGGAATCCAGATTGAAGCTGGTCAAGCAGAGAGTTGGATTCGAGGAAGTCTGTCAATCTTGCATACACAACTCTCTCAAAGATCTTGGAGACAAACGGCAGTAGCGAGATAGAGCAGTAGTTGGATGGGGAACAAGGGTCAAGGTTGGACATTTTCAGAATTGGGTTATGGTCACATGTTTTAAGGGTAGAGGAAATGTGCCAGAGGAGAGGGAAAGATTGAAAATTTTAGTGAGAGGCAAAGCAAGAGAAGGAGACAAAGTACGGATGAGATACGAGGGAATAGGATCGAGGGAATAGGTGGTGGGCGGGAGGAATGGAGCAGAGCAGAAAACCAAATAAACTTACAAATAAGCATAGGATAGCTGAGGGAGTGTGGTTAGGGGAAAAGTTGGTAGTGGATGGAGAGAGATGAAAGATCTCTTCCCTGATTGTTGAAATTTTCTCATTGAAGTGAGTTGCAAAGTTTGTTGCTGTCAAGTTGGTAGGAGGAGGAGGCACGACAGGGCGCAGAAGGGAGTTAAATGCATTAAACAGCTCTTTGAGCTCATGGGAGAGTATGGTTATGAATGTATTGAAGTAGTTTTCTTTTGAAGAAGAAAGAGCCAGACTGTAGGAGCGCAGCATAATTTATAGTGGAGGAAGTCAGACGCAGCAGTTCTGGTAAATGTTTTAAAGGTTTCGGGTCAGCTTGGTTTGCCAGGGTAGTAATTGAGGGCGCTTAGTCCATATAAGTGTAGTAGGTGCCATGATGTCTAATTTAGAGGAGAGAGTGGAGTTGTAGAGGGAGGTTGCAATGTTAGGGCAGGTGAGATTTGAGATGGGTGAAATAACTCTATGAGTTAATGAATGAGACCACTATGTGAGTCCAACAGAGGAGGTTATAGAGAGCAGACGAGAGGCATTAGGGCAGTTAGGGTTATTGATAGGGATATTAAAGTCCCCAAGAATGAGGTAAAGAGGGAAAGAGTGCTAGAGGAGTAGCCAGGAAGAAAATTGTTCAATGATTAACCTAGGGGGGGAGCAATAAATTATGGCAATTCTTTGAGGAGTAGGTTTAAATAGACAGACAGTGTGAACTTTAAAGAAAGTAAAGGAAAGGGCGTGGCAGGGAGGATAGGTTGAAAGGTACATTGAGGGCAGAGAAGGATGCCTACACCACCTCTTTTACAGTTGTTTGGTCTAGGAGTGTGGGAGAGTTGTAGCCCACCATAACATAAGGAAGCAGGAGTAGCAGTATCAGAGGGGAACAGCCAGGTCTCAGTGAGTGCAAAAAATGTGAAAGAATTTGAGATGAAGAGGTCATGTATGGCTGTTGATTGTATATTGCTGCAGATGGAGAAGGCATTCCAGAGTGCACACTGAATATTGGTAGATGGTGATAGACAGCATGATATTGGGATGAGATTTGTGTGGTTTCTGGTTGACTTAGTGTGAGTAGAGGAGGGGAAGGGCCTAGGTTCGGAGAGATATCCCCAGCTGCTAGAAGCAGGAGGAGAGATAGAGACAGAAGGTGTGAGCGGGTTTTATATGGATGAAGTCTGGGATGAGAGAAGGATGGAAAGAATAGAGGAAAAAGAGTGCAGGGCATGAGATGAAAGAAGGGGGTAGTGCAGCATAGAGGGGTTAATGTGGAGGTTGTTGGAAGGTTGAGGGAAGTACGTATAAGGATAGATTTTAATGCTGAGGGAGAAAAGGGAAAATAAGAGGAGGACAATAAAGAGCATTACTCAGATGTGTATGCACTTCCAGAAAAAACTTGGAAGTTGGGAGTAGGCCAGTGGAGGCACAGAGAGGAGATGTAGAAAGCTGGGGTACAGTGTAAAAGGCAGAGGTGATGAAGATAAAGGGTGAGTGTTAGGGGTTAAGAGAGTATAGGAGTGTGCTAATTATTTGATTTGCAGCTGTTATTTCTGATTATCTAGATTTGTGGGTGAGAGTCTATCTATAAATTAAATAATGAGCATGGAGTGGGGTGTGGTGGTGAGGGGATGGGAGGGGTGGGTGGGCAAATGTTGTCCAGAAGGTTGCCTTGCTTATTGCAACTGGATCAGCTGAAGGTGGACTGAGTGATGTTCTGATGTGAGGCAGAGAAGTTTAAATTTAGATTGTGGGAGAGATAGGTAAGAGCGTCAAATAAGGGCAGATGATGATATGAGAGATATTCAAATAAAACAAACATATATTTGGGTATGTACCAATAAAATAAGGGGCGGGGGCAGGTAGGCAGATATTATATATACACACACATATATACATCCCAGGTGGGGATTAAACCAACACAGTGCTTCTATACTAGAGCAGGTCCATGAGTAAAATACTTACCTTTGTAGATGCGCAGTCACTTTAGTATACATGTTGCACTATTGGATATTCCTATTTTTGTTTTCACATATTTGATATACTGGCAAAGTCCACTACCACCACTGCTGAAAATAAATCCCAAAATGGGGATTATACCATCTACGCCCAATACAGCAGAGCTCTTTGTAGCTCTACAAATTGTGAGTGAGCTTTCGCTACAGCACTTTATTCTTTTTTATTCTTAAGGACATATTGCACTATGTCAAATGTATTTACCCTCAGTGAAAATCAGGTTTATTGTAAACATTTACAGACTTTTAGCTGTTTGCAATAAACAAATCAAACAAAAGCAATTGAAATAGCTCAACACAACAAATGATTCAAGTCAAGTGGTTTCTTCAGTCTCAAAATTATTCAACCCCTTTATGGCAAGCATCTTTTGTACTTAATAGAACACTTATTTTCTTTTATAACATGCTACAAATAAGATGCAAAGCCAGACTCCCGCTTCTGGCAGTGCTCCTGAGGAATCTTAGTCAATTTCTCATGAGTAATGGCTTCCAGTTCAGTAATATATTTTGGGTTTGCATGCTGCCTTCTTCAAATCCCACAAGAGATTTTCTATGGGGTTCAAGTCATGTGACTATGATGGTCACTGTTGAATTTTCCAGGACTTCTTCTGCAACCAAGTCTTAGTGGAATTTGAGGTATGATTGGTATCATTGTCTTGTTTGAAAGTTCAATTACATCCAAGCTTCAGCTTCCTCACAGATAGGATGGAGTTTTCTCCTAGAATTTCCTGCTATGAATCCATCAGGTTTCCAGTGCCAGAGTAGGCAAAATAGCCCCAGAGTATAACCAAGCCACAACCATGCTTAATGGTAGACAGAGTGTTCTTTTCAGCGTATGACTCATTTTTCTTCCTCCACACATACCATTGATCCATTGGGCTGAAAAGTTCCAGTTTTGTTTCATCTCTCCACACATCCAAATCCCAAAACGTATGTGGCTTATTTATATGATTTTGAGCATATTGGAGCCAACTTCTCTTTTACTTGTGGGTCAAGAGTGGTGTACATCTGTGAGTTCTGGCATGGAAAACTTTAGGGTCTGTTGCCACCAAGTCTTGATGCAGGTCTTTTGCAGTCACTGGAGGGTTTTTCACAACCTCTCAGAAATCTGGTTGCAGACATTTATAACTTCCTTTTTCTGCCTGGTAGTCCTGGTAGTATAACCTTTGTTACTTCAACGTTGGACTTGCAAACTATGCTTCCAATTGTGTATCTAGGAACATTCAGTGCCTTTGCTATCTTTTAGTATCCTGTTCCTTGTTTGTGAAGAATGGTGATCTCTTAGCCATATTAGCTAAAAACTAGCTCAAAAACATTAGCCCTTAATTAGTTGCAACAAGTGTACTTGAGACAACACCTGTTTTGCATATTTGTGCTGTTGTGAGGGATTTTATTTAGGGGGTTGAATAATTTTGAGACTGGAGAAGTTGTTATAAGTTGTATTTTCAGCAAAATTTGGGAAAGCACTTGCAACATTTATTGTCAAGAGCTATTTCAATTGCTTTTGTTTGATTTGTTCATTGTAAACAGCTGAAAGTCTAAGTTTTGACAATAAACTTGATTTTCAATGGAAGTTGGATAATTTTGATTACAACTGTATATTCCTGACGGCTCAGTAATAAAAGACTGATATGAGTTTAAGTACCAGTAGTTGGGAAACTTGTATTCAGTAACACTTATTAAAGACATCCACTGATCATACACGGTTTTCAGCAATTTAATTTTTTTTTCTCATATTTGTCTTTTCTAAATAACTACATAACATAGAAAAGACAAACAGAGGAAATTGGAAAAAAAAATCAGTCAAAAACACAAAATAGATTTTTTATCATTGTGGGGGTTGTAACAAAAAAACAAGAACAATTTTATTAAAGACACGGAGGCTCATATTATGCATAACTCTTTCTTTATTTCCTCAGCAGCAAAGATAGAGGAATATAAATATTGTCAAAAATGAAAGAAAAAACTGTATAGATACACAGGCAACCAATCACATAACAGAGGAAGTGACTATAAAAGGCCTGTGTCTCCCACAATCCCCCTCTTTCTTTGCTGCTTCCTCAGACAGCTAAGTGCCTTGCTTTATGCTCTTGGTCCATTGTATTTTATTTTGCTTTACATTGTATTTACATGGTGTTTATACTGTACTTATATGGTACTTCGGTTGTAGTTGTATGGTTTTATACTGTGTTTATATCACACTTGTATTACTTTTGTGTGGTATCCTTATATTTCTTTTATATTTCTGGCTTCCTGTCGCTGCCTGCTCGGGCAGCTCCTATCCTTTCCCCTGCGCTGGTGTTCTCCTCCCCCCTCACCCCCGCCCGCCGCGCCCGCCTTGCCGGCCGGCGGGTGCTGCACGGGACCCAGGTCTGCTTTCAGCCGCGGCTCTTTTCTTTCACCTGCCGCGGCTGTCAGTGTTTCCCGGCTCGCTCGCGGGCTGCCCGCGCGGGGAGGGGCACGCGCCCCTTACCCCGCCGGGTTGCAGGCCGCGAGCGCTCTTTACACGTGTGGCGGCCATCTTGGGGGCGGTCCTAATCTCCGGTCGTTCCCTTCTGCTGCCGTGCGCTCTGCTTTGCCTCTGGGTCCCTGGGGTGCACCAGTGCTCAGGTTTTTTTCTCCTTTCTGTCCTCTCTTTGTGGGTCAATCAACCCTTTGTGACCTGTTTAGTGTATAGTCTGTCCTGCTGGGTTTTCCTTCCCCTTGTACATTAACTGCCACTATGCAAGAGAGGGAGGATGGGCCTGAGGGCCTCACCACTGATTTTAATCCAGATAATCCTGTGGGGGCTACTGCTTCCCAGGAGTTTCAAGCCCTGCTAGATGCCACTATGGCTTTTCCTTCAGCCATGGGTGCTGTATCCTCCTCCTTTTCCCAATCCCTGCATTCTTTACTATTGCCCTCCATGGCGACCCCAGCCCTCCTGGGCATGGGACTACCTTCTCCTACCCCGACTGTGCCGGGGGCCCGTAAGGCTAAGGAGAAGTCTAAACACGTCGACTCCCACTCCTCGATGCAGGTTCTACCTGCCATGACTGACACGCTAGAGGCAGTCACAGACAGCGCGCCTCCCACGCGCAAAAGAGCCCCTGGCCGGGCTAAAAAGGCTAGGTTGTGGAAACGGGCTAAAGCCCTGGATGATGGGTCTGATTCCGACCGGAGTGTGGAGAATGAGTCCGACGTTATGGAGTATGACTCCTTTGATGAGGGTGAGTCGGGTGAGGACTTACTGCTTACGGGTGTGACCCCTTCTGGGACCCCCGCCGCTGCCCATAGTCAATTGCTAAACCCCACTGGGGATACCAAGGCACTGGTTGACCCTCAGGGCAACCCTCTATTCGACCCCGACGATCTTCGTCACCCTAGGTCCGCAGAGTGGGTGCCCCCGGACCATATTGCTCAATACGTGGCACGGCACATGCATACCCCCCTTTCCAAGGAGGGTCGCAATAAGTTGCGGGCAGAATGCCCCAGACCCTCTCTGCCGGGTGCAGCCTGCAAAACCCCTGACATCGACCCCCAGATTGCTCAATTCATGAACAAGTCAGGTTGGAAGCCCAAGAAGGGCTTGGACTATTCGCTCAAGGGGTGCCAGGACAAGCTCTTGGACACCCTGGGCCCTTTATCCAAATTGTACGAGCTCCTGGACGCCGCTAGGGCAGGCACTTCCATGCTGGATGTTGATGTTGCCATAGGATGGGTCCAGAGGGCTATCTGTCTTTTGGGGAACACAAATACTGCCATGTCTTCAGAGAGGCGTAAAGCGATACTCCTCAAGCTTGACCCAAAATTGGCTGCCATGACAGTGGCGGAACCTGGTCCTTCCGAGGAAGGAGTGTTGTTTGGTACTTCCTTTGTTAAGGACTTGGGGTCATATGTTAAGACCTTTACGGCCATTGACAAAGCGCAGGCAAACATGAAGCGCATGTTCGCACCCAAGGTTTTCGGAGGGGCCGGGCATAGCAGGAACCGTCCACCCGGCCGTGGTTTCCGAGGCTCCTCGCGTGCCCAAAGAGGTTCCTTTTTTCCATCCCGGGGATTCCAGGATCCAAGGACACCTCCTTTCTTCCCAGCCAGAGGGCGGCCTTGGCTGGGCTTTACGAGCAATCTCTTTCTGGTTCCCAAGAAAGGGGGCGGGGTCCGCCCGGTGATAAATCTCCGTCCTCTCAACGCATTCCTCCGATACCAGCATTTTCAGATGGAAGGTATACACTGCCTCAGAGACCTCCTTCGACAGTCGGACTGGCTGGCCAAGTTGGATCTGAAAGACGCGTATTTCACGGTCAAGATAGCGATGGAGTACAGGGATTACCTACACTTCACCTGGCATGGGAGGCGTTGGCGCTTTACCTGTCTGCCTTTCGGCCTTTCCTCAGCTCCGTGGTGTTTCACCAAGATCATGAAGCCTGCGATGGAGTTCCTCCGTACCCGTGGAGTACGTTTGATCATTTACCTGGACGACATTTTAATCATGTCCCAGTCCAGAGACCATCTTCTCATACATTTAGAATGGACGATCGATCTACTTCAAAACCTGGGTTTCCTGATCAACTGGGACAAGTCGATCCTGGACCCAGCACAGTCGATGGAGTTCCTAGGTTTCCAGGTGGATTCCATCCGCCAGTTTCTATACCTGCCGGATTCAAAGATAAAAGCCATCCGAAAGGAGCTTCGGAGGGCCCTATGTGTGCAGGACCTGTCCGTCAGACAGTTGGCACGTATTATCGGCCTCCTTGCGGCCTCCATTCAGGCGATATTCCCGGGCCCACTACATTACCGTGCCCTCCAACGGCTCAAAGGTTCTCACCTCCGATCGAGTCATTCCTACGAATCTCGGGTACGACTAGACGAGGAATCCAGAGACGAACTGGTATGGTGGTTAGCCCACATGGAAGCCTGGAACGGGAGGGCCATCTTCGGTTCCATCCCGGACGTAGTGAGAACGGTCTGTGGATCCCGTATCTGCCCCTCTCCATCTGATCCTGGAGTTCCTCATGACACTGTTTGATACGGGCAAGGCGTACCGCACTATCAACCTCTCCCGCTCAGCGATTTCGGCCGCACATAATGGTTTAGATGGCTCGCCAGTCGGCAGACATCCTTTTGTGTGTCGCCTTCTCAAGGGTATCCGCCTCGCTCGCCCTCCTAGACCCCGTTTCTCTGTCTTCTGGGACGTCAACGTCATGTTACGATTCCTCTCATCATGGTATCCTAACCACGGACTGAGTCTCAAGCAATTGTCCTCCAAACTAGTGATGCTACTCTGTTTGATTTCGTGTAAGAGGGTGTCTGATGTTAGGGCCCTTGATTGGGACGCCATTGTTTTCACCCCGGAGGGTGTTACTTTCAACATATCCAGGAGGACAAAGTCGGCTTCCAAGTCGTTCACATATCCTAGGTTCCCAGGCTCTCCAGCATTGTGTCCGGTTGAATGTCTGAAGGCTTATCTGGACGCTACGCGATCTTTTCGTTCCTCGGATTTACATCCTTTATTCGTGTCTTTTAGGATGCCTCATCGGCCTGTTTCGACTCCGACTCTGGCACGATGGCTACGCTGGCTTTTATCCTCAGCGGGTATAGACACTTCGGTCTTTACGCCTCACTCTGTTCGGGGTGCTATGGCTTCGAAGGCATCCGCAGTCGGCTGTCGGCTGGAGGACATCATGCGGGCTGCGGACTGGTCTAGAGAATCGACCTTCCGTGACTTCTATTTCAGACCTATTGAACATATCGCATCTCAGGTGATGGCACAGCTTTAAACTTGCATAATATGAGCCTCCGTGTCTTTAATAAAATTCCCAGATTTTACTATTAACATGACGTAAAGTCATGATTTTATTAAAGACACGGAGGCGAGTATTATTCCCTCCCACCCTCCCGTGGGGGGTACAAAGATGAGATGCTATTGGACTCTTCAGGTACGTCTTTTCATTTCGGTCTGTTTTTTCTGATGTCGTTTTGGGTATTTTACTCACTTTTTATGTTATATTAACTAATAATTTATTCTATGTTTTTCAGATTCCGGTTTATCATGGAACTGCCAATATTTGTTTTGATCCCTATTTTATCTATTGTTGAATAACCAACAGTTTGTTTTGGTAAGTCTACAGTTTGGAGTCTGGGTATTACCATATTTCTCTATCTCTTTTAGCTTGAAGTTTTCGGTTCGTTGCCTTTTCCTGTTATGGACAAGTTGGATTTCGTTCTTCTTACCTGGTCTTCGGTTTTCGCAAGAAAGAGGGGGATTGTGGGAGACACAGGCCTTTTATAGTCACTTCCTCTGTTATGTGATTGGTTGCCTGTGTATCTATACAGTTTTTTCTTTCATTTTTGACAATATTTATATTCCTCTATCTTTGCTGCTGAGGAAATAAAGAAAGAGTTATGCATAATATGAGCCTCCGTGTCTTTAATAAAATCATGACTTTACGTCATGTTAATAGTAAAATCTGGGAACTTAAAGCCTGAGTAACAAAAAAGCAATATAATATTGAGTCCTTAATTACCTGCCAATCGAAGAATGTAGTTTATTTATTAAAATATATGTGAATAGAAAACAGACAGAATTAGGGGCTCGCTATAGTGATGTATAAAATAAAGAGTGGGCAGCAGTGACCAATACAAGGATTCCCTACCTTGTGATAAAACAATAGTGAACAAGGAAAAAAGGAAACTGCGCCCTTATTGTGATACGAATATACGTACTCAAATCCTTATGGTCATATAACTTCAGTAGTATACCTCAAAAAGAGAAAAATATACAAAATAATAATACAAAATGATACAAAATAATAGTGTTACACTATTATTTTGTATATTTTTCTCTTTTTGAGGTATACTACTGAAATTATATGACCATAAGGATTTGAGTACGTATATTCGTATCACAATAAAGGCGCGGTTTCCTTTTTTCCTTGTTCATTAAAATACCGGGTATATGTAAGGTCTACAATATGTAGGGAAAATATCTAAACCACTGAAAGTATGGCTCTATAAACATGTTAGAAACATTAACCCCTTCAGGACGGAGTCAATAGTACACGTTCTGATCAAAACAAAATGTAAACAAAAACTGGAATTTGCGCTATATGTCTGTTCAACCATAATTCACCTCTTTCATATAAAGTGCACCAAAACTTATTATATATCATTTGTTCAGGAGAAACAGGGTTTTAATTTCTTATGAACTATTCATATATGAAACATAACTTTTTATGAATAAAATAAAAAAATAAAATGTGAGAAATTAAAATTTAAAAAAAAATTGTAGTTCCGCCTGACATTTTTGCTGTAAATGTCATAATACTGTTCGATGTCATAATACTGTTTGCTTTTACTGCAATAAAATGCACATATTTGTATTCAGCAATGTCTCAGAGTACAGCAGTACCCCCCATTAACAGATTTTACAGTGTTTTGGAAAGTTACAGGGTCAAATATAGCACATTCCATTTTTCATTTTTCTCACATTAAAATTTGCCAGATTAATAATGTTACCTTTAAGACCATGTGGCAGCCCAGGAATGAGAATTACCCCCATGATGGCATACCATTTGCAAAAGTATACAACCCAAGGTATTGCAAGTAGGTATGTCCAGTCTTTTTTCGTAGCCACTTAGTCACAAACACTGGCCAAAGTTAGCGTTCATATTTGTTTTTGTGTGAAAAAAGCAAAAAACAAATATTTGGCCAGTGTTTGTGACTAAGTGGCTACTAAAAATGACTGGACATACCCCATTTGCAATACCTTGGGTTGTCTACTTTTGCAAATGATATGCAATCATGGGGCAAATTCTCATTCCTGGGCTACCATACGGTCTCAAAGGCAACATTACCACACTGGCAAATTTCAATGTGAAACAAAAATTAAATGCAAGCCTTATATTTGACTCTCTAACTTTCCAAAACACTATAAAACCTGTACATTGTGGGTACTGTTCTACTTGGGAGACTTCACTGAACACAAACATAAGTGTTTCAAGAGAGTAAAAATGCAAAAAAACTTCACTTTTACTGAAAATATCATCGTTGTAATACAATTTATCATTTTGAAACACAAATATTTGTGTTCAGCGAAGTCTCCCGAGTAAAACAGTACCAACCATGTACAGGTTTTATGGTGTCTTGGAAAGTTACATGGTTAAATATAGTGCACTTTCTGCCTGGGTTGTCAGGCACGTCAATCAAATTTTAATTAATTAAATCACGTAATTGTATTAAAAGATTACTTAAGTATACATGTAGAATTTTAATATATATATATATATATGTATTTAAATTCTACATGTATACTTATGTAATCATTTATGTAATTATATATATTTATATATATATATATTTGCGGTTATTCATATTTTATATATATATGGATATATATATATATATATATATATATATATAGAATGTCATTCTAAGTGTATTTTGTTACCAATATATATATTAATAACAAAATACAGTTAAATGAATGAAATTACATATGTATAAATAATTTATTTTAATTTTGTTTTAAATATTTTATTTATTTTATTTATTTATTATTGTAATTGTACATATATATATATGTGTGTATCTTCATTCTAAGTGTATTTTAATAATACTATTAGAGTTGAGCGAACCCCGACTGTAAAGTTTGGGTTCGTACCGAACATTACGTTTTTTGGACCCCGGACCCGAACACAGACATATCACTGTATGTTCGGGTTAGAGTTTGGTGTTCGGTGATTTAATGGCGCGATTTGAAAGGCTGCAGGGTAGCCAATCAACAAACATTTGACTTGTGTGGCCTTAGAAGCCATCACAGCCATGCCCACTAATGGCATGGCTGTGATTGGCCAGTGCAGCATGTGACCCAGCCTCTATATATAAGCTGGAGTCGTGTAGTGCCGCACACACATGAGTTATTATTAGTGTAGGGAGAGGATGCTGCCACTTTTAGGGACAGATTAGGAAAGAATTCTGCAAACTAGTACATTAGTGGGGTGCCCTTCATATCTGAGAGTCAAATAGAAGCGTCAAATACTGCAGTTACATCGGAGTTTTAAAACATCAGTTTTTTGGGTGCTAAATAGTACATTAGTGGGGTGCACTTCATATCTGAGAGTCAAATAGAAGCGTCAAATACTGCTGTCACATTGCAGTTTTAAAACTTAACATTTTTTGGGTGCTAAAAAGTACATTAGAGGGGTGCACTTCATATCTGAGAGTCAATTAGAAGTGTCAAATACTACTGTCACATGGCAATTGTGAACATTCTTATTTTCTGGGTGCTAATCTGCTAAATAGTAAATTTGGGCGTGCTCTTCATATCTGAGAGTCAAATAGAAGCGTCAAATACTGCGGTTACAGAGTAATTCTAAACATTCTTATTTTCTGCATGCTAATCTGCTAAATGGTAAATTTGGGGCGTGCTCTTCATATCTGAGAGTCAAATAGAAGCGTCAAATACTGCGGTTACAGCGCAGTTGTAAAAAAAACTTATTTTCTGGGTGCTAATCTGCTAAATAGTACATTTGGGGCGTGCTCTTCATATCTGAGAGTCAAATAGAAGCGTCAATTACTGCGGTTACAGCGCAATTGTAAACATTCTTATTTTCTGGGTACTTATCTGCTAAATAGTAAATTTGGGGCGTGCGCTTCATATCTGAGAGTCAAATAGAAGCATCTAATAGTGCACTTACTGCGCACTTGTAAAAATTCTTATTTTCTGGGTGCTTATCTGCTAAATAGTACATTTTGGGCGTGCTCTTCATATCTGAGAGTCAAATCGAAGCGTCTAATAGTGCGCTTACTGAGCAGTTGTAAACATTCTAATTTTCTGGGTGCTAATCTGCGAAATAGTAAATTTTGGGGTGTGCTCTTCATATCTGAGAGTCAGATAGAAGCGTCAAATACTGCGGTTACAGCGCAGTTGTAAAAATTCTAATTGTTTTGGTGCTAAACTGCTACATAGTAAATTTGGGGCTTGCTCTTCATATCTGAGAGTCAAATAGAAGCGTCAAATACTGTGGTTATATCGCACTTTCAAAAATTCAAATTTTTTGGGTGCTAAATAGTACATTTGGGGCCTGCGGTGCATTTCTTGCAGTCCAATAAAAAAAAAAATTAAAAAAAAAAATTTGACTATTGGCGGTTACATTGTCGCCTGACATAAAACATCTGTTAGTTTGGTGGGTGAATGCAAAGAATGAGGAGAGCGTCAAATAAGGGACGTGGCCCAGGTTATGGTGCTGCTGGTGTTGGTGGAGCTCCTGTTGCAAGGAGAGGACGTGGTCGATCTGTGCCTGCTACACTCACATGTGAAACACCTTCCTCATGTGCGAGCACGCGACAGAACCTTCAGCATTATTTGGTAGGCCCGAATGCCGCCCTACGAATGGTGAGGCCAGAACATGTACAGGCGATAGTAGATTGGATGGCTGACAGTGCCTCCAGTTCCTGCACATTGTCTCCCACCCGGTCCCCTGCTGAAAGCTCAGAGTTGGCACCTGCAGCCCATGGCCATCTGTCTTTCACCTCACCCCCTTGCAAATCAGCCATGCAGTCTGAGCCACAAGTCATGCAGCAGTCTCTTATGTTTTTTGATGACTCTGCTGGCGGGGTTTCCGTGGGCCATCCACCTAGCCCTGCCCCAGAAGTGGAAGAGATTGAGGGCACTGATGCATAACCACTTATGTGTCAGGATGTGGACATGCAAGGACCACCGCAGCACGTCTCTGATGATGACGAAACACAGATGCCAACTGCTGTGGCTTTCGGCAGTGTGCAGACCGGCAAGGAGGGCAGGGTTGAGGAGTGGGTGGAAGATGATGTGGAGGATGATGAGGTCCTAGAACCCACATGGAATAAATGTCATGTGAGTGACGTGTCCAGTTTGGAGGAAGAGGCAGCGGTCGCACAGAGGAACCAGCACAGCATAAGAGGGAGCAGGGTGCAAAAGCAGAGCAGCTGTCCCCTAGACGGGACGCCTGCTACTGCCCACCACACCCAGGGACCGAGCACACCAAAGCCAGCTCCAAGGAGTTCCCTGGCATGGCAGTTCTTCAGAATATGTGCTGACGACAAGAC
Organism: Pelobates cultripes; assembly: GCA_933207985.1. NCBI lineage: Eukaryota > Metazoa > Chordata > Amphibia > Anura > Pelobatidae > Pelobates > Pelobates cultripes. The sequence goes on along the minus strand of OW240916.1, from coordinate 208,757,837 downwards.
ACTAGTGGTTTGCACGCTGTGCAATCAGAGCCTGAAGCGAGGCATAAACGTGCTAAACCTGAGCACAACCTGCATGACCAGACATCTACATGCAAAGCACGAGCTGCAGTGGAGTAAGCACCTCAAAAACCAAGAAAGGTCTCAAGCTCCTCCTGCTTCCTCTTCTGCTGCTGTCTCGGCCTCTTCCTCCACCTCTGGAGTCAGAGTGGCACCTGCCACCTCGCAAACAGAGGATGTGGCAGCAACACCACCACGTCCACCACCATCCCCAAGCATCTCCACACTGTCCCATGGAAGTGTTCAGCTGTCCATCTCCCAAACACTGGAGAGAAAGAGGAAGTGCCCCCCTAGCCACCCGCGATCCCTGGCCCTGAATGCCAGCATTTCAAAATTCATGGCCTTTGAAATGCTGTCATTCCGTCTGGTGGAGACGGACAGTTTTAAAAACCTGATGGCGGTGGCTGTCCCACAGTACGTGGTTCCCAGCCACCACTACTTTTCTAGGCGTGCCATCCCTTCCCTGGACAACCAATTGGCAAACAAAATCAGGTGTGCACTGCGCAACTCCATCTGTGGCAAGGTCCACATAAACACAGATACGTGGACCAGTAAGCACGGGCAGGGACGCTATATCTCCCTAACTGCACACTGGGCAAATGTAGCGGCGGCTGGGCCTGAGGCGGATAGAAGTTTGGCACATGTCCTTCCGCCACTGAGGACTGCAGGGCATTTCTCTTTGCCTCCTGTTGCCTCCTCCTCCGTTTCCTCCTCCTCTACCACCACCTCATCCAGGCAGTGTAACACCTTCACCACCAACTTCAGCACAGCCAGGGGGAAACGACGCAGGCTGTTTTAAAACTCATATGTTTGGGGGGAAAACCCCACACTGCGCAGGAGCTATGGACGGGCATGGAACAACAGACCGATGAGTGGTTGTTGCCACTGAGCCTCAAGCCCGGCCTGGTGGTGTGCGATAATGGGCAAAATCTCGTAGCTGCTCTGGGCCTAGCCAGTTTGAGGCACATCCCTTGCCTGGTGCATGTGCTGAATTTGGTGGTGCAGAAATTCCTGAAAAACTACCCAGATATATCAAAACTGCTGAAGAAAGTGCGGGCCATGTGTGCGCGCTTTTGGCATTCTCACCCTGCTGCTGCTCGCCTGTCTGCGCTGCAGCATAACTTCGGCCTTCCCGCTCACCGCCTCATATGCGACGTGCCCACAAAGTGAAACTCCACCTTGCACATGCTGGAAAGACTGGAAAGCGCACGCTTGTAGACGCACTGCTGAGGGCATTCCCAACTGACACCGGGGGCTCAGTGGAAGAACAAGGCAGAGGAGGAGGAAGAGGTCTCCAACGCAGCTGGGGCACCGTCAGCACCTCAGAAGGCAGGGTTAGCAGGGCCGAAATGTGGAAAAGCTTTGTCAGCACGCCACAACAACCAGCACCACCATCTGATATCGAACGTCTTAGCAAGAGGCAGCATTTCAGCAACATGGTGGAACAGTACATGTGCATACGCCTATATGTACTGACTGATGGGTTGCCCCATTCAACTTCTGGGTCTCCAAATTGGGCACATGGCCTGAGCTTGCCCTTTATGCCTTGGTGGTGCTGGCCTGCCCTGCAGTCAGTGTATTGTCTGAACGTGTGTTGAGCACGGCAGGGGGTGTTATCACAGACAAGTACAGCCGCCTGTCCACAGCCAACGTGGACAAGCTCACGTTTATTAAAATGAACCAGGCATGGATCCCACCAGACTTGTCTGTACCTTGTGCAGACTAGACATTTATACCAGCCTCACCCAGCCATTGTTATACTCAAGTGCACTTATTCTTTGTTTTCTTTTATTTATATGTCCCAATATTTTGGGGGCTACCCCAATAAAAAAACAAACAAAAAAACAAACAAAAAAACAAACAAAAAAACAAACAAAAAAACAAACAAATAAAAAACAGTGTTGGGGGCGTGGCCTGACCAACGATCGAGCTGGACGCACTAAGCTAAAGCTCTGGCCCGAAACCGCCGCCTACAGCAATAAAAGGCATACTTACCGCCGCCGAACTGAACCGAAACCCCTGCAGGATGGAAAAGCGCAACCCCAAGAAGCAGCCTAGGAAGGGGCAAGAGGCAGAGACGTCAGTAGCGGATCTATTTGCTGCCGCAAAATCGACCGCGCAACAGGCCCAAAATGGCGCCGGTGCAGGCCCGGCGCCCAGAAGCTCGCCACAGCGCAGTGCCTCTCCAGCGGAGCATCAGGTGGGGGATACCCCACAGATCCTAGCTCAATTAGCAGAGCTCAAACACTACCTGGCAGGGGAGATACAGAAATCCACCGCGGTCCTGCAGAATGAGATCCAGGCACTGGGAGTCAGAACTGCGAGACTGGAGCACAAACAGGAGGCCACAGTGGATGCCCACAACTCAGCGGTCCTCCAGATTAACCGCCTCACAGCTCGCATGAGAACAGCTGAGCTGGCTATAGAGGATATGGCCAACCGATCCCGACGGAACAATTTACGCCTCCGCGGGCTCCCAGAGACCGCCGGGGAAGGCCCACTGCAGGACCTACTCCACACCATCCTCAAACCTCTCCTCCCTGATATGCCAGACCACCTTTGGCACATTGAACGTGCCCACAGAGCGCTCCGTGCCAGGCGGGCAGATCAGAACAGCCCCAGTGATGTCATCATGTGCTTCTTCTATTTCCAGACTAAGGAGGCCCTCCTGAAGAAGAGCAGAGAAACACCCATCCGGTATAGGGATGCTGACCTCTCCCTATACCAGGACCTCGCTCCCTCCACTCTTCAACGTCGGAGAGAATGGAAACCCATCACGGACGCGCTACGAGAAGCAGGCATCCGGTATGCATGGGGCTTCCCCTTTAAGCTCATGGTATTCCGGGGCAACCGCACTCACATGCTGCAGCCAGGAGAATGCCCAACCCAACTGTTCCAGGCCCTGGATATCCCACCACCACAGAGCCTCTCCACGGTCCCACTGGAGCAGGAAGACCTGGGCCTACTGACCCGAGACTGGCAAATTGTGGACCGCCACAGTCAGTGAAGTCGGAGAGGCGCGACGTGCTAGCTGCTGTGAGTAGTTACAACGCTGGAGACCCTCAGTTATTGACTGGACTGGTGGGGGGGGGGAGGGGGGGATGGAGTGCTACGGGAGTGGGGGTGTTGCAGTGATTGGGAGGGGAGACGGGACCCTATGGAGACATCCCGGGATGGCCGGGTTGAGGAGAGCGGGGCCCCTGGGCAGCCTGTGGATAGGCACATGACTTTGGGACCCATATTCCCCTGTAGCGGATCAGGCGCCTTCCCTTCCCATGTTGACAAGCACGCCCGATGGGCCCTGATGGTTGGGGGAGGGGATCCCGGAGATGTCGGGGACCTTAAGGCCAGATAGACGGGCTGGGTGACCCGGGCAGAGGGGCCCTCAGGTATGATACCCACAGCACACACTCGCTATTTGTTCTTTCCGGGTGCCCGTCCCCCGTCCCTTGCCCCTCATGCCTTTTTTCACCCTCATACGATCCCCACCCCCTCTGGAGTGTTAGTTAGGGTCATCTGGGTTTTTTCAGGCTCACAGCATAGACGTTCGGCCCAACCTAGTTGATAACACTGGCAATAGGTAAGAAAACAGTTTAGGCGGTGGAATTAGGGACGGGAAGATCGACCGGTACTCCCCGTACTAAAACACGAAGCCGGAAGGACCGGCACACAACCCTCCTAGGATCCTGGCAGATGGTAAGACCAGGGACACATGTTTACTCTATTTACTACCTCCTTTATTCTTACTTCTCTACCCTCTTATACTCTCCCCCCTTCTGCTCGAGCCTCTCCTCTCTCCCTCCCCCTACCCTCCTGTTCTCATTTCTCCTCTTTGGACCGGGTGCTTGGGGGGGTGGGGGGCCTCGTGGGGGGTGTTGGCGGGGGGTGGATGGCGGGGACGGGACATTAGCGAGGCCGGACAGACACGACCATGACACTAAATATCACCTCCCTAAATGTTAAGGGACTGAACTCCCCCAAAAAGAGACGCCTAATGTTCCGAGACTTAAAACGCATGCGCCCCGACATTGCCTTTATTCAGGAATCCCACCTACCCAAACAAGCCACAGTCACCCTTAGGGACCGTACGTTCAATACAGTATATGAGGCTAGAGCAGTAAACAAACGCAATGGGGTAGCAATCCTGCTTCGACATGACTGCCCCTTCAGGGTCTCAGCCGTAGAGGGAGACAGCAACGGCAGATACATTATTCTCTCCGGCACACTAAACACGCAAGCAATACACCTTATAAACGTGTACGCTCCCAACACCCCAGAGGGGGATTTCTGGGCCGTACTGGAGGGGAAGGTTCAGTCCCTCTCACATGGCATGCAGGTCCTAGGTGGCGATTTTAATGCGGCTCCGTGCCCAGCAGCAGACAGAAGCGCGAAGGCGGGGCAGCCACGATCACAGGGCAGGGGTGCTTCGGACAAAGCGTTATACAAATTTATCAGGGCAAGGGGACTCATAGATATCTGGAGGGCACAGCACCCCGGAGACACAGATTACACCTTCTTCTCGGCCCCCCACCACACATACTCCCGAATAGATCTGTTCCTGGTAAATAGCGCCACAGTGCCCAAAGTCGCACGTAGCAGCATTGGATCTATCACATGGTCGGACCATGCGGACATACACTTAAGCATCCAGCACATAGGTACAGCCCCCCCATGGACGTGGAGGCTCAATACCTCCCTTTTAAATGATCCCGAGGCAGTAGCCTCCATACAGGAGAAGCTGTCCTTCTATTTTACCACCAACGACTCCCCCGACTTAACCAAGGGAACACTCTGGGCGGCGCATAAGGCGGTGATCAGAGGCGCGTTTATCCAACTCGCCACCCACAAGAAAAAAGCAAAAACACAACGCCTGCGCGAACTCATGGATTCCCTACGCACTAGGGAACAGTGCCACAAGACTTCCCCCACGGAGACCACACTTGCCCAACTAGACACGACTAGGCGGGCCGTTAGGGAGCTGCTTCTCGACGACGCAGCCCGTAGCCTTCTCTGGTCCAAACGGACCTACTACGAGCAGGCTAACAAGATGGACACTCTCCTAGCCCGCACCCTCAGACCACGACAAACACGCCACCACATCACAGCACTGAAACATCCGGACGGAACAATAAAGACAGCCCCAACCGACATAGCCTCGATCTTCACTGAGTTCTATAGATCCCTATATAACCACTCCCCGACCACCACATCGCAATGGGCGAGCGAGAGGGAGATGACAGCCGCCTTCCTAGGACAGCTAGACCTGCCCAAACTGTCCCCAGAGGAGACAGCCGCTCTCGACTTGGAGATCACAATAGACGAGGTAGATAGAGCCATCTCAAAACTCCATGGTAATAAAGCCCCAGGCCCGGACGGACTAAGCGGTAGATACTATAAAACCTTCAGAGAAACATTAACCCCCCATCTGACGAACTTATTCAACGACTTCCGGACAGGGGGCCTCCCTGACGGAGACCTCACTCGAGCAGACATAGTACTGATCCCGAAACCGGGCAAGGACCCGCAATTACCGGGGAATTACAGACCAATATCGCTCATTAATCATGATGCGAAACTACTAGCTAAAATACTGGCAGACAGACTCAACCCCTTCCTCAGCAAACTAGTAGATGCCGATCAAGTGGGTTTTATCCCAGGGAGGCAATTATTCGAAAACACGCGCAAGAACTGCGACATCATCTGGCGACAACACACTAGCAAGACCCCCACCCTCATAGTCTCACTCGATGCTGAAAAGGCATTTGACAGGGTGAAATGGCCGTATATGTTTACTCTCCTCGACCACCTAGGACTCCCTGACACATATACTGCGACAATACGAGCGCTATACCACGGGGTCTCGGCACAGATACGCATCCCTGGGACCCACACGCTCCCCTTCCCATTGTCCAACGGCACGAGGCAGGGCTGCCCGCTGTCCCCCCTCCTATTTGCTTTGGTACTGGAACCACTCCTTCAGGCGCTACGCATTCATCCTGACATCCAGGGAATAACGGTTCAGGGACGGAAGTTCCTGGTCTCGGCGTATGCCGATGATGTCCTCCTCTCCCTCACGTCTCCGATCACCTCCATGAGGGCTGTTCAGGAGACCCTAGCAATATTTAGCCCTCTCTCAGGGTACAAACCCAACATGGCCAAGTCCAGTGCCTTACCAATAGAGCTAACGCCAGACGTGATAACTCACATACATAGAGCTCATGGCATCCACATAGCAACCCACTCAATCACCTATTTGGGAGTACAATTGACTTCAGACCCATCCAAAATGCACAAATACAACTACCCCCCCATGATAGCTACTCTTATCAGAGACATGGAGAATTGGGTCGACAAACCCATCTCATGGATGGGCCGGATTCACTCCATTAAGATGAATCTCCTCCCTAGAATCCTCTTCCTATTTCAAGCCCTTCCCCTCCCGCTCGCAAAAACGGACCTGGCCCACCTCCAAAGAGCCATCGGCAACTTTATATGGCAAAATAAAAGACATCGGGTGTCGAGGCACACGCTATACCGCCCAAAACGAACGGGAGGTCTAGGCCTTCCCAATTTACATAACTACTACTTAGCAGCCCAGCTTGCCCAGATTGCAATGTGGCACTCCCCTATAGACACGAGGAAATGGGTAGAACTGGAATCTCTCCTCATGGGCACCGACCTCCCACAATACTTTATCTGGGTACCAAAGGATTCCAGACCCATACTGCGGACAGCTTGCCCGGCCATCACCAACTCCATTCACATTTGAGATCAAACATCTCAGAAATACCGGCTGTCATCCTCCCCCTCCCCCCTCATGCCCTATCTCAGAAACAGGGCCTTCCCACCTGGTTTAGTGCCACAAGCTTTCAGAAACATTGAACATACGGGCCTGCAGAGAGCTTGCCAACTATATGTGGAGGGTTCCATCATCCCATTTGACACCATAAAGCAGGGACACCACTTAACCCCGGCCGATTTTTTCCGATACCTCCAGATCGCAGACTACGCCAGGCAACCGCACACAAAAAAGGCCGCACTCACATCCCCCACCTTCTTTGAAAACATATGCCTTAGAGAGCAATCTCCCAGAAGCCTAATCACGCTGTTATACGCGCACATATGCTCAGAAACCAAAGAATGGGGCAATCTCACATATACTGATCAATGGGAGAGGGACCTGGGTGAGGTATTAGAGGGAGTGGATTGGCAGGATATCTGGGAGACGGCGGCCACCTCCTCCATCTGTGTTTCCTTCCAGGAACAATCTTTCAAGACCCTCTTTAGATGGTACACCACCCCAGTACAACTCCATCGCATGCGAAAGACACCCACTGATCTTTGCTGGAGGAACTGTGGTCTGCGGGGCACATACATCCACATGTGGTGGGGGTGCCCCGTCGTCCGCAGGTACTGGGAAGACGTTAGAGACATACTGGGACAGGTATTCCAGAGGGCACCCGCCCTTGACCCGTGGACATACCTCCTGGGCAGACCTATTGACGAATGGCCCAAATATGACCTAAAACTATTCAACAAAATCACATTGGCGGCCAGACGAGCCCTCGCACAACGCTGGTTAAAAATGCAGCCCCCCACCAGGGCAGCGATCCTGGGGAGAATAAAAGATAGTTGCCTAATGGTCGACCTCACAGCAAGGGTGCGCAGTACTCAAAAGGCTTTCGAAAGGACGTGGGGACGCTGGAAGGACTGCCCCCTGGCGGAGTAACCGTCCTTGCGCTTGGCGGGGCCGCGGCCCGGGGGGTCCGAGAGGTGGAAGATGCTAGTCTGCTTGGTGCCCTCCCCCCTTCCCGCCGCCCTCTCCCCGCCTCCTTCTTCCCCCCCCCCCGTCCCCTTGGGCTCCCCCCGCCTGCCCGGGCGCCTGGTCCACCCACCCCCCCACCCTCCTTTCTATCTTCACTCTACCTTTCTCTTATCTTCTTACCCGGGTCCTCGCCTTAGACGAGGGCCCGCTTGATACAATATACACATTAAGCACACGCAGGCAATGATAGCACACTGAAGCGAACTATCAGCGCAAACACGCACGAATTCACACAATTCACACGCCAGGCAGGTAGGCGCCAGGGAGTGGAGGGGGGCCCAGTCAGGCCAAAATGTACTTCAGTTTTATCTAGTACAAAGCAGGAGTTGAACGCGGGCTCCACAATACAGGGGACAATTTGCAGCTGGAACAAGTCAGAAGGGCCGTCACCTGTATCTAACATAGTTGGAGACTCCACAGCATCATTAAGAGATATCTCATCGCCCAACGGTACCCCGAAACCCTCCAATAGCGCTAGGATAGGCACCACCGAATGCCTACAGAAACCCACCTTCACGCTCTGGCCACCTGTAACTGACTCAATATACAATAAAAAATTGACAGCACAAAAGTGATGTCCAAGCCCCCTAATAAAGAGTCCTGTGCTACAGGCACTTATTGTAACATCTGATGTCTACCACGCTTATCAACTGTATGCCTATGCTGTAATATGTTATGTTATACTTGACCACGGTTTATGCTTAAACCGGAACATCTTGCCTTGTTCTATAATACTTTGTCAAATAAAATAAAGAATAAAGAATTTAAAAAAAAAAAAAAACAGTGTTGGCTACCTCCTCCTTCTCCTCCACTGCCGCTTCCACCTACACTGCCATGATGTATACCCAGATATGTCAGAGCTGCTGCAGAAAGTGAGGGCCGTCTGTGCGCTTTTGGCATTCTCACCCTGTTGCTGCTCGCCTGTCTGCGCTGCTGCGTAACTTCGGCCTTCCCGCTCACCACCTCACGAGATTGTGCGAGCAGCAGCAGGCGATAGTGGAGTTTCAGCTGCAGGATGCACGGGTCAGTCGCTCTGCAGAACAGAGTTTTCTTTTTTTATATGTCCCAATATTTTGGGGGCTACCCCAATTAAAAAAAAATATATATATATATATAAAACAGTGTTGGCTATCTCCATCTCCTCCACCGCTGCTTCCACCTACACCGCCACGGGCACCGCCTCCTCAACCTATAGGTCACTTAGTATAAACTATGTACACAATAGCAGAGGCTTGTGAAGGCCTTTTCTCAATGCATTAGGAATTGAGCTCAGTTTGAACAATGAAAGAGAATACCCTTCACTCCAACCCTCTCTCAAATGGATTATTCTGGTGATCCTCCTGAGAGCCACGTTTTAGATTTAGATTTATGTTCTTCCAAAGCTAAAATCAAAGATTCCATCTAGTGCTATTTTATCGCTCAGCTGTATTTTAATTTTTATGTTATTTTACATGATTTCCCTATCCACAGGGCACTTGTCCTACTCCTACCCCCATTTTACTTCCTTTTGCAACCCGCCAGACCCGAACATCCAGGTGTCCGCTCAACACTAACTACTATATGTACTTATATTAATATTAAAATATACTACGTATGACGTTACATATATGTAAGATGTATATGTGTATATATATATATATATATATATAGAGGATAAAGAGATGCACTCTCAGGACTTTGAAAAAAATAGTTAATTTATTCCAGCAGGTATAACATCAAAGTTTGCCGACGTTTCGACCCATTCGGGTCTTTCTCAAGGTCAATGTACCTGTGCTTACAAGCCATTTATATAGGACATAAAAAGAAGTACTCACCAATCTGTGAAGAACCCCCTGAATCCCTCCGTGCACACCCGGAAGTGAAACCGGAAATAGAACCCACGATCACATGATCCATGCATAAGTGATCATGTGGTGTTGCTAAGATACCGATAGGAAAACAATTAATTATAAGATCGGTAAATATCTCATAGATGTGCAAGTGAAATGTCTAATATCAATCTATTGATGAAATCTGATTCAAGTGCAGAGTGCATAAATCCGCAAAAATGCAGCCTAATATAAAAAAATAAGCAAAGATCATAAGATCAAATATACTGTGTAAAGTGTCACCATATATCTAAAGAAGTGATCAAAAAAATAAAGAATGTTATGTTAAAAACATTTCACCAACCATGTCAAGTTTAGAAGGCATTTAGCTGAAGCAATCTATAACAAAAAAAAAAATAAAAAAAACTAGCAGGCTAAAAAAGGGAAAAAAAAGCCATTAGAATAAAGGCTCCAAAAAACCAATAAGGATCACAAATATACTTAGAGAAAAAGGGAAACCATATGATTATTCAAAGAACATTATTATTAAAGAAACATAGAGAGCACAATATTCTCGTTGAGTCCTCTTGGTGTCACTGTGTCCAGCCGATGGATCCATTGTGCCTCACGTTGAAGTAGTTTCTTTGATCTGTCACCCCCTCTGGACATTGGGGGGACATGATCAATAGCCGTGAAACGTAACAGAGGAAGTCTATGTTGCATATGTAGGAAATGTTTAGCGACTGGCTTATCGCTATATTGATCTCTAAATGCTGTTGTTATGGTCGACCGATGTCCCCTTATGCGGTCTCTCAACGTCAAGTCGGTTTTGCCAACGTACGAAAGTCCGCAGGGACATGTGATCATGTATATCACATGGTCAGTGGTACACGTGATATAATGAGATATTTTAATTCTCTGACCGCTATGGGGATGAGCAAAGGTCGTGCCACTGACCATGTGACTACATGTCACACATCCACTGCATTTATAACAACCTTTCTTCACAATACTCCTCGGTTTACGGTAGCAAATTTCTGGGTCACTCTTCACCAGAAGGTCCTTTAAGTTTTTGTTTCTTCTGTAACTGATAACAGGGGAACTCATGAATGTATGAGGTAGTGATTTATCTGAACGTAATATATCCCAATGTCTTTGGATAGATTGTCTAATTTTCGATGTTCCAGTGTGAAAAGTCATGGGAAGATAAATTTTTGGTTCTTTTGGTACCTTCTTAGTTTTATCATTCAATCTTTCTTGATTCCATATATTCAAAGCTTTAGTTTGTGCTATTTGGAGAGTTTGTGGACGATAACCTCGCATACGAAATCTCTCCCACATTTCTTCCAATTGGGCTCTTCGTTTTTCGGTTTCTGTATTATATCTTAATGTCCTTAAGAATTGGGAGACCGGGAGTGATTTCTTAAGTTGTTGTGGATGAAAACTGGAGGCAGATAAGAGAGTATTACGATCCGTATTTTTACGGTATAAAGTAAATTCCAATTTGTTTTCTTTTTTATAGATGGTGACATCCAAAAATTGAATTGATTTTTCATCAATTTGATAACTCAGTATAACAGGTGTAGAAGATTGATTTATTTCATGAATCATTTGTTCCAGATCTATCCTGGTACCTGTCCAAATCATGAACAGGTCATCTACAAACCGATAATAATGTTGAATATGTTGTCCAAATTTTTCCAAAATATGATCACATTCAAAAATGTACATGAAGGCATTAGCATATGATGGTGCCATTGCCGCCCCCATCGCAGTGCCGGATACTTGCACATAGAATTGGTTTTCAAATTTAAAATAGTTGCATGTAAGTGCAATCATTAGAAATTCCAACAAGAATTCGATTGGCGGACCTTCATATATGGTAGATTTGACCAGGATCTCCCTCAAAGCCTATACACCCTCCCTATGAGGTATGATGGTGTACAGGCTCTGGACATCCATCGTAACTAATAAGGATGTCGACTCCACATGTGGTGTTTGTAGGATTCTGGACATAAAGTCCTGTGTGTCTCGTAAGCATGTAGGCAAAGCCATAATGCTATCTTTAATAAAAGTATCAATATATTTGGCAATTGGTTCGATTATGCCATCTCTAGCCGAAACTATGGGTCTTCCTGGTGGTTGTAGTGGGTCTTTATGAATCTTGGGTAGCGTATACAGTACCGGATATCTGGGGTGCTCAACTGTGAGGTACTGAGCTGTGTGAGTATCCAAGTACTCCAATTGTAATCCCAATTCAACATGATTTTTTATTCTTTTTTGGAATTTAGCCGTTGGATCAAACGTAAGCTTCGTATACACAGAGGTATCACTGAGTTGTCTCAGTATTTCTTTCCGGTATTGGTCGTATGATTGTATCACCGTTGCTCCCCCTTTATCAGCCCCATGGATTACTATATTAGGGTCTTGACTGAGGTCCTTCAATGCTGCTTTTTCTCCCGGACTTAGATTCTGATGGGACAGAGGTGGATTTTTAACAATTTTTTCTATATCCATTTTAACCGTCTGGATAAATGCTTTAATGGATGAGTTAGCAGTCCGAATATCCCTTTTGTTTTTCATTGGAAAAACATGAGTAGGTTTTTTTGTTGGATGTTTCTTGATCTCGTTACTATATAGTATTCTTTGAATCTTGTATAATTCAACCTCCGTCTGAAACAAATCAGGCTTTGCGACTGGAACAAAAGAGAGTCCTTTATTTAGAAGTGAGTAGTGATCAGAGTTAAGTGTTTTATTAGACAAATTAAAAACCGTTATTTCCTCATCCTGGGTGGTTTGCCCATGGGGTTTGTATTTTTTCCAATTTCTTTTCCCTCGTCGTATTGGTCGGCTCTTCTGGCGCCTCTGGTGTTGACTCTTATTGTATCTGGAGGTTCGTTTTGTTGTATACCTCTGCCTAAAAAAGGATCTGGGGTTGGTCTTCTTAAATCTTCTCTGGAATCTGGATCTGAGGTGGAATCGCCTGAACTGGCATCTATGGTGTTAAATAGAGGTTTACGTATCTTTGTCCTGGGTCTAAACCTTGATCCATAATTTTCTTGAGCACCCCCTAACCACCTATACACCTGGTGATATTTATAATCGTTGTTCACCTTCTCCAATTTTTGTTTCTTAAACCGAATCAAATCATGTTTGTATTTGTTAATTTCATCCTGAAGTTTGATCATCTGAGTAGTGGCTGTTGATGCTTGTAATGTTATCATATTTGTGGTTTCCAGGTTTTGGATTGTTTGCTTTACAAAAATTAACTCTTTACCTACCTCCTCCACCACAATCACCATCCAGTCCAGAGAGCATTTATTGGATATCTGCATCCACTTTTTGCAGAATTCCGGATTTTGTCTCCCAATTGTAGGTGCATTTTTAACCCTAAATCCTCTTGGTATCCTTTTTGCCCTATGGTAGTCTGAGATAAATACACCATGGAGGTCCAAATCCGTTTCTCGTTTCTTTAATTTCAACAAATCATTATATAGATCTTGAACAGTATTAGTGTGTAAAAGATCCTTGGATGTTTGTGGCCATAAAATAGCATTGGCTTGGTCTTCAGATATAGAGAGAGTTTCAGCTGACTCTAAGAGTGCTCCAGCTCTAGCCAAAAAATCTTCCATGATATGGGAGGAAAGTCTTGAGAAAGAGAGTAATTCACCATTAAGTGAATATTCCACAGAGGGGGTGCTCAAGCTGATGCAACATACACCAAATATATAAAACAATGTTTTTCTTGGCACTCACCCTTTCAAATGTGTAGCTTAATATCGCCTGGGTGCAATCCCATGTAGATAAAATATATAGAGGATAAAGAGATGCACTCTCAGGACTTTGAAAAAAATAGTTAATTTATTCCAGCAGGTATAACATCAAAGTTTGCCGACGTTTCGACCCATTCGGGTCTTTCTCAAGGTCAATGTACCTGTGCTTACAAGCCATTTATATAGGACATTTATATAGGACATGTTCACACTGGAACATCGAAAATTAGACAATCTATCCAAAGACATTGGGATATATTACGTTCAGATAAATCACTACCTCATACATTCATGAGTTCCCCTGTTATCAGTTACAGAAGAAACAAAAACTTAAAGGACCTTCTGGTGAAGAGTGACCCAGAAATTTGTTACCGTAAACCGAGGAGTATTGTGAAGAAAGGTTGTTATAAATGCAGTGGATGTGTGACATGTAGTCACATGGTCAGTGGCACGACCTTTGCTCATCCCCATAGCGGTCAGAGAATTAAAATATCTCATTATATCACGTGTACCACTGACCATGTGATATACATGATCACATGTCCCTGCGGACTTTCGTACGTTGGCAAAACCGACTTGACGTTGAGAGACCGCATAAGGGGACATCGGTCGACCATAACAACAGCATTTAGAGATCAATATAGCGATAAGCCAGTCGCTAAACATTTCCTACATATGCAACATAGACTTCCTCTGTTACGTTTCACGGCTATTGATCATGTCCCCCCAATGTCCAGAGGGGGTGACAGATCAAAGAAACTACTTCAACGTGAGGCACAATGGATCCATCGGCTGGACACAGTGACACCAAGAGGACTCAACGAGAATATTGTGCTCTCTATGTTTCTTTAATAATAATGTTCTTTGAATAATCATATGGTTTCCCTTTTTCTCTAAGTATATTTGTGATCCTTATTGGTTTTTTGGAGCCTTTATTCTAATGGCTTTTTTTCCCTTTTTTAGCTGCTAGTTTTTTTGATGTTATAGATTGCTTCAGCTAAATGCCTTCTAAACTTGACATGGTTGGTGAAATGTTTTTAACATAACATTCTTTATTTTTTTGATCACTTCTTTAGATATATGGTGACACTTTACACAGTATATTTGATCTTATGATCTTTGCTTATTTTTTTATATTAGGCTGCATTTTTGCGGATTTATGCACTCTGCACTTGAATCAGATTTCATCAATAGATTGATATTAGACATTTCACTTGCACATCTATGAGATATTTACCGATCTTATAATTAATTGTTTTCCTATCGGTATCTTAGCAACACCACATGATCACTTATGCATGGATCATGTGATCGCGGGTTCTATTTCCGGTTTCACTTCCGGGTGTGCACGGAGGGATTCAGGGGGTTCTTCACAGATTGGTGAGTACTTCTTTTTATGTCCTATATAAATGGCTTGTAAGCACAGGTACATTGACCTTGAGAAAGACCCGAATGGGTCGAAACGTCGGCAAACTTTGATGTTATACCTGCTGGAATAAATTAACTATTTTTTTCAAAGTCCTGAGAGTGCATCTCTTTATCCTCTATATATTTTATCTACATGGGATTGCACCCAGGCGATATTAAGCTACACATTTGAAAGGGTGAGTGCCAAGAAAAACATTGTTTTATATATATATATATGTATATATATATACATATATATATATATATATATATATATATATATATATATATATAAGCCTCAATACATACATATATATAAATACATGTAATTTATTTTAAACATGTTTAATAATTTTTTTTTTTATACTTCCCACCAGCAGGGTAACTGTCTGACAGCCCAGACAGTCCCCCTGCAGGCAGATCCGCAGCCAACTATAGGGGCCTTGTGATTGCTCTTTGAGAGTGATCACATGGCCCCTGGGGACCTGAGTTGCCTGGGAGGGCTGCCTGGGCTGTTAGGGGACGGCATAGAACGCTGTAATGGCGTTAAGGGGTTTAAAGTAGTATTATGAATCATAATGTTTACAAACATCTTTTGGAGGCACATAACTCCAAAATAACTAGAATTTTTAGCCATAGAGAAAATTAACGTACACTGGAGAGGTGGCAACGGTGCTTGCAATTCAACCAGACAAGAGATGCATTTTTGAATTGCAAGCACTGTTAACAAAGTACAAAGTAAATATTGATTTTGAAATTAATTATATTATTTATTTCATCAAACACATTGTTTGTGGATTGAAGGTGGGTTGAAGGTGGTTCACCCTTTTTCTTTCTTCTCTTTTTTCTTTTTCAATTTAGTATTTTATTAACATAGCATATTATATATTTCGGTTTTTATTAGGATTACAACCTCCTTCACATTTGCCCTTATTTTGTCCACATCCAATATGGTGCCTACGGACTTAGAATAATCAGAAGCTTATGATGACATTAATCGATAGTAAACCAGACGATATGTGCCTATATGCCCAGACAAGGCTGGAAGTTGTATGCTGATGCGTGCCACAGGAAGTGGATGCACCACCGTCTTACTGATGGAACTGCGAAAACAGATAGCGTGGACATCTTGGGAAAAAATGAATAGACGCGAGAGAAAGAGAGAGAAAGAGAGAGAGAGAGAAAGATTTGGAAGTCAAGGTCAACAATAAAAAATAGACTGGAAATAGTGAGAAACTTTTTTAGTTGTAGAAACATGCATCAATCAGCTTATTTTGGAAGAATTGAAGAAAGACTTAAGTTGCTCTGAACAGCAATCCTAGATAATCATATCAATTCCAGAAGAAAAATAAATTACTGTACTGTTGGTAATATGGTTGATTTGATGTTCTAGAGATTGAATTATAGTTATTTTTTGTAGGAGATAGATCTACTTTAAAATATGCCTTATTTTTCAATATATCATTTTATATCACTTGATTTGGTAGTGCTACTAAAACCAAAATTCAAACTGATTCAACACTGCTTTAATGAAGAATTCCACACATCTTTATCTTGCAGCTGGGGTCCTTGTCATGACATATAACCCCAACATGCAGAGTCTAGGATAGCAGTAACAAACTTAACAGACATATATACGTATTTCTTTAGAGTTGCCGGGCTTAACGTTTATAGAGAGGACACATAGTCAAATGCAAGCCTAGGTTAGGATAACAGAGACATCAAAAACGAGAACTAGGCAGAGTCAGTTACACACCATACAAGTCAGAAAAGGAAAACTCAGGCTGAGGAAGTAAGTCAAGGTCAATACCAGAAACACCACAATGAAACAAAGCAGTAATAAAGCAGGGGTAGGCCACCTTCGTTACTCCAGATGTTGTGGACTACATCTTCCGTAATGCTCTTATAGCACTAATTCTGGCAAAGCTTCATGGGAGATTTAGTCCAAAATATCTCGAGTGCCAATGGTTGCCTATTCCTGCACTAAAAGGGACTGAGTACAGAAGCCACGATAAGGCACTGTTAATGGAGCCAAAGATGTTTAAATACCATTATGTGTAATTCCGTTGGTCCACATCATGCCGGCGACACCAAATGAGCGTGAACAGGGACATTCTGACGTAGACCTTTCTAAGCTGGAAATCATGTGACTCCCCCATTGCACCTTTAAGAATATGCTCCGAACATGTGCTCTGAACGTTCTCCTGGCTGGAATTTTTGGGCCGTGTAAACAGCTCTTATGTTAAGCGCACACATCCCGTTCAGAGGTTAGTATCACTATAGTCCTTCATCTTAGTTCTCTGCCAATCATTGTTACAAGCTCTGTTTTTTGCATCTGGAAGTCAACATAGGAAAAGCATACAGAGGAGAGGACAAGTAAACAATGTTTATATTTGTAGAATATTGCATATTCTATGTTTCTATTGATTATATATGGATGTGTGGATTGACATAAGTAACAGATGATATAAGTCACATGGCTTTCTTTGTATGAGAGCTCTGGAATGTAAGTTGGGGGTTTTGTCCTTATATGGCTAGAGTAGGTCTCTCTTGGCTCTCTGGCTCTCTCTCTATGTAAAGGTGTAAGGATGTAATTCTCCCGTCAGGAGTCCAGCAATTACCATCTGCTGTTGAACATCCATTATCCTGTAACATCCTTTGTTGTTGTATTGTGTATCAGTAACTAAGAATAAACCTGAAGAAACCATAAGTCAGATTGCGTATTAGTACTTTTCATTAATATAGACATATATTAGCAAATTTGGCCCAAGACTATATATACAAAAGACGTATATATATCAATCAACTGAAGACAAGAAGAAATTAAAAATATTCAACATTAAAATTGACGATCCCAACCAGATTTTACAATATTACTCCTCTTCAATTGCAATGTTCACCATGGCTTTGCTTTGTCTAAACTAGATTATTTTTTTATTTTTTCTATCATTCTTTATTTTATTTGTGCATTGAAGTTACAAACATGCTTGCACTGCCACATCAGCAGGTACAAGCTTGGTTCAGCATTACATGGTAATCAATATTATGGGATGTGGTATAACTGCACATTTTGTAATAATAGCGAAATTCTCAGGTATAATACATCAGTAAATGAACAACTTGAACATTATGCAAGACAGGCATTCAGAGTGTGTTTAGACATTATGGCTAGGATTATACGATAGTAAGGCCGCAGAAACTGCATCAAATGTCAAGAATACTGCACTTTTTGTATTAAATGAATAACAAATATAAAAATCAAGCAAATCAAACATATCTAACTAGTGGGTAGCTACAGGGACTTGTGCCATGACAAAGATAATGAGCACATAGTTAGTACACAATAAAACAAAAAAAGTAACTCTCAGTTGCACAGGTTATTAGTTTTACACCCTGTGCGCATTATGCTAGTGAGAAGACTAACTGCCTGAGCCATACCACAGTAAAATAGCAAAGATAATCATCAAGGTATCATTAGACATGTTAGTGTCAGGTAGCGAAAAAGACCACTGGACCACGGGATACTCTAACATTAATGCAAGAATACCTAGCACTGTAAAATATGTATGACAGGATTATATATATAAAGACAAAATAACACTAATAAATAAACTCGTATGCCAAAGATATCACTTAACGCAACATCCACCATCCTCAGAGTAAATATCAAGCTGTGGCCCCAGAGATAAGATTAGCCTATCCCCACCGCCGGCAGGAGAGAAGCGTGGCTTGGAAAGTTCAGACATTGAACCGCAGAAGTGCAGCAAAGTAGGGCTCTCCTCCAGACCAAGGTCTGTATGAGGGCCGGCATCTTCAGTCCATGGGATGGTACACTGCCAGGGATCAAGTCCTTCCCCCTTCCTGGGTAAACAGAGGGTCTAGGTGGTATGCGCCGTTTTTGGCAGTCAATCTTCCGCTTCTGTGTTAGGTGCTTGGAGGCAATGCCTCGTAGGCAGCCTCGACCTGGGCTGGCAGGGAGCAGTGTAGTTGGGCACTTGCTTGGGGATTTTGCCCAGAGGAGGCCCCCTCCGCTCCGGCAGCAGGCTTTGTTCTGGTACTTTCTGTCTATCAGCAAGGGCAGACTGAAGTGTTGAAATATTTCATCAATGCTTAGTAAGGTAAATTTGATGGTGCCACAGCGAGGCCGTTGAGGTAGGCACATACCCTGCATGTCTGGTGTATGAGCAGTCGCCATCTTGAGTATTCAGCAGGAGCGAGGTATTGCGTATTTTCACCACTGAGAACAGGGCGTAGGTAGAGTAGTCAGCCCCCAGTCCAGGGGGAGGAGTAAAACAGAATTGATGCAGGATAAGAGGAAGCTCTCAGGAGCTCAAGCAAAACACATCTGCTCGGCATTGAAGCTAGACTCCACTCCCCTGAACTAGATTATTACGTGATTCACTATATCTCAGTATAAATTTAAACGAAAATGAAAAAAGAAAGGTTAACAAGTTATAGTTATGGGTGACTTTTAATAGTTTATTCATTGGTGTATGTTTCAGAAAGTAACAGTTCCTCTTTAAGCTATAAAACGTAACTCTAAAATTGCTTGTCAATTACCATCGCTAAGCTATCTCTTATAATAGAACTGAGCCCCATGTTGTAAGTTACATTCAAGATAGCACTAGGTTTATAATGTACTGAAAATGTATGATTGCTGCCATTTTGACATTAAAAAAATACACAAAACTGAAAGACTAATTGTTATCCGTTTCTCAATACACAGGGGCCAACTGAAAAATTTAATTTCTTTATCGTGATTAATGTGATGTAAAAAAATAAACCATTTTTTATTTTATTTTTATTGTCTAGCCATAGACTCAATTTGAACATGTAAATGTACACTATATTTATAGATAGCATAGCTCCTGATAAGTATTAAAGCCTCCAAAGGAAATAAGACCCTCAATCCCTTTAGGCCCTCTATTCAGCTTTTCAATCATGTCAAAAAACTCCAGAGGAATCTGAAGATGATTAGAGAAGACAGTAGAACACCACCCGGCTTACCTTTTATTCCCACACAGCATACAGCAAATCCAATACTATTCAATTGTGTTTGACAGATAAACTTGGGCCTGCGACAACTTCATATAGGGCTACAAGGTAAATATGAGCCAGAGCAGCCTAATAAGAAAGGGACATTATTGGATCAAAGGTGAATCGCATTAGCCTTCAAAAAAAGGAATAATTATGTTTCTAAAAATATAAACCTATAAATGAAACCCTGTATTTTCTTTTCTGTGGTTTATTTCTCAGATATACACATCTGTTCATTGAACAAATATACTGAAGTCAGCTCTTTCTGTAGGCATATTTTCTATTTATATTGTATATACAATTACATTGAACATTGTAACCCACTTTGGGCATGAGTGTTTTTCTCAAAACATTTCACATTTAAAGGACTTATGTACGTTTTCCCTCTGGCCATAGTACACATGGCTCATACCTAATAAGGTAACCATTAGTTAAATCTTTACCTGGACTGTTTTTAGTCTCTGCCACCTTACATAGTTACATAGCTGAAAAGAGACTTGCGTCCATCAAGTTTAGCCTTCCTCACATATGCTGTTTTTTGCTGTTGATCCAAAAGAAGAAAAAAAAACCTAGTCTGAAGTGCTTACAATTTTGCAACAAACTAGGAAAAAAATCCTTTTTGACCCCAAAATAGCAGTCAGATGTCTCCTTGGATCAAGAAGGACCCCACTAATTAGAAATTATATCCCTGGATGTTATGTTTTTGCAAGTATTTATCGAATTGAAGTTTAAGCATCTGTATGGATAAAACCACCTCTCCAGGTGGGGAATTCCATATCCGTATTGCTCTTACTGTAAAAAAAACTTTTCTTTGCCTTAGATGAAATCTCCTTTCTTCCAGGCTAAATGTGTGACCTCGTGTCCTATATATAGCCCTGCTTATGAATAGATCTCCAGATAATGGTTTGTACTGGGCCCCGAATATATTTGTATAATGTTATCATATCCCCTCTCAGGCGCCGTTTTTCCAAACTAAAGAGATTTCAATTTTTTAAAGCTTTCTTCGTAACTAAAATGCTCCATTCCTTTTATCAATTTTGTACCTCATCTCTGCACTTTTTCTAGTGCCATGATATCCTTCTTTAGAACAGGTGCCCAAAATTGCACAGCATATTTAAGGTGTGGTCTTACCAGCGATTTATAAAGAGGCAAAATTATGTTTTCATCCCGAGAATTTATGCCCCTATTTATTCATGACAAAACCTTCCTGGTCTTAGCAATTGCAGATTGACATTGCATATTGCTGCCTAATTTGTTGTCTATAACAATTCTCAAATCCTTCTGGTGTGTGGTTATCCCTAATTCACTACCATTTAGGGTGTAAGTTGCTTGTGCATTCTTGCCCCTAAAGTGCATAACTTTGCATTTCTCTACATTAAATTTAATCTGCCATTTTAGTGCCCAGTCCCCCAATCTATCCAAATCCCTCTGCAGCAAAGCAATATCCTGCTCACATTTTATTACTTTACAAAGTTTTGTGTCATCTGCAAGCACTAAAACATGGCTTTTTTAAATGCCTATTTCAAGATCAACCTGCACAAGTTTCTCCTGCCCCAATAAAGGTCCTTATTTCACACCACAAGATTATCAGTTATTTACTAATGAAAGTCAGGAATTAAGCATGAATTTAATATGTTATGAGAAATAACAGAATTACAAAAATTCTCCAAGTCAGATACAGTTCAGCTATTTTAGTTTAAAATTATAAATTCACTATGATTTCACTTGAAATTCCCCAACAATTCATACTTTGGTGAGTAATACTTTGGTTGGGGAGAGAGGATTTTAGTCTAGGTTCTAGAGCAGAATTTCCCAACTTTGTTTCTCAAGCTGATTTTTGACTAATTGTATCATAATTATCTGTCAGCAAATAATTGGCAAATAAATGTAAAGCAAAGTGTAACAAATTGTTGAACCGAGATTTAGCAAACCTGCTCACCATTATGAACTAATTTATATTAATATTCTAATACACTAATAAACTTGAGATACAGTCATGGTAAAAAGAAAGTACACCATCTTTGAATTCTATGGTTTTACATAATAACAATCATCTGTTCCTTTACAGGGCTTTAGGTAAATACAGCCTCAGATGAACAACAACACATGACATATTACACCTTGTCATGATTTATTTAACAAAAATAAAGCCAAAATGGGGAAGCCATGTGTGAAAAACTAATTACACTATATGATTCAATAGCTTGTAGAACCATCTTTAGCAGCAAGAACTTGACATAATAATTCTGTATGACTGGGTCTGTCTCTCATACTGTTATGGATGAATTTCCGCCCACTCTTTTTTACAATGTTTCTCCTGTTCATTGAGATTTGCTGGCATTTGTCGGTGCACATCTTGATGGGCACCAACATTTGCTTTACCACGATCATTGCTGATGTCTTTCCTCCTTGGCATTGTGTTAACACACACCTGAATGCTCCATACCAGCAAACTGCTAAAACTTTGACTTTTATAGAGGTGGGCAATTTACTGATAATCAATATATCAAGGGCATTTGAGTAGCAGCACCTGTCTACTACTTAACCTCTTGATTCCTATGCAAGCAGTAAGGGTGTTTGTTTTTCCAACACGGCTTCTCAATTATAACATGGTGTAATGTGTCATCTGCTTCGTCTGAGGTTGTACTTACCTAATTTTAAGACTTTCCGAGTAACAGGTAATTGTTATTATGTACTGATGTGTAAAACCACAGAATTAAAAGAGGGTGTCATTTATTTTTCCCATGACTGTATTATTTGGAAATAGTTTTTCAAACCTGGTAGAAAATTCAGCTCTATTTGCACTTATACTATTTGGGCTAAATGTTTAAATTCACCTTGAATGCATACTTTAATTAATTGTCCTGTCGGTGTAATAGTATACGGTATTGGTGGACTATCCTGGCACTGCAGTTGTTTTATATTTCCTATTATGGGCCTATAAGAAAATACTCAACTCTTCCTCAGCTTTATTTTCTACTGTAATATATATTACAAAGAATGAACTGAAATGCCAATTTATTGATTCAAATAAACACTTCATATTTTGTTGAAGTGTAACATAAAGTGCAACTTTAGCTGCCTCAAGGTGCCAAAAAATAAATCTTTCAGCAGTACCTGATATGGATATAGTATCTGAGAAATGTATTAACATATTCATCTCCTTTGATGGCTATCATATAACATTGTTGCCCAGAGAAAGAACCATCTACTTTTTCAATCAGATAAATTCTCTTTTATCTTTAGTATTCATTTCAGTAATGGAAAATAGAGTGATATATGTGTGTGGTTAGTCTGCAGGTAGATAACCTTGGTAGTGTTGTGTTAATTTTTCTTTTAGCTATGCAGATGTATATTTATTTTTTAACATAAATTTTACCCTTGAAAATCTCCTTGAAAGTTCTTGCAATTAGCATATTATTTTCTTCATTTATAGAGCAAGTATGGGGGTACAATTCTTACATCATGGCGTAATGCCGGATTTATCATTTGGCTATGATGCTTAAAGCATAGTGCTGGTATTAGTTTAACCCATCTAATGTTAACCTGTTTAGGTACTTAGAAAAAGCAAGGCATGTGTGGAATTAGTTTAACCCCTGAAGAACCAATCTTATTTTAACCTGTTTTGGCACCTATAAAAATCAGCACACGTTTGGCATTTTGCATAAGATGTGCATAAAATGCAGCATTTAGTCATGGAATCTCCACAGACATACAATGGTAGTACAATAGTTCATACTAAAAAACTCAGTGACATTATATGTGGCACTAACAGCAAAGTATTCCAAGCACTCAGGGTCTTCATACATCAGCAGATTTATTGGAAAAACAGGACAGATACAGCAACATTTCGATCCCTTCAGGGATCATTATCAAGCGTGATGTATGAAGACCTTGAATGCCTGGACTACTTTGCTGTTACTATATGGATCAGGGGTTTGCAAGCCCTAGGTACAGTGCACCGAGGTCTACAGTAAATCACTAAATGTGGCATTGTCATTGGGTGCCATCTTTGCCACAAGTCATCACCTGTTGCATTACTCACTACAGAGTTCAAAGCTGCCTATGGGAACAATATTATCAGAATAATTGTGCATAGGGAGCCTAATGAAACGGGTTTCTGCGGCTGTGCAGCTGTACTCACATCAACATGCACATTGTCAAGCATTCATTGGAATGGTTTCAAGTACATGAACACTCGAGCAGTGGAAACGTCTTCTTTAGATTATCAATCAGATGAAATAATCTAGGTGTGGCAGATGCCAGGAGAGTGCCACCTAGCAGAATGTATAGTGCTTATATATGTATAGTCTGCTTCAGTTTAGTGGAGGAGGGATAATGCTACAATATACAAAATGTATAGTGTATGATTGGATGTTTTATACATTGTAGCAACAACTTGGGTAAATCCCTTTTATGTTTAAATATGATTCTGTGCCCAACAGTAAGCTCCATGAAGACATGGTATGGTGAGTTTGGTGTGGAGGAACTCCAGTGGACTACACAGAATACTGACCTCAAACCCACTGAACACATTTGTAATAAATTGGAACACTAATTTTGAGCCAGAACTTCTCTCCAAATATCTGAGTCTGACCTCACAAATGCTCATTAGGCTGGATTGGTACAAACTCCCACAGACACAATCCAAAATCTTGTGAAAAGCCTCACAGCAGCAGGCAAGCACAGTTGAGCAGTAGTTGGTCAGATAACAACAAATTTTCTCCAAAAACAAAAAACCAGCCCCAAAACAATATACATCAATAAAAAAAATCTCATTCTGTTTCATTAAATGTAAGAAACTTTACAATAGTGAGAAGTGAAAATGTGATGACAATTGTCATATAAGGCCCACGTCACAAATTTTGTCAACTTGACTGCTATACATATTAAAGGTTTTCCCTACTGTTCCTTATGTATTTTGAGAAAATTAGTGGAAACTCAGGAAAATGCATGAAAATAAAGAGATTCAGACACAGGTGGCTATAAATTATGAAAGAAAATGCTAGACAGATTATAGAAACAACTGTATTCCTTATATATAGATAAAAATGCTTGTGTTATTTAAAGAGACAACTACATATAGCAGAAATTCACCTAAAAGGTTACATAGATTTGTAACTTGCATAACATAAATTTAATATATTGTATACACACAGTTATCTCCTGCTAAGACCAGTTCTTGGCTAGAATATGCATGGTCAGCATGAGCCTTCTTTTAGTAAGGTGTGGTTGCTGTGGTGACAACTTACACTAAATGTGTGTTTCTATGCTTTACCAGTAAGTGGCTAATCTCAGTTGGAAACAAGCCAGTAATAATTAGTAGCCACTATTAACTACGGGCTTTTTTAAAAGCATCATCTTAAAGCAGTTACTTATAGATAGGGATGGAAACAAACCCAAGATTGGAAAAATTCTCATTGATATCACACAAGTGTAAATTCTGTAATATACAATGTCTGAGGAATGGTCGAGGAATAAGAGGCATGGTCCAGCAACAGGAAGAACAGTTTAGTGGGTCCTCAGAAGTCTTGACTAGAATAAAGTCTTGGTGGGATGGGTGAGCAAACAGTTTGCAGGTATTGGCTATTGATTAAGAAAAGGAAAAGAAAAACTACCTCCTTAAAACTTGAACATTGCTAACAACAAACTTGAATTTTATTTTTTATATCATTTTATTTTTTATATCAGTAATGTTTATGGCCCTTTCTCTCTTTACTCGCTGTAAAAGATACACTTAATATATTTTATAATGACTCAAACACAGCACATCAAGTAGCAGTTTTAGCAATAAAGTAAAGAAATGTTCTCAAAACATTAGCACAAATTACCCTTTTGGACCTTTTAACTACGGATATAAATAGAACAGCAAGAAAATCAAAATGCAATTGCATGATTAATGATCTGGTTTTTGAAATTCAACAAAACCTATCTTTTCGCTTTGTGTAGTGGTAAATTGTAACACAATCTTGTTTTTCTCTTCTGGATTTTGATATGTATCTTGGGAAAGGCATAAATTATTGTTCATTTGAAAACTCTTTGGATTCAGAATTGGATCTCCTGCAGGGCAGATCTGTTTAGCATTCTGAAAAACTACTGCTCATTACAAACATGTTATTCATGTATATTTACTCTTTGTTTCTTCTATTTTTGGACTTTTCATTCTCTTTTTATTTAACTGTGCATCTAATTCTTGCTCCTCTCTATTACTTTTGCTTACTTATGCTATCCTTTCTCTCCTTTTTAATGTATATGTCTTCAGCTCTTCATTTTTTGTCTTTAAATTGATATGTAAGTAATAGGAATTCAATAATGGAATTCAAAGAAGGTGTTAATGACTCGATACATATATAAGGGAATTGGAAGACAATGTAATCAGCAGAAAAATATATTTGACTGCCTTTCTCTATAGTCCAATTTGTATTTTAAGTGAATAAAATATATATTATTTTTGGGGGGGTAAAAAGAATGCATGGCAGTGTTACATAAAAATCTTTAAAACACATTAGCTTAGTGTTGTGTCAAATAAAGTTTATTCACAAACTACTGTAAAAAAAATAAAAAATTGGGCGGGCATCTTATACAGTTGCAAGAAAAAGTATGTGAACCCTTTGGAATGATATGGATTTCTGCACAAATTGGTCATACAATGGGATCTGATCATCATCTAAGTCACAACAGACAATCACTGTCTGCTTAAACTAATAACACACAAAGAATTAAATGTTGCCATGTTTTTATTGAACACACCATGTAAACATTCACAGTGCAGTTTAAGCAGACTGCGATTGTCTATTGTTGTGACTTAGATGATGATCAGATCACATTTTATGACCAGTTTGTGCAGAAATCCATATCATTCCAAAGGGTTCACATACTTTTTCTTGCAACTGTAATTACAGCAGCCCAGTGAGAGGGGGCGAGGCCAAAGAGGGGATGTTTTGCTTTCACCAATGGCAAGCACGCCCCCCTTAATATGAGCATGTTAGTTCAATGTTCTTCCAAGGAAGACCATGCACAGAGCACAGCTGAAGAGTTCTTATATGAAAAAAAGATCCTGTATTTGTTCTGTGCAGCGCAAGCAAATTTAATGAAATGCTTGCACTGTGTTTGCTTCTGGCTTGTCTCTGGTATCTCCGTAAGTGTGATACCAGAGGGAAAAAAGGGACAGGAAGCAAATTGTGTATGTGTTTGGAGGCTGATTGTGGGGTTGTGTGTGTGTAGAGTTAGATGATTGTGTGCTGTTTTCTGTAAATAGGTCAGTTTCAGTGTTGTTTTTGTGGTGTAATATGTGTGGCTAGGGGCAGTAGAGAGTGAGAGAATGTATGAGTATAGGGGGCATAGAATATATAGGAGGTATATAGGGGATGTATAAAGTGTGTAGGGGCTGTAAAGAGTGTGTGTTTAGGGAATGCAGGGCTGTCTTTAACGCAGGGCAAAAAGGGGAAGCTGCCCGAGCCCAGTTATTCCTGGAGGGCCCAAAGTAGCTGCCCCTTGCGGCCTGCTGGACATCATGGTGGCCCATGCACTTGGGCCATCTGTTGGCAATGTTTAATCGGGATCTCGGTCAGTGCTGTGGCCCCTTAAACATGTGACTCGGCACTTTTAACCCCTTAAAGACACATGCCGGAAATATTCCATCATGATTCCCTTTTATTTCTGAAGTTGTGTCCTTAAGGGGTTAAAGAAGTCCCCTGAGTTAATATCAGCTGGAAACCAAAAGCAACACAGTAATAGAGATACAGAGGGAATAATGTGAGAGTCATATTTCCTGTATCACTATCACAGCACTGCTATTGCTCCTAACGCCAGAAAAGGTTTTGTTAGTTGTTTGTTAGTTCACTGTGCACCCGCACAGGATCAGCTCAGGTGAAATTCATGAACACCAGTTTGTCTGAGTAAACGTTACAACTTATATATTCAGCATGGATATTCTTGAATATATATATATATATAAAATAGAAAAATCTTGTACTCCACCAACACTACTATAATGCCCGGTGCTTGTTCAGACAAAATTACAATGCAATTTTTATTTAAGGTAATACAAGTTAATTCTTAATTTAAGTCCCAGGAGTGCTATCCTTTTGACCTTATTATATATATATCTTTTAGCTATGCAGATGTATATTTATTTTTTAACATAACTTTTACCTTTGAAAATCTCCTTGAAAGTTCTTGCAATTAGCATATTATTTTCTTCATTTATATATATATATATATATACACATATAAAATTATCCAAGGCTCTTTCACTCCAACTTAAATATTTGGTACCTTGTGCTTTTGTCACATAGTAAATAATGTTGCAAAAAGATACCGGCACTCCAGAAATTCGTAAGTCAATCTTCTTTATTCAAGTAGATCCAAGTGTGGTCTACATTTCAGCCCCTAAACTGAGCTTTCATCAGGACATATGAGGCATACATTACAGTATGTGGCTTTTAAATAGGACAAAAAAGCGGGTACTCACCAAATCAGCTGCTCGCCATCTGTCTGATTTCTTGGTGTGCACCGAACACCCGGGCGCATGCACAGGATAAGGAACACTGTCTCTTCGTCAGAGTGAAGGGGAGGAATTCAGTGAGTTATTCTGGTCGCATCACGTTGCTGGTGCAACCTTCAGATGCTTAGCACTGATTGGTTGCACCCTCATGTAGAAGCGCCATCGGGAGAATATCTCCTCACAATTCACCATAAGTAATCCACTTCCATTCAGGTTCCAGTGCGTCCAGTGCCTGCAAAAACAAACTAAAATTGTGAGCCGATAATGCGTGATTTGTAGTGATGTCCCGAACGGTTCGCTGAACGGTTTGCCGCAGACGGCGAACATATGAGCTGTTCAGTCCGCCCACTAGTAATTTGTATTAACAAGTATGAAGACTTCAAAAATATAATATTATCCATGGCTAATGTACAGTAATATAGATAACAATGCATCAAATTAATGATATATTATAATGAAATAACAGTAACTAATCAATGTGGGACAAATGTAAAGTGCAAAAGTTCAAGGCTGTGTATAAAAAAGAATGTAAAGTGACTGATATGAATCCAAATATTGATCTTTGTTATATTCAGAGGAAGCCCAAATTATTATTACAAGTGCACTGGGAGAAGCGTGATTTAGACACCAGACACCTGTTGGTATTCAAAATAAGCCTCTGTCATTTATTTGTCAGTTGTGTTTTTATACATTGAAAAGTAAGTGCTTACGTGAAAATACTCATTGGACAGTAGTAGGAAGGGAGTGAAAGGGTCATGTACATACAACAAATACGTTCCGAGAAAGAAAATGAACAGACTGATTAAGAAGAGAGACAGCTCAGGTGGGGGCTATCTACTCCCGGAACTAGATATATATGGTCTTAAGTGTCGTTTTAAGCATCAAGCATTTCCTGAGTCCAAGTTAGCCAATTTTAATATAGGATATCTAATATGACATCTATAAGCTTGAACCTTGGAATCAAAGTAAATTTGATCACAATCCCCTCTTTTGATCCAAGGGTCACCCAAATGTCCAAGCCTGTGGGACTTTCATTTATTTCTTCATTTAATTTCTAAAAAAACAAAAAATGAAAGTGTAGGTACACTAAAAAACTGAAACGGGGGTGCTAGTTAATGAAGACCAGGAAAAAGCAGGAATTTTAAAGAACTATTTCTCCTCCGTATATATTAAGGAAGAACCCATGGCAATAGATGTGCAAATGATAGCTACTAAAAACTTGCAGAATAATTGTAATTGGTTAACTCAAGAGAAGGTGCTGCAGCAACTAAAGAACGTTAATATAAACAAAGCTCCAGGGCCTGACGGTATCCATCCACGAGTACATAAGGAACTAAGTGTAGAAGTAAGTGAACCTCTGTTTTTAATCTTTCAAGGAAGTGTTCCCGAGGATTGGAGGAAGGCAGATGTGGTTCCTATATTCAAAAGGGGTTCAAAATCCTTGCCTGGAAACTATAGACCTGCGAGCTTAACTTCTGTGGCTGGGAAAATATTTGAAAGGTTATAAAGGGATAATATTCAAGAATTCCTTGAGAAGAACATGGTTATCAGCAAAAATCAGCATGGTTTTATGACGCACAGGTCATGTCAAACTAACTTGATTGCATTCTACGAAAAAGTAAGTAGAAGTATAGATCAGGGTGTTGCAGTGGATGTGATCTATTTGGATTTTGCCAAGGCATTTGATACAGTTCCACACAACAGATTAGTATTCAAACTCATGGAAATCGGTCTAGATAAAAATGCTTGTTCTTGGGTATAACATTGGCTAAAAAATAGAGTACAAAGAGTTGTCGTTGATGGTAAATTTTCAAGCTGGACAGAGGTGGCAAGTGGTGTCCCTCAGGGGTCTGTTCTGGGACCCCTTCTATTTAACATGTTTATAAATGATCTTGAAGAAAGCATTGAAAGTCATGTTTCAGTCTTTGCAGATGACACAAAACTCCGTAAAATAATACAATGTGAGCAAGATATTACTTTGCTGCAGAGGGATATAGATAGACTTGGGGACTGGGCACTCAAAAGATGAAATTTAATGTTGAAAATGCAAAGTTATGTACTTTGGCGTAAAGAATACACAAGCAGCATATACCCTTAATGGAAGCGAATTAGGGATAACAACACACGAAAAGGACTTGGGAATTGTTATAGACAACAAACTATACAACAATGTGCAATGTCAATCAGCAGTGGCCAAGGCCAGTAAGGTATTGCCATGCATGAAAAAGGGAATTCATTCTTGAGGTGGGAATATAATTGTGCCTCTTTATAAATCACTGGTAAGACCACATATTGGCAGGCTACAAAATTAATAAAAGGAATGGAAAATATCAGCTATGAAGAAAGGTTAACAAATTTAAACCTATTTAGTTTAGAAAAACGTCACCTGAGAAGGGATATGATAACATTATACAAATATATTCATCGCCAATACAAACCATTGTGTGGAAATCTGTTCACAAACCGGACTTTACATAGGACACGAGGTCATGCGTTTAGACTGGAAGAAAGAAGATTTTGTCTAAGGCAAAGGAAAGGTTTTTTACTGTAAGGACAATAAGGTTGTGGAATTCTCTGTCTGAAGAAGTGGTTTTATCAGAATCCATACAGATGTTCAAACAGCTACTAGATGGATACTTGCAAAAACAGAATATTCAAGGATATAATCTTTCAATGTAGAGTAATAACTGCTTGATCCAAGGATAAATCTGACTGCCATTCTGGGGTCAAGAAGGATTTTTTTTCCTAGCTTGTTACAAAATTGGAAGTGCTTTAAACTGGGGTTTTTTTGCTTTCTTTTGGATCAACAGCAAAAAACAAATGTGCGGAAGGCTGAACTTGATGGACGCAAATCTCTTTTCAACTATGTAACTATGTAACTATGTAAGGGTTCCCTTTGACTGAGAGACCACCAGAATCAGCTGAAGAGAGTTCCTTCATTTGTTAGGTGAGGTAACATCGTAAAAATCTTCCGAAGTCGGAGCTGGAATGTAAGTTAAGGTACGACTAACAGTAGGTTTTTACATAGATAGGTTAGTAGACATGAGAAAAATCTAAAGGTTAGAAAAAGCATTGGAAAGCATTGGATTGGCTAAAAATCGTCAATTTTGATGATGTCACCAAGAGGGCAGGGAATTTAACCCATTCTGATGTGGCTAAGGGGCAGGGGAGGGGCAAGCCACCTAAATGGTGGGTTTTCACTATATGGTCAGGAATATATGTTTGTGTTCCTGACCCTATAGTGATCCTTTAAAGTAGAATGCATGTGTGTGTAAAGTGCTAATAAGTGCTGTATTTAAAGTGACTCAGTAATAAATGTGTTATTAAAGTGACTGTCTCTAAAAATAAGGTAAATATCTAGAAAATATAAGAAAAATAACCAAAATGAAGTAATGATAATAAGTAAGTGAGTGTCCTAATACTACTTAGTAGAGAAAATTTTAGATACAATAGAAGATTTTAGATACAATAAATATAATTTAAAATCACTAAAAAGAGGCTAAGGATGCTAACTATCTAAATCAGGGGTGGGGAACCTTCGGACCTCCAGATGTTTTGGACTACATCTCTCATAATGCTCTTATAGCCATAATGCAAGGGAGATGTAGTCCAGAACATCTGGAGGGCCGAGGGTTCCCCACCCCTGATCTAAATAAAGTTTAAGCAATATTATCAGTTTCTATCTTGTATACACCAATGTCAAAAGGATTTGCCGGTATCTTTATGCAACAATTTATCCCAACTTGTTTGGGAAAATGACATTGGCTTCTGGAAGGCAAATTTTACCAGATATTAAAACGAAAAGTCCCATTCATTGAATGCTATTAAAAAAGAAACACATTAAATGGTGCTTATTAATGTATAAAAAGTGGAACTTTCAATAATTCTATGAAATTATCCCCTCAGTATCTTCCCATTTATAATTCACACCATCGTGAAACACAAAAAACAGAAACAAAAAAAACACAGGAGGGGGGGGGCGGAGCCGACTGCCAAACCGCATGGACGTGTGTTAGCTGAGCTCCTCAACCTTGGATAGCCAATACACTGCCATCGGGCACTAAACCCTCAAAATGGGACACCCAAAACGCTCCAATGCTGGACAACACCCTACTGGCAAGACTCCTGCAGGAAAAACCGGGGCCCTGACAAAATATTTCAGGGATACAGCAGACCCGGCGGCTGACCCGGTAGGCCCCAATATGGTGCCAGACTCGCCTCCGACCTGCTCCGCGCGATGAGCCCGGCAAGATCTGAGGTCTCAAACGACCCAGACATCAGGGAGCTACTTAGAGCACTTCCCTTCAAACAAGACTTGGCCTTTATGCTTCACAAACTGGAAGTCTCGTTCCAGACCAAACTGGATGCCATAAGGAAACACAGAGTATCCTCCCTTGAAGAAGATAGAGACATGATGCAAGCGCAAATCAGAGCGCTCCAAGATACAGTGTCAGCACAAAACAACCAGGTCTCGATCATACAACGATCGCTGGATGATTTGGATAATAGGGGCCGGCGAAACAACTTGAGGGTGAAGGGACTCCCCGAGACGGACCGGGAAAACCTCCCTGACATCCTGCAGGAGCTCTTTAATCTTATACTGGGCCGACTCACAGACACACCAATAATATTTGACAGGGCCCATAGAGCCCTATGTCCAAGAGGTACAGCGCCTGACATGCCCAGGGACGTGATCCGTAGATTGCACTACTATGAGTGCAAAAACAAACTCATGGGGGCCCTATGTCGATCCCAACAACCCCTTCTCTACCACGAGACTCCGATTGCAATATACCCGGATCTCTCGTGGATGACCTTACAGGCCCGCCGGGTACTGAAGCCCATCACAGATCAACTCTGGGCTTGGAACCTGCGATACTGCTGGGGCTTCCCACTATCGCTTACAGCTACCTACAAAGGGACATCACATACCATCTAATCAATTCATGACGTTCCGCTGTTCCTTAGGGACATGGACTTACCTGACATCCAGATACCAGACTGGTATGGAACTGTCCCACCACCAAATGCTCCAAGATTCCAGCAACGAAGCTACTGGCAACAAACGCCCAAGAAACGGAGAGCAGACAGAGCAGTGACGCCACCGTATGATTCAGCTCACACCTCTGCACAACAATAATTGTTCAGGACATGTAAATACAACAGCTAAACGGACATGAATACAAAAAAAAAAAATGCCTTTTGTGACTCTTGGCGACCCTGAAGCTGCCACAGTAATGAAAGAAGCTCCAGAAGGGACCTCAGAGGCAACACTGCCAAGGAGACCCCACACCAGCTGTTCATGCAAGTACTGCTATTGCTAGAGACATTGAACTTGCCCTTCAGAGTATCCCCGCACACCTTGTGCCCCGAATCCACCCCCTCCTCATCCTTTACATCCCTAGATTAACTGCCATCCCAGCACAGAAACATACTTATGATCTGATGCCCGACCTGAGGGATACGATTGCCGAGAACCCATAGATTATTATGCCCGATACCCTCCAAACCCAACGTTGGACTCTAGCTTAAATACCCACGACAAGCACAGGTTAATATATGTCAAAGGTGACCCATCACAACCCATTATCCATGAAACCCCAAAAGAGCAATGTCTTTGTACCAATGTGGGACTCTGCGACTCTCTGTATGACCCCCTTACCTTTTATCCATACCTAACCCCCTTCCCTCCCCCTCCTTTTTTACCCTGCTTCCTGCAAGTCGCATATTAACTTGGCATGTTTCTAAATAATGTATGATATATTTGTTGGTTCTGATGGCTCTGGGGGCATCACCCCGTGAGATAAGAAGTTACTCTGTCTCCGGAGCGATGATCCCATTGAAGTCAGGGTGCATTGTGGATATAGTCCTCTGTGCCTCACTGGAGGCCACACCCGGTCCCTCCCATTTTGCCTGATCTGCCCGAACAGCGAGGAAGCCTGCGGGTGCTCCAATACCTGGCCCAGGAGACACAGCAGAAATGATCCCGGGGCACCCAACCCCGCACCCACCAAACCCATTGCTTTAATATGGGTCGCATACCCATAGTAAAGGAGTTTAAGCATGCATGGGATAGGCATAAGGCTATCCTAACTATAAGATAAGGCTAGGGACTAATGAAAGTTTTTAGAAAATTGGGCAGACTAGATGGGCCGAATGGTTCTTATCTGCCGTCACATTCTATGTTTCTATGTTTCTATACGCATTAGATGAGCAGGCCCGGGCACACTGACTGTGACCCCTGCCAATGTACAACTATGTGAACGCTCGAACCCCCGCCCCCCAAAAAAAACACACCTAACATCCCCCCCCCTCCCCTGCCTACTCTGGTTCTACCTTTAACATGGTATATTGTGGCTCGACAGGATGATTGCTAACATGTAACATATGTCTTGGTCTGACAGGCAAGGTCCACTGGGATATAATGTGATTTTGTCTACGAGTCTCACCAAATAGCGCTGTGGGTTGTTTTGCCCTGGCAGGATTCGGACCCCCCTCTCTTTTTTTTTTCCTTCCCCCCCGCCGAGATGCCATTACCCCCCATGAAGCACTATAAACTAACCCAAGAACAAGATATCCCTAATGCATGTATATAACATTTTTCTTACCAAAGATGCATACAGCTCGGGTGGAAGGTCACTCTCACTCCCTTCCCTCACTTACTCCACTGGGCAACCTAACGTTCTACCAGAGACGCACGCTTGCCAAATGGACTGCATTGAGACCGAGGGAGCATCCACCCCCCCCTTCCCCCAACCCTAGAATACGCTCAATGTACCCAAACTTATCTCCCTGCCCATCCCCGGGTAACACAGAGTGGATTAGAGAGAAAGGAATAAGGGTGCGCCTAAAACAAGTAAAAATAGTAAAATGAGAATAGCAGCAATAACAAAAAATTCGGAAAAATGTCCAAATAATATAAAAAATGGGATAACCACGGTACCTAATAGTCCAAATATAAAATGTCCAAATGCGCAAATGGTGGTCCTAATAGTCCATCAGAAGGGTATGTAGCGTCCCGGATAAGTATAAATATGCGGGGAGAACAGAAGAGAGAGAAAAACTCCAATGGTGTAGTATAAAAACAGAATATGAATATATAGTAAATATTTGTGGAACTACTCACAATCTTCAGAGCTTAAATCCAGCTCTGGTATGGATAGCGTGAAGTGGAATAATCCCCACTCAAGGATATGTGGTGCTCCTCTTTGGTCCTTTGGTGGAAGGATGGAGTTCAACTCAGGATAAAAATAATAAAAAAAATATATAGTGCTCACTGTGTGGTTGGTGAAACAATAAAAATGAAATAAAATATACTCACGGTATATAGAGCAGACGTACTGCTCGGTGAATGGCGTATGAGTGGTATAATCCCCACCTTAAGGATTCTTTGGTAGTCCAATATGGTCTAAATCGATGGTAGTTAGGTCTGGATAAAATGAACTTACATAGAATAAAATAATAAATAATATGATATAAAAGTGAAAAGAGGAATGTGGCACACCAGTGTATAATAGCCAGATATTCCTTTAATGACACTTTGATTTTAAAAAAGAAAGTTTCTATACGCGTTTCGCCACAAAGGCTTCATCAAGTAGAAACAGTATAAAAAAGAAAGGAAACAGACCTAACATACAGTACTTATATAGGAAACATTGAGATACACAATAATTTTAAAATTCCCGCCAAAATGACGTCACCAATCGTCATGGGAGGGAATACAATGCAATATATAAAAAGAATATAATATAATATAATATAAATATAAATGTCAATATAATAAATAATGTAAAACATATTTGGTGTAAAAACAATTGAAAACGAGTGCATTAAATATAAGAAATCAAATGAATAAACATGTCACGTGACGCGGAAGTGAATAAAGCCGCGTCACGTGATAGTAAATGGACCGCACGCGTCATCCAGCAATGGAACGCACATGCAGTCTTTACATAAGACAGCTGCCAGGCATAAACTTATTAGTAAGAAAAGTATCATAACAAGCTGTGTGGTGCCGGTGGTTACGCTGGTAGTGCATCCGCCCAGGACCATACACTTCACAAGTTCGACAGGGGCTGACACATATATTTGGTAGTGTTTCTTATATTGAGTAGTGTGTGCTTTATTCCCAAAGGCCTAGATA
This sequence comes from Pelobates cultripes, assembly GCA_933207985.1. Lineage (NCBI taxonomy): Eukaryota > Metazoa > Chordata > Amphibia > Anura > Pelobatidae > Pelobates > Pelobates cultripes. Next base: position 208,721,281 of record OW240916.1, on the reverse strand, counting down.
TGCACATAAGCACTTTCAATCCACTAAGTCACCTGTCAATTATACCCACCACAATAAATACCAATTATTATCAGTGGATTCGGAAACAGACAATGATGATTATTTTTTAGAATTACGTACACAGACAAACACCCATGCACTAACACCACACCCTATAAAAACGAAAAAACGAAGTCTGAGTTTAGAGGACGGAGAGGTGGGAGAAGAATCCAAAAGAGAAAGACGAGATCGACAATAACCCCTGAAATTGAGAAAGACCATGGCATTTTTAATCTTTCACAGAAAGCACTTACTTCTACACAATTAGCTGTTCTAAGCAAAGGTTTAAAATTTGCCCCCACTAATCCATTCAGACCCTTTAAAGCCTTTATAGACATTAATAAATTTACTCGTAAAGCAACTTTAAAAAGATTTTTTGCAAGCAATAGCTCGAATATATCTAATACTCCATCTTTAGCTATTTCCCCTCCAGACCACCCTAAAATAATTACTACTACTTTAAAAAAGAATTCAACCTTTTTTCCATCCAGTTTCAAATCAGGTCCCCTGGAAGTTTTTGAAAAATCGGTCATGAAGGATTTAGAAAAAATTAAAAGAAGTAAATTTGATCAAAACAACCTTACTAAAGCAGAAAAGAATGCACTTTTAGAATTACAAAATGATGAGAATATTGTTATTAAATCGGCCGATAAAGGTGGTGGTGTGGTTATATTACCAAAAGATATGTATATCAAAGAGGCAATGCGACAACTAAATGATCCTAATGTCTATGAGAAATTAGACAAAGACCCTACCAGTAATATTCAAGAAATTCTAAATTCTTTTTTAAAAAACGGTCGAGAACAGAATATATTAACTAAACATGAGTTCGAATTTTTAAATACTTCCCATCCCATAATCCCTGTTATATATTTTTTACCTAAGATCCATAAAGATATTAACAATCCCCCTGGAAGACCTATCGTGTCTGGTATTAATTCAGTTTTATCCAATTTATCAGAATATTTAGACACATTGCTTCAGCCCTCAGTAAAACGTATGGAATCCTATTTAAAGGATTCCATGACCCTGCTTCAATTTTTAAACGATTTCACATGGAAAGATACATATCTATTAGTCACATGCGATGTACAGTCTTTATATACTGTCATTCCCTATGTGGATGGTTGCTTGGCTGTGGAAGGGATCTTAAGGACTGAAAATAAGATTAAAGACAACCAAATACGTTTTATTATTGAAGGTATTAACATTATTTTAAAGAACAATTATTTTTGGTTTTTAGATTCCTTTTATTTACAAAAGCAGGGGACGGCTATGGGAACCAGGTTTGCCCCCAGTTATGCCAACCTATTTATGGCAGATTGGGAATCCTCTGCCATATTGGGCGGGCATGACTGGAGAGCAAACCTGGTTACTTATTTCAGATATATTGATGATCTGTTTTTTATTTGGGATGGTTCTGAAAGTTCTCTTAATCTTTTTATACAATTTTTAAATTCAAACAACAAAGGTATTATTTGAACTTTTGAATATAGTCGTTCTCTTATTCATTTTTTAGACTTGGAAATTTTTATCAAAGAAAATGAAGTGCAAACAAGGACTTTCTTTAAGAAAGTTTGTACCAACAACGCTATTGATATGTCAAGTTGTCACCATAAACCCTGGCTTAATGGGATACCAAAAAGCCAGTTTCTCCGTCTTCGGAGGAACTGTTCCCTTACCCAGGATTATGATGATCAATCAAATATTCTATTAAACATAATTGCTCAAAAGAATTATTCCACTAATGATTTAAATAGAATCAGAAATAATATTAAGGATAAAAATAGATCAGATCTTTTAAAATATAAAGATAAGACAACCACTGAGGGCACCCCAACATTGCCAATTATTTTTGATTTTAACAACAAAAGCCATGTTGTAAAGAAAATCATAAAAAAACATTGGCATATATTAAAACAGGATGACATTTTAGCTGGGATCATTCCAGATAGACCTCATGTTATTTTTAGAGGAGCACCCAGCTTTAAATCTATCCTTACAAATAATTTTACCAAAGCCAAAAGCACTATTTCTCAGCTTAGTTCCCCGTCCCCGTTTATTAAACCTAAAGGTTTTTTTAAATGCAATAAGTGTATTGCCTGTAAACGCACTGACACAATTATTAGATCTAAGACCAATTCTTTTACATCTTCCGTTACACAAAAGACTTATCTAATAAATAAATGTATTCACTGCAATTCAAAAAATGTGATCTACTTATTGGAGTGCCCTTGCGGACTCCAATATGTTGGCATGACAACTAGAAATCTTAAAATAAGGCTAGCAGAACATTGCCGAAATATTTCTAAAGGTTTTGAAAATCACTCATTATCAAAGCACTTTTTGATACATAATAAAAACCCTAAATTACTTAAGTGTATAGGTATTGACACATGCGAAATCTCATGGAGAGGAGGCAATATCAAAAAAACTTTAGGAAGTAAAGAAATGGAATGGGTTTACAATTTGAAGACCCTCATCCCATTAGGTCTTAATATAGAATTTGATCTTTTTAATTTTCTATAATAAACATATATTTTTTATAACAATATACATTTTTTATTCCCTTTTAATAGCATTTTTTTTTCCTCCTGTCCATTTTATTATACTTATCTTTTACTTGCATATATTATTCACAGTTAAGTTTTATCTTGTTGTCAATATATTCACTTTCATCTGTTGTCTCAATATACATTCCTAGTTCATTTAATTATACTTATCTTTTATTTGTATATTCTATTCATAATTATGTTTTATTTTGCTGTTAATATATTCATGTTTATTTGTTGTCTCAAATATATTCGAACTTGTGAAGTGTATGGTCCTGGGCGGATGCACTACCAGCGTAACCACCGGCACCACACAGCTTGTTATGATACTTTTCTTACTAATAAGGTTATGCCTGGCAGCTGTCTTATGTAAAGACTGCATGTGCGTTCCATTGCTGGATGACGCGTGCGGTCCATTTACTATCACGTGACGCGGCTTTATTCACTTCCGCGTCACGTGACATGTTTATTCATTTGATTTCTTATATTTAATGCACTCGTTTTCAATTGTTTTTACACCAAATATGTTTTACATTATTTATTATATTGAAATTTATATTTATATTATATTCTATTCTATTCTTTTTATATATTGCATTGTATTCCCTCCCATGACGATTGGTGACGTCATTTTGGCGGGAATTTTAAAATTATTGTGTATCTCAATGTTTCCTATATAAGTACTGTATGTTAGGTCTGTTTCCTTTCTTTTTTATACTGTTTCTACTTGATGAAGCCTTTGTGGCGATATATATTCACTTTCATCTGTTGTCTCAATATACATTCCTAGTTCATTTAATTATACTTATCTTTTATTTGTATATTCTATTCATAATTATGTTTTATTTTGCTGTTAATATATTCATGTTTATTTGTTGTCTCAAATATATTCGAACTTGTGAAGTGTATGGTCCTGGGCGGATGCACTACCAGCGTAACCACCGGCACCACACAGCTTGTTATGATACTTTTCTTACTAATAAGGTTATGCCTGGCAGCTGTCTTATGTAAAGACTGCATGTGCGTTCCATTGCTGGATGACGCGTGCGGTCCATTTACTATCACGTGACGCGGCTTTATTCACTTCCGCGTCACGTGACATGTTTATTCATTTGATTTCTTATATTTAATGCACTAGTTTTCAATTGTTTTTACACCAAATATGTTTTACATTATTTATTATATTGAAATTTATATTTATATTATATTATATTCTTTTTATATATTGCATTGTATTCCCTCCCATGACGATTGGTGACGTCATTTTGGCGGGAATTTTAAAATTATTGTGTATCTCAATGTTTCCTATATAAGTACTGTATGTTAGGTCTGTTTCCTTTCTTTTTTATACTGTTTCTACTTGATGAAGCCTTTGTGGCGAAACGCGTATAGAAACCTTCTTTTTTTAAATCAAAGTGTCATTAAAGGAATATCTGGCTATTATACACTGGTGTGCCACATTCCTCTTTTCACTTTTATATCATATTATTTATTATTTTATTCTATGTAAGTTCATTTTATCCAGACCTAACTACCATCGATTTAGACCATATTGGACTACCAAAGAATCCTTAAGGTGGGGATTATACCACCCATACGCCATTCACCGAGCAGTACGTCTGCTCTATATACCGTGAGTATATTTTATTTCATTTTTATTGTTTCACCAACCACACAGTGAGCACTATATATTTTTTTATTATTTTTATCCCGAGTTGAACTCCATCCTTCCACCAAAGGACCAAAGAGGAGCACCACATATCCTTGAGTGGGGATTATTCCACTTCACGCTATCCATACCAGAGCTGGATTTAAGCTCTGAAGAGTAGTTCCACAAATATTTACTATATATTCATATTCTGTTTTTATACTACACCATTGGAGTTTTTCTCTCTCTTCTGTTCTCCCCGCATATTTATACTTATCCGGGACGCTACATACCCTTCTGATGGACTATTAGGACCACCATTTGCGCATTTGGACATTTTATATTTGGACTATTAGGTACCGTGGTTATCCCATTTTTTATATTATTTGGAAATTTTTCCGAATTTTTTGTTATTGCTGCTATTCTCATTTTACTATTTTTACTTGTTTTAGGCGCACCCTTATTCCTTTCTCTCTTTTCTATTGTACTTTAAGGGGTTCAGAGGGGATTCCCTTTTTAAGGTGTGCTGCCTTGTTATTATACTCCCTGTTTCTTATCAGTGCTGAACCTTTTCCCTGATTTCTAACACAGAGTGGATTGCCCAAGGCCACTGGACATTGACGAAAGGACATGCACAGCATCCCCCCTACCCTTCACTACATGGCACAGGTAACAGAGAGCCATAGCAATGTAACAAAGCGGTAAATACACTGCATCACCTAGGGAATAAAATAAAAAAATAAATACAAATAAAAAAACATAAAAAAAATAAAAACACTAGCTATACCTCCCAGAATGGAGGCAGTTCATGCGGCAATACTGCATAACTGAACATCCATCACTTGTAACTCAAACACGGTTACACAGGTCCGACAGTCACTCCTCCGGTCACACAACAGGGGGGGTCACTCATGACATTATACAGTTCCACCTGGTCCCACACGTCCCATAACTGGACAAAACCCTGCCCCCTACCGACCCACATTAGTCCGTGGCAGGACACAAGCTCTAACCACAAAAGTCCCACCCACAGATAACGCCCCACATCTTTACATCCAAATTTCTACTAGTGTATTGGCCCCCAAGAGACGATAACACACAGTACCACTCGAACTCCACACTCATCCAGAGAACTGGACAGTTCCTCTATCTGCCTGTCTAAAGCAAGACGGATCGGCAGATCAATCAGCTCTTAACATAGGTCTGAGTGACCTTTCCACGGTGTGCGCCAGGTACCCCAGTGGTCAGAAATAACCACTTTGGGTACGCCACCAGAGGATACCCCTTACCGTATGCCCGTCTGGCTGTGCCTTGCTGCACGCAGACAGCACAGGCGGACAACACTCTTCACTGTACATAGTTTAGGTATATAACTACCATCTTCTAATTTTCTACTTTCTTACCTATCTAATCAGCCCTATCTAATCAGCCCTCAAAGACAACTGCTGCTTCTAATTTCAACAAACTGACTGGAGCGAGACAAGCGTAGCAGTCACACACCCCAATGGCCAACATCCGCATCATTAAACTCAACGTCAGGGGCCTCAACAACCCTGAAACTGCTCCATAGCTCTTAATGAACTACACACTCTTAGAGCAGATATAGCATTCCTGCAAGAGACACACTTTAAAAAAGAGGCAGGTCCCACCCTCAGAAACAGAAGGTTCCAAACGGGCTACTTTAGCAACTTCACTGACACTAAGGCGAGAGGGGTAGCAATCCTGTTTTCTGCTCATGTGCCCTTCACATACACCTCCCATAAGTCGGATGACACTGGGAGGCTGCTCATGGTCAAGGGCAAAATAGGCCAGACTGTGGTCACACTTGTAAATACATATCTCCTCAATATACGCCAATGCAATATGTTCAAAAAACAACTCAAAGCCAAAGAAAAATTTACTGAGGGTATTTTAATCCTTGGTGGTGACTTCAACCTTTCACTGGACTCACAATTGGACATGACGTCCTGCGTCACAGAGTATCAAACATCCGCACGGGCTCGGATGGCCAAACTTCTGGATAGCGGACAATTATACGACTGTTGGCGCACCTCACATCCATCAACTAAAGACTTCTCTTTCTTCTCACCTACTTCGCACGCATACTCTAGACTGGACATGATTTTCCTCCAACATAGGTTCCTACACCTAGTACAATCCACTGACTACGGCTCTATCACATGGTCAGACCATGCACCCCTGTCTCAAGCCCTACAAATACCCTCCATCCCACAAAAATCGTTCCAATGGAAACTCAACGATCTTCTTCTCAATAACCCGGAAGTGGATTCGCAGCTCAGAGACTCTATAAACAACTATTTCACCATTAACACTACCCCATCCACACCCCCACCTCTAACATGGGAAGAACACAAATGTGTACTGAGGGGGGAAATAATAGCGTTGGCGGCAAGACACAAAAAGTTAAGAGAGGCCAAAATTCGAACACTTACAAAAGAAATAAGGACACTAGAAACCAAACACAAAACAGACACAAAACAGACACACGATTGAGCACCTATACAGCCCTCACAGCTAAAAGGTCCGCTCTACAGGACTTACTAAATGCCAAAATCAAACCTACACTTCTATTAAAGAAACACGCTTACTACGCGCAAGAAGGTATGTGGCCGCCTGTTAGCCAACTCTCTAAAACAACAGAGACAGTCGACCTTCATATTTAAAATTAAAACCCCCTCAGGAGCAGTGTCATATAAACTCTCAGACATACTATCAGCATTTCGCGATTTCTATACTAAGATTTACAATCTGAGAGATTCCCCTCAACCGACACAAGACATTGAACGCTTCCTGGCATCCAGGGTCCACCGGACCATCCCCGCAAATGTCCTTCCAACACTAGACACACCTATATCCCCAGATGAAGTTGCTTTAGCTATAAGAAACCTCAAAATGTGGAAGAGTCCAGGGCCCGATGGTTTCACGGCCAAATACTACAAAACGTTCACAACTTCCCCAACTGGACCCTTCACACAAGCATTTAACTCCCTTGCCAACTCTACCACCTTCCCTACAGCAGCCCTGGAGGCCCACATAGCTCTCATACCCAAACCTGGCAAAGACCCAACCAACTGCGGTAGCTATCGCCCAATCTCTCTGATAAATCTAGACGTGATGGAGTGGATGCAGGCCATCTACTCCACTCCCACAGCCCGACTAAGGGTAAATGGACAATTCTCAGAACCAGTACACATAAGGAACGGCACAAGACAGGGTTGCCCCCTTTCCCCCCTACTCTTTATTATCGTACTAGAACCCTTCTTAAATGGAGTCAGGGACAACCTAGATATCAAGGGCGTTCAAATACAAAGCACAGAGTACAAAATCTCGGCGTTCGCTGACAATCTACTCTTCATTATACAAACACCAGACACCTCGCTGCCTCCCCTCTTAGAGGAAATCGCCCTATACCACAATCTTTTCAATTTCCAGGTTAACTTCTCGAAAAGCAAAATATTACCAATTCGAATAACTCCCCTATCAAGCACAAACCTGAAAGCCGCATTTCCCTTCACATGGGCAGATGATTCCATTACATACCTAGGAGTCCGCTTGTCAGCAGACCTATCCTCCATCTTCGCACTAAATTATGACCCGCTATACCAAGCCATCTCGAAAGACCTACAAAATTGGCACAAACCACAGTTCTCGTGGCTCTGTAGAATCAACATTCTTAAAATGAACTCCCTCCCGAAGATCCTTTACATCTTTCAAACCCTGCCAATAGCTATACCAAAGCTCTTCTTCACTAAGCTTAGGCAACTTTTCACCACCTTTATATGGGCACAAAAACAACCCAGAATCCCATATGGGGTCCTCACCAGACACAGATCTTGCCGTGGATTGGGCCTCCCACACATGGAACGATACTATAAGGCAATTATTCTTTCCAGAATCCAAGACAGCTTCACGCATCCACCAACACATCAATGGGTAACTCTTGAAACCGCAGTAAGTCTAGTACCTTTCTACACACTGCCCTGGCAGAGAGTAATCCCCTCAAAATTGCTCTCTTGCTGCACCGCACACCCCACCATTCTCCCCACACTCAAGACATGGGTGAGCATGCGAGAAGCTGAGAATATCTCCCCTCACCCATCCCCACTCTTTCCCATCACACACAACCCGCTCTTCCCCCCAGGAATGCAGCCGGGGACATACCAACGATGCACTAAAATGCTTGACACCCCCTACTTGACGCTAGGATCTGTGGTTGAGAGCAACTCAATACGGACACTAGCTAGTCTGACAGGACCCGAGGCTCTGCAAACGCTACAATCGTTTCACTACACCCAGTTGACTCACTTCTTAATGGCCAACACAACCTTGCTCAAGGGCTCCCACACCTTGTCTGATTTTGAGGCACACTGCCTGACCAATAACCATAAAACCAAACAGTTATCGACCTTTTAGACCAAGCAGAACAAGGAGTCCAGCTTCCCCACTTCACAGACGCCTGTAAAACAGACCTGAACATACAACTCACAATACCCCAATGGAGGACCATCCTCTCACAAATTCATGCAACATCCACATGCACCAATATCCAAGAAAGTGGATATAAGAGAATATCCAGATGGCACTACTCTCCTGCCAAAATACACCGCATTTTCCCAAACACACCAGATGTCTGCTGGAAATGCTCCCAACCGAAGGCATCCCTCACACACATCTGGTGGCACTGCCCACTCATGCAACGATACTAGACAAACATTGCAACAATGATTCATACTGTGACAGGTACACATCTGCCTCATACTCCTCACACACTGTTGTTCCTAATCCTACCTACCTCAATTCCTAAGACACAAAAAACCCTCCTGACACATCTCCTTACTGCAGCCAATCTGCAGTAAAGTGGAAAAACACTGAGGTCCCCACGATCAGAGAATGGATAGCCACAGATCTCCCACAGATATACGCTCTTCAGGGAAACATGGGAACCATGGGTGAGATTCATGGCCAAGACTCAGCCTGACTACCCGTAGCTCAAACCCGTCCCTATGGGGATGATCTCCCAGTTGGGCAGACTGCACCAAACGTAAGCAATATGACACATATTACTCACACAATGTACTACTACATAGACCACTTGGGAAGCCAAACCCGGCCGCCCGCTACACATACACACACTAGTCCACATATATCACAATGAGGGGCCACCCTTGGCATAAAACTTAACTAAAGACATATCCACATTACATGAGGGTGGGAGAAGACAATGCATCTCTAACTACACAGCAACCAGGACATTGCTCACGTTTACCGTCCCAGAACTCAAGAATAGTTAAGGTTAAAGGTATTGCCTAATCTCTGTGCCAGTTTGAATCTCAGCCTTAGTTTTAGCTCTAGTAGCTGATGCCGGTTCTACAATACCAATTGTATAATTCTTGCAGAAATGTATTATCTATTAATATGTATTTATATGTACTTGTGTTAAGGGCTCATGATAGTACAGAAGATACAAACACTGATAAGTGTGGGATGGTATGAAAGAGCAAGTCGGTTGTGGTGTGCCGGAACTGACAATGAGGTAGGCCTGTAAATAAAGAGGGCCCACCAAGAAGAAATGTATGAGAAAAAGGAGTTAATGAATGAGGAGTGGGTGGGAGGGTGATGCAGCGCTGACCTCGAACGGTATGGAGCCAGGTAAGGGGTGTCCCTTAAGTAGGGAGAAGGTGAGTCATACGCCCCTCCCACAATTACAGGCCAAAAGGCCTTAATACTTGTGTTAAGGGCTCATGATAGTACAGAAGATACAAACACTGATAAGTGTGGGATGGTATGAAAGAGCAAGTCGGTTGTGGTGTGCCGGAACCGACGATGAGGTAGGCCTGCAAATAAAGAGGGCAAAAGTAGAAAATATACTTTATTACGAAACGAGCAATATACATACTTCAACCAGACATATCTTGAAAGGCATTTCTAACTTCTTGTACCGGGTTAGGTATGTATCTAGAGTATGCAGAAGACTTCCAGCGCCCTAGTGACTTGATAACATGTACTGGAATGTTTGCACTGGACGCTGTGGAGGCCGCCCCTATGCGGAAGGAGTGGCCCGAATAGTTAGCTGATTTTAGGCCTAGTTGTGTAAGTAGGGACCTGACGTGGGTCATGAAGGTGGTGGTAGTGAGTACCGAACCTTGTAGACAGAAAAGTGGTTGAGATGGTGATGCTTTGAAATGCTGAGTATATGTGTCCAGTAATGTGACGGGGCACCACACGTTGTGGGTAGGATAGTATCTAACCTCTACCGGGGGTGCGTGTTGATTGGTTTTGGAGTGATGCAGAGCTAAAATATAGTAATCCATGTGTTTCGTTAAGTGTGAATGAAGCAGAATGTGAGTGGACTGGGATGTGTTGATGGCGGTAAATTCTCTTGGTCTCAAGAACCCATAAAAGCCACGTATATGGCGTTTTTTATAACAAGGTTTGTGTTGTTCGCAAAGGGTTTTAAATCTAGTAGGCTGGATAAATCCTTGAAAATATTGAAGTCTATAGGTAGCCTTTGCGCGGTACGTGGGGGTTCGGATCTCTGGATACCTCTAAGGATGTTTTTGATCTGGTAGGAGGACATGAAACTTGTGTTGTTTGGTTGTAATGTTAGCATGTGATGTTGTATGCCTGTCAGATATAGCTTGATTGTGTTGTAAGATAATTTAAGTTTGAGGTGGCAAAAGAAGCAAAACCTAACAAAGATGTCATGATGAAAGGTTGTGTGATGTTGTGCAGTGACAGGAATCTTTTAAATAGAAGGAAAGCCCTGTCATATGTTCTCCGGGTATTGGTGGACAGTGCTAATTGTGCCAATGTCCTGCTATGTTGCATAATAGCTTCTAGTCCATGACTAGCTGGTGGAAAGGTGGAGTGGTCGTGGCTGTACGTGCGGCTGACGGAAGTATTTGCCGAAAAGCCTGAAAATTGAAACGAGACAAATTGTCAGCAGCCGTGTTACAAACACCTGGGACATGGACACAAAACAAGAAGAAATTATGGCATGCAGCCAGCCAGGTGAGTTTCCTCAAGAACCTCATAATGGTCAGTGACTTGGATCAGCCTTTGTTTATGATGTGGCAGGTAGCTTGGTTGTCTGAGTGGCAACGTACTGACGAACCTGCCCATAGATGCCCCCATGTCACGGCAGCTGCCACAATGGGATATATCTCAAATAGAGCTGAGGTAGTGGAAAAACCTTCCAGGTCCTGTACCTCTGGAGGCCAGCTACCCCAAAGCCATTCATTCCCGTAAATTGCTGCAAAACCTGTGGTAGACGCCGCGTCTGACCAGATGGTAGGTGAGGAGTCAGACAATTTAGGGAGAAACATGCTTTTCCCATTCCAGGTGGTCAAAAAGTTTCTCCACATAAGTAGGTCTGCCGTGGCTTGGGTATCCAGTGGTAACCTGTGTGCATCATGTCTAAACAGTGGGAACATGGTTAGGAGCCGTGAGATGAAAGCCCGGCCTTGAGGTATAATGCGCATGGCAAAGTTCAGTGACCCAAGTAGAGACTGCAATTCTTTGCGATTGCAAGTACCGAGGTGTATGTAGAGGTTAATGTTGGTGAGAATGTTCTCTATCTTGGTGCGTGGCAGGCTGGCTTGCATGGTGGCTGAGTCTAGCATGATTCCCAGAAAGGTGATGACTGTATCTGGTCCTTCAGTTTTGGTGGGGAGACTGGAACACCCACCTGTTTAAAAAGACTGATGGTTTCTATGAGGCTACTGGGAGGGGAAGTGTTCTCTTCGATCAGTAAGAAATCATCCAGGTAGTGTATAACTGTAGGGCATCTGGCTACATTTAATAATAACCAGCATAATGTTTCGGCGAATACGTCGAAAATGGCCGGACTACTTTTTGAACCAAACGTTAGGCGTGAGAAAAAGTAGTAGTGCCCGGCCCACTTAATGCCATGCAGGTGCCATAGTGTAGGGTGGATAGGCAATAATTTGAAGGCATTTGTAATGTCAGTCTTGCTGAGCCATGCTCCGACCCCTGCCTGCATGATAGCTGTAATGGCGTGATCTATGGTGGAGTATTGAAGTGAAAATTCCTCAGAGGGGATAAGGGAGTTCAGACTAGGTGAGGCAGAGGTGTGAGGTGCAGACAGATCGATGATAAGTCTTTGTTTGTGGGAAGATTTCCCTGTGACAATACCGATGGGGTTTGTCCGCCATGTGGAAAAAGGAGGGGACTGAAAGGGTCCCAATAGGAAGCCCTCTGCCACTTCTTTGGCTATGAGTGTGCTAACCGCTGTAGGGTTTTGTTGTGCAGATTGTAAATTAGGACATTCAAGGATTCCTGAAGGCATGTGTATGAGACCAGTATGGAATCCTTGTGATAGACCAGTGATGATGAAGTCTACCAAATGTCTAGATGGATGTCGTGACAGTAATGCCGTGAGTACAGAAATATTTATCTCAGTTAAGTATTGCTTAGGGTACATTTTATTTGGACACATGGTTTTCGCATGTGCCCTAAAACATTTTGAACATATATGCAATAACCGACAACCGCTGTAATTACATGCACCGACATTGAAATTATTACATATTTGGGATTTCCCCAAAAACTTGATAGGTCGACCCAGTTTGTCTTTGGGTGTTCTCTCTGCCGAAACAGCGGAGCTAGTGCCCTGCGAGGTGGTAGGTTCGTTCGCAGTGGTCGGACAAAAATTGGCAGTATGAGCCATGGAGGAGCAGTGTGCACAGGCCGGTGCTCTTAGACCTGCAAAGTGCCTGCAAAAAATGATCGTATCAATCTTACTCCAGTTGGACCTTGTCCCGTACTGTGAGAAGGCGCCAGACACTTTGGCAGAAAAGGATCTATGGTAGTCATAGAAAGCTGACCCACCATATTTGTTGCCCAGATCAACCAGCCTGTGCATATATAAGTCAAACTCCTCACGTCTGTGGGGATATACCATACAGATCACATCCCGATAAATGCCAAAAGCTAATACAAATTCTGGAATGGTTAGCTTCCTATTTAATCGTGCATCCCTAGATTTGACCACCACAGAAATATCGTCATAAGCGTATGTCTTATGTTCCACTATATCCTGGGAGGCAATTAGTAGTGAGGCCAGATTGACATCTTTACCTTCCAGGATATCTTTCCTGAGGTGCTCAGGAATCATGTGGGCCGGGTAAACCTCTTGGTCATCCGAGGTGATGGCTGGAGAAACTGATTGCGACTCCACCACTGATGGGGGAATTGCCGTGGCCGGTCCAGCCATAGTGAGGGCTGTAGTGACCGATTCAAGTTTCTCCAGCCTAGAATTGACCTTGCTCATGGATGCCATGAGGGACGTGAGCATGTCATGTATGTTTCCTGGGTTGGACTGGCTCGACCCTTCCCCAGCGTCCATGTTATCGGTTGAGGTGTGTAGTAATTTGTAAAGTTCCGCTTTCCTTGCTGTTGCTGGAAAAGGGATTTGTCGTCTCCTGAGTTCGCTAGTGATGCGAGGGATAGTCCATGATCTGAAAGATGCTGGACTAGCCGTATCTTCCTCCTGTGATGGGGTGTTTGCTCTAGCCGGAGTACTCGGGATGGAGAAATCCTCTACCCCTTCTTGAGACATACTAGATAACAAAATATTTGGTTAGCGTAAAAAACCCCAGGGGATGTACTGGCAGGCTAATTATGCCGGATGAGGCGAAAAATTAATCTTGTTCTTTGGTGACAGGTGAGGCCCTGCTAGTTGCCAAGTGGCTATGAGAGGCTCTATCTATGCGTTGGCGCGAGGGGTTATTTGAGGCCACCCGACGTAGTGGCAGGAGTTCGTAGGCCTCTCGGTGACAATACAAGAAAACAGGGGAAGGGAGTGACAGGTGGCACCCTCTCTATAATTTGCGAGGCGGCTAACTCACGTGTGGCCCGGGGGGCATTACCTCCGAAACGTTGAGGCGGGGTGTTGGCCTCGCGGACCACTAAACGATAGGCAGAATGCCCGGAGGGGGGATACCTATTTGGGCCTATAACCCCTAAAATTTGCCAGTACTCTATGTCCTAAGTAGAGGAGGAACCATATGTGATGTATGGCGTGAGCAGGCTTAACGTACCTGGTAGTATGTATGAGTTTGATAAGCGACAGGTAAAGAGAAACTGGAAAAACCTAAAGGGATAGAAAACCAGATATGATAGTGTGAGAATTGGATCCTATGATACCAATTTAGACTAGTTAGCTGTGATGAGTCCTATCAGTACATATGGAGGGGGAATTTTTTATGAATGGTAGTGGCCCGACTGGCCCTGTTATGTGGTATGGTCCTAGTAACCAGGCTTAGGGGTGTGTATAATATGTCTCTATGGTGACAAGATTAATGCGTATGATTTAGTAATGCTAGTGTTTGTAGTATAATATGGTGCAGGATTTAAAACAATACAGTCTATTTTAGGCCGTAAACGTAAGCCATGAAAAGAGGTAAGTATGAGGTACAGAAATACCTGAGAAATTATCCCAAAAACAGGAAAAAACGTGACGTATGAGTGGTTGAATCAAGACGTGTGATTCAACCCGAAAGTTTGTGAGATTTTTGAGACCGTGTTCTTGTGTACTTGGTATGTCGTTTGAGTACACAAAGAAAAAGTCAGAATATATAAGTGCCATGTAAGAAACGTGAGTACATGGTATGATAGAAACGTAATTTCTAAAACATAATTTATAACCCAAGTCCTACATGAGATATCTATAAATAATGTAAAAGCTTGTTTAAGCATAACTCCATAAATATATGTATATAACATGAAGAATTTCACTATAACTAATAATGCAATATCTGCTAATAGATTGAAACATAACCTAAATAAATACTTATTTATAAGTAGTTAACAGGGGGATTTGCTCCAGTCATATGCAAGGATTCCGTAATTTGCATAAATAAATACCAGTAATAACATGAAAAACAACTATAGATACTGATATTGCAGAAAACAAGTTTGCTTAATATAAGGAAACCGAACCGTCAGTCAGCACATAGAGTATACCGCGATCATGCCGGCAGCAAAGGGGTTAATATGCCTGTGACTTGGCCGTAAAGCGTGTGGCCGTAAAGTAAGGCCATTTTAAAATCGCGACGCCGTGGGCAATGATCCGGGCGACGGACTTACGATTTTGCAGTCCTGTGGACTTAATCTGCGACGAACCACCGGGTATGTGCGTGGCTGAACGGGCGGAAGACCTGTAAGGACTCCTGGACACAGCTACACCAAACGAAACCGCAGGTTTTTTGAAAAGCAAGATGGCGCCGTACGTGAACCGGAAGTGGATTCTCGATGCAGCGCTGACCTCGAACGGTATGGAGCCAGGTAAGGGGTGTCCCTTAAGTAGGGAGAAGGTGAGTCATACGCCCCTCCCACAATTACAGGCCAAAAGGCCTTAATACTTATAAATAAAAAGTGATATTTACTCTTGAAAAACCAATAAAAACCTTTTAAATAAAAAAAAACACAGGAAGTGGAGCACTTATCTTAAAGCCCTTTATGGTTAGAATGTGCATATGCAAATACCACCTCATTAATTTTTCTCTTAAAAAATGATTTTCTTAAGAAAGCTTATTCAGATTAGCTCTCAGTCTTGAAAACTTTCAACCAATAAAAGAGAATACCACCCTCATCACTTATGAAGATTTTAATTTAATCTTCCAGCAATTTCTCACATAAATAAATATAGAAGGAAAGAGAACAGAAACAAAATGCAATTTTTAGTGCAGATTATCTTCTATAAAGGATACTATTGCTAATAAGTAATACACCAAGAATTAAACTTACTTATTTTTGGACTGCAATGATGCTGTTCTAAACATATAGGCAGTGGTGTATTTTGAATTTGTGCTGCCCTAGGCATGAAGAAACTCGGGCACCCACCTAATTTAAATTTACCTTACCCCTTCCTGTCAAGGCCGCACTTTGACTGACAGACACTCCTTCACTGATGCATGCACTGATATACACACTGTTTAGCCAACACACACTTTCACTGATAGACACACACACTCACATACACTGACATACAATGACATACACACACTCACTGATTTGACACACTCTGACACATACACACACTATTATACAGACACACACAGACAGACACACACACTGACAGTCACACGCACTGATTGACAGATGCACATACTCACTGACAGATATATGCACTCACTGACAGACATATGCACTCACTGACAGTCACACTCATTCACTGACAGTTACACAATGACTGACAGACAGACACACGGACAGACACATGCACACACACACTGACAGACACACACACACACACTCACAGACATACACACACATTAACTGACATACACTGACAGTCACACACACTCATTGACAGACACACAGTCATTGACAGATGCTTACACTCCCTGACAGACACGCACTGACTGACACACAAACACACATTTACAGACACACATGCTCACTAAGACACACATACTGAGAGATATAAACACACAAATTAACTGACAGACACACACTGACTGACAGACACACACACACACACACACTCATACACATTTCCCCCAACACTCACAAATTATTCATTTAATTTTTATGTTTTAATATAACTCCACCATGCCTCCGTGGGAATGCTGGAGTGGATTCCTTACCTGGGGTCTATTGGGGATGCTGGGGCTGCTTGTGCAGCAGGGCAGGTGCGCATGCAGGCAAGCAGGGGTCGAACAGGCAGAGTTGGCGGTGAGGGAGCTCTGATCTTCCTGTTCATCTCCCTCACACCGGGAGCCAGACTGATGTCATATTCTGGCTCCCGGCATCTAAGCGGTGCACAAGGGAGTTGAGCAGGAAGAGCTCAGACTATAGCACTCCCTCGCTGCATGCCAGCAATGCAAGCTGCTGCCCGACTCAGGGGGTGCCCAAAGGTGGCCAGCCAGCAAGCTCTTGGGCCCCCCAGGACACGAGGATAACAAGGCATCCACTGGGGTGTTTGGGAATAGGAAAGTGCCAATGCCGCTGCCAGATATTCACAGACAATCAGTGTGTGAGACTGCATTTCTCTCTACAAGAGTCTTCATGTTCTGAAGGAGAAAGGAAACATTTATTTTAAAAAGGGCAGACGTACGCAACGTGATGACGTAACGCGTGCGAAGAGGTGGGAGGGTCCGGAGGAACGGTGAACGGGCGGTGAGCGGGCAGAGAAGCGTGGAGGAGGAAAGTATACGCTGAATATGTTTGGCGGCTGTTTGGCGGCTGTTTGATGACCGGAAGAAAACGCTGCTGGGACAGAGGTGAACGGGCGGTGAGCAGGCAGAGAAGCGTGGAGGAAAGTACACACGCTGAATATGTTTGACGGCTGTTTGGCGGTTGTTTGACGACCGAAGAAACCGCTGCTGGAACAGAGGCCGATAAGGAGAATATTAATTAAACTCATATACTGAGTATCTAAGCCTTGGCCGAGCTGCTACACTCCGCTCAATAAAAAGAAAAAAAAAAAACTGTTGAAAGAGATAAACTGCCTTTGAGATATTTTCATGAGCTGCTGGCATATTGAATAGCCAAATGAAGATAAAGACAGACAAAAGTAAAGGAGGACTTCTTTATAATAATGAGATGGAAGCTGTAAATCTTGTGAGTATTGCAAAGTGAATTTCTCCCTAACCTCTTGATAAACTGCTTATATCTTAGACATATTTAAAATTCATACATTCTGTTTGACAACTGAGAGTTGCAATTAAAGCAAATGACAAGTTGAGGCTGATATATAAGCCTAATCAAATCAAAAAAAAAAAGGGGCAGAAAGAAAATAAAAGAAAGGATAAAGAAAGCAGAGAAGAAAAGGAAAAGAGGGAAGAGGAAGGGAAGGGAAAGAAAAAAGAAAAAAAAAAAGAAAAAATAAAATATAAAACAAACATTAAAACTGGCTTTAATAAAGGCAAGTAAGCTAAAACAACTGCTATAATAAGTTCCGAGAGGTACAAGCAGTGAAATTGCTATTACTAAATATATACATACTTTTTTATATAAGTAGAGTAAAGAAGAAGAAAGAAGAAAGAGAAGGGAAGCAAAATATAGCTTGACAGCTTTTTTTTTTTTTTTAAGAACAAAATGGCAACTAGAAAAACTGCTATGGAAAAAAAGAAAGAAAATAAGGAAAATAAGTCAGTTCATCCAGTAGAAAAAAGGATGTCCGGTTTCTTTTCGACCCCATCAAAAGACATACAAGAACGTAAAAGTGATAACGAAACAAATCCAGTAAATACTCTTAACACCAATATGGATCCTTCAATGATGCAAGAATTATCATTAGTTCCTGAAACAATGAAAGAAATTCTACAGGATCAGCTTAAATCACTACTAGAGGCTCAATTCAATATGCTAAAACAAGATATGCTTAAGAGTCTTGAAGATATAAAACAAGATACTAACAGAATTGCTATATCAGTGCAAGCTATGGAAAAAAAAATTGTCTTGTTCGACAATCAATTAGGCACAGTTAATGAAACAGTGCAATCATTAACAAATAAAACTTCAATTTTGGAACATAAAATAGCCGCCCTAGAAGACAGATCAAGACAATTTAATCTAAGACTTAGAGGAATACCTGAAGATATAACAACAGAGAAATTAAAAGATTATTTATGTTGTCTATTTAAAGAAGTCTCTCCTGAGATAACTGATTATCAAATAGAAAAATTTCATCGAATACGAAAACCTAACGTAATTGCAGCACATTTCCCAAGAGATGTTATAGTGAGCTTCCGTTCACTTTCAGCTAAAAACAACTTGATTAAAGCCAGACGTACTAACCCTTTAGAAAATCCTGTCTATAAAGATATATACTTTTTGCAAGATCTATCTTATTTTTCTAGAACTTGGAGGAAGTCTTTCTCAACTCTTACGGACTTTCTGAGGAAAAAAGACATTAGATTTCAGTGGAATACTCCGGCTTCCTTGAAATTCATTTGGAGACAAGAAAGACTTTCCTTCACTAACCCGGAAGAAGCGAAAAGTTGGTTAGCAAGAATTCAAATATGAAAACAACTAGACTGCGGAAGTAGAACGAAAAAGGAAGGAAGAAAAGAGAGAGAAAATTTTTTTTTTTTTTTTTTAATATATGTAATCTTTCAATGTCAATTCTAAGAAGGAAGAGAATCTATTATTATAACGTTACACAAGAAAAGTAGTTTTTATATGCATATAGTTGAAGCTTACGCTATTTGCAATGCATAACAATAGCATCTTCAATATTCTTAATGCATACTGCTGCAGTTTAGGATATTTGTAATGTATAAAAGCACATGAAAACAATGTGAAGTTGTTGAAGTAAAAGGAGACACAATAGTCTTTATAAATACCTGTTCACATTTTAGTTAAGACGGCCGTAGGGTGGGAGAAAAGAAATGAAAAAGAGGACTACCCATTAGGCTGTTAATATATGTGTTTCTTTCTGGCTGGAGATTTTTTTTTTTTTTTTTCAGTAAAAGAGGATAAAATTTGTTGAAATTATCTGCACATATATTAGCAAGAAAAGGGGAAGGGAAGAGAAATAGAAAGAACATAGAATGGAAAGATAGATTCACTAAGGAGTTTATTTTTAGAAATAAAGGTTGTTATTTGCAATATACGACACATGTAATTATAATCAACACTAATAAGAAATAATGAGTTGGTTCAATAAGGTTAAATTTGCTAAAAATTAAATCTGTATATAGGTACACAAGATTGAATTAGAAAACTGTATGGATTGACTCACATATCACTGCATATAAAGGGCACAGAAAGGAGAAATAGGGAAAAAGAAAGGTCACATGGAAATAATGTAATGAAACACGATGATAAATGGATCATTATAAATATTTTTCACTTAATTGACACTTATTTTATAATGGCTATATTTAACTGAGTGATTAGGGTTTTTTTTTTTTTTTCTCCCTTTTGTTGTAAAATAGACTGAAAGGTTTTAATATAGAACATCGCCCAAATCCCAAATCCGGACAATCCTACTTAGTGTCTATTTAATAGACATAGGACTAGACAGACTCTCCTGTTGGTGAGTCAATAGTCTATGTGTTTAAGGAGGATGATATCCTCCTATAGTTTTAGATATATGTTTCTTTGTTTTTTGTGTGTTTGTATAGCAATAGAGGATCAAAGGGAAGTTTACTATCTCGAGATGAAAGGAAAGAGATTTGAAGAATTCTAATGATTAGAATGTTAACTCTTAATGTCCAAGGCATGAATACAATAACAAAAAGGTCCTTAGTATATAAATATTTGGTCACTGAACATATTGATCTGGGATTTCTGCAAGAAACCCATTGGAGACAGTCAGATAAACAAACGTGGGGTGGAAAAAAATTCCCGCTCATTATACAAGCCTCAAATAGAGATAAAAAAAAATGTGGTGTAGCCATAATATTCAGTGAAAAAATAGAGGTAGAAATAATTCAACAAATACAAGATGTAGAAGGTAGATACTTGATAATAATATGTAAAATCAATTCTAAGATATTTACACTCTGCAATGTCTATCTCCCAAATTATTCACCAGCTTCTCACTTAAGATCTATCTTAGAAAAAATAGAAGAAGTAAAAGTGGGAAACTTAATATTGGCTGGAGATTTTAATGCAGTTATCGACCCACAATTAGATAAAAGAACTATGAAAGGAGTTAAAATAAATAAGATGGTAATTAAACAAGCTAAATCCTTAAAAAATATAAAGGATGAATTTAATTTGTTCGACATTTGGAGGATTCATAATCCAAATCTAAGAGATTATACACACTTCTCTAAAGTCCATTTTTCTTATTCAAGGTTAGATATGATTTGGATTGATCCTAATCTAATCGATAAAATTCAAAAAGTAAATATAAACGAAGCAGTTTGGACAGATCATAACGGTGTAGTATGTGTAATAGAAGTAGGAAAAAATACAAAAAAGCCATATAGTTGGCGTCTAAATGACAGATTGCTTAGTTTTGAAACAAATAAAAAATTCATGGAAGTAAACATAGGTAATTATTTTAAAGAAAATAACACAGAGGATATTGATCCATCTACTTTGTGGTGCGCCTTTAAAGCAGTAATAAGAGGTTATTTCATTAAACTCCAAAGCCAAACCGATAGGGGTACTAGTCTATCTCACCTTTATGGTCAGTTAGGGAGGTTGACCCAAAACAATAAACATAATCCAACAGTTGAAAATTCCAAAGAAATATCGGCATTAAAGGACAAAATTAACCAAAAATTAATGGAAAGAACAGCTAAAAGCTTAGATAGATTAAAATTAAAATATTATTCTAAGGGTAATAGAGCCGATAAACTGCTATCACAAAAATTAAGAAAACAAAAGGGTATAAATAAAGTAGAAAAACTTATTAACAATGGAACAACTGTAGTAACTCCAAAATTAATAGGACAACAATTCAATGATTTCTATAGTAAGTTATACAACATTCCTCAAACTACGACAGATGAAGATATAAAAAAATATCTAGAAAAAATAAACAAGTTCAAATTAACAGAATTACAAAGTGAAGCAATAAATAAAGACATAACTATAGATGAAATAATGAAAGCTATAAATAATTTGGAGGAGTATAAAACCCCAGGTCCAGATGGATTTAGTAATTTATTTTATAAAATATTTAAAGAATCAATTTGCCCTTATATGACTAGTGCCTTTAACAGTGCGGCTAAAAGAGGATCTCTTCCAACAGAGATGTTAAAAGCCAATATTCTACCAATTTTAAAACAAAATAAAAACCCTACTGATGTTAAAAATTACCGTCCAATATCCTTGATAGATGTTGACACTAAACTATATGCTTCAGTGTTGGCCGCTAGACTTAAAAAACTTTTACCACTGATCATACATCAAGATCAAGTAGGTTATGTTCCCGGCAGAAACTCTTATACATGTATCAGGAAAATTGTCAACATCTTAGATGACGCTAATAGAAAAAGAGTTCCAGTTTTGGCTCTGTCGATTGATGCTGAAAAAGCATTCGACAGAGTCAACTGGATTTATTTGGAGGCAATATTGTCACACTATGGTTTTGACGGTTGGATTAAGAAAGCCATCATGGCCCTTTATGCAAATCCATCAGCACGTACTAAAGGACCAAACATCATAGCCCCATGGTTCCAACTGAAAAATGGTACACGACAGGGATGTCCACTCTCACCGTTATTATACTTGCTTTCTATTGAACCATTAGCCGAGAATATTAGAAACAATAAAAAAATCTATGGCCACAAAACATTAGATGTAGAACAGAAATTAAGTTTATATGCTGATGACATCCTAATTACCATAACAAAACCGGAAATTTCATTAGATTTTTTAATGTCAGAAATTGACAACTATAGTAAAATATCTAATTATAAATTAAATATAAATAAATCTATGATTCTGGACATTAATTTAGATGCACAAATGAAAAATAAGATTAAAGATAGATATAATTTTTTATGGGTCGAAAATAATATGGATTATTTGGGAGTTAAACTGACTAGAGATGTAAATAAAATGATGGAAACTAATTTTCTGGATTTATTGCAAAATCTTAACAAATGGTTGAAAAACCGAAGAAATTTAGAAATTTCTTTCTGGGGAAGGATTAATGTAGTGAATTCATACGTCATTCCAAAATGGAACTACTTGTTCCAAATGTTGCCATTAAGTATTTCTGACCAGTGGTTGCAATTAATACAGAGAAGTTTTACTCAGTATATATGGAAAGGCAAAAAACCAAGATTGAGTCAGTCAACACTAACGCAAAAACTGAATAAAGGAGGACTGGCTTATCCCCTAATAGTAAATAATTATAGGGCAGCGATAATTTTACATATATACAGGATGCAAGTAGAAGAAAACAAAAACGAAAGTTGGTATAAAACAGAACTTACTGCAGGAGGAACCCCCAGCTTGGACTGTTTAATCTGGAATACTACCAAACTTTTTCAAAAAAAAGATTATTCTAGTATAACATTAACACACTTAATGAATAGTTGGCTTAAAATTAAAAAAATCCTAAAAATAGAAAACAAAATTCCAACTTATTTAGGTTTAGATTTTGTAGAACATCAAGTTGCAGATATAAATTTAAAAAACTGGAATCAAGCAGGAATTTTGCGACTGTCTCAACTACTTGTAAAAGATAAAATTAAAACCTTTGCTCAATTAACACAGGAATACAACTTACCATCAAAAGAGTTGTTCAATTATCTAAGACTTAAAAGTTTCTTGATAACACATTTAATTGTATCAAACATTAATCTGAATAATGGGTTAAATATACTCTTTAATACAGATAAGATAAATAAACCACTTTCAAAAGCTTTGGTATTAAGCAAAATGTGTAATAAATCCAAAACTCCAACAGCCATAACCGCTTGGAAAGAAGAATTAAATATGGATATAAATATTAGGCATTGGGGTTTCTCATTGACAGAAGCTTCGAAGTATACACATTCGTTAAATCTATTAGAAACTCATTTTAAAGTTCTAAATAGATGGTACCTAGTACCAGATAAATTGAACAAAATGTATTCTTCAGCAAACCATCTATGTTGGAGATGTGGTACAAATACAGGTACTTTTAAGCATATTTGGTGGGAGTGTAGTAAATTGAACAATTTGTGGTTTAACATACAAAAGTTTGTATCCATAGACTTGAACCTTGAGCTGAGGCTTTCTCCGGAGACTGTTTTGCTTCATCTAAACTGGCCGGTAATGACAAAAGATTTGAAAATTATTCTTATCCATCTTTTCTTAGCAACAAAAATTGTGATTGCAAGAAGATGGAAAGACGAAAGTGAAGTTCCTTGGGATCAAGTCAAAGCCCAGCTTAAGTTCCAAGTAAAAATGGAAGTGTTATTGAGCAAACAAAAATTAAGTAGGAAAACAACAATGTGGTTGAAATGTTGGGAGAAGATTGATAAATAGAGGGGCCTTTATTTATATATATAAATTCAAGGTGAATAAAGAGGTTGACTGTTAATGCTTTGGACAATATAATACAATATATATTATGAGATAAATATATGTACTTTCTCGATGAGTTTCTTCCCTTCTCTCTTGCTGCATTGTCTTGTCTTGTTTATGTAGATGTGTAAGTCTAAAGTATTGTTCGTTTTTAGTTAATTGAAATGTATAAAGAAACATCTAATGGATGAACATCTTATATAGGAATTGTTTCTCTATCATTTGTTTGTAATTGTTGTAATGTATTGTATTGTGAAAAAAAAAAAAAAAAGGGGGGAAACCCTTAAAATAAAGATTATAATAAAAAAAAAAAAGGAAAGTGCCAATGCCTTGTTAGCCACACAGTGAATACACCCCTGCATATAGGCAATGGGTCTATCAAATTGTGACACACCATCTTTAGTAAAGTATGTCCATAACCCCTCTTCCCCCCCTCCCCCCCCAGTTGGTGCTGTTCCTAAACACTTCTATTTTACAATAACATCACATAAAGTTGACTATAGAATATCTAGCAGGGGTGAAAGTTTGAACTGACTTATCGCAAAGGTGGTATCCTATTACAATGCCACGTTTGAATTCACTGAGCTCTTCAGAACAATCAATTTTTTCACAAATGTTTGTAAATGAAGACTGCATGGCTGCAGTGCTTGATTTAATATACCTGTGGCTATGTGTTTGAAACATCTGAATTCAATATTTATATTTTTTTTATATTGCAGGTGTGTCCCAAAACTTTTGTCCATATAGTGTATATTCCCAGCTTAAATATAGACACTACCTCTGCCTTATCAAATTAAACAAGTCCATGAATTTAAAAGACTTGTCCTTTTTAATCCCTCAAAATGTTTTCACTTTGTTGATCGACTTTCACAATGTAATCCCATTTTCTAGTTAACTGCAACTGAGAAACTATGTCTTGCATGTTCCAAATATAGATCCATAAATGAAAAGCCACTTCAGAATTGTATATCTGTATGACAAATTTCAAAGCACCTATTGATCTGTATTGTTTCAGGATTTTATTTTTACAGACTTTTCTGGTAACTGTAAAAAGGTGTAAACACTAAAAATGTTCCGCTGTAGAATTGCCCTTTGGATTGAGAAGGAACCATTTCACTGTGCTTTTTAAATCATTTATATCTCAAGAGAGGACACAGTGAAAAAAAGATTTTACCAATGAATATACCTTGTAAAATATAGAGAAATGGTTTTATTTCAGATAAATAAGAAAAATAAGGGCCAAAATTACAAAGCTGAAAATAAACATCTCAAGAAAGGAAAGCAATGAGCTCTGATGCTTTCAACCTATGAATCACGGACTATCTATCTATCTATCTATCTATCTATCTATCTATCTATCTATCTATATATCAATCTATCTACTTATCTTTACTGTAGTGTGTGTGAAATTCAGGAGCAGTGCTTTTCACTCCTGGTGCCGAAGAAAGTATATTCTGATGTGGTCTTGTGATTAGTACTTTGCATTTCAGCTTTACCTGGTACAAATTTCTATATCTTCCATATAGGAGCTTGACTAAGGAACGTGGCAAAGAAAGCAGGATGGTTGGGCAGGATTCTGAAAAATATGTTTTTGTGCAAGATTTAAGGATTTGGGCATGCAAAAAATATAGCATAATAATGAGGCAAAAATCTATTAAATGCATTAATGTTGTAATTGTGCCTCAAGGTCGCATTAGACCCTTTCTGAAGTGGCACTGAAACTTAAATGGAATTGCTTGAATGACAAAAACACAAATTTAGTAAATAGTAAGTTGAGTGGAGTTTGCAATAGTGATGCCTGCAAAATGTAGGTAAAAATTGCCATGTTAGGAAAACAAAACAAAATTTTTTTATTTCCAAGTATGGTAATTTGTTGTAAACTTGTCGCCTTGTTTGCCAACTCACCAAAACATACTGTTTCCCAAGCACTTTTGTAGAAGTGAATATTTCACAGTAAGTGTCTTAAACTGATCATGAAGTTAAATAAACTTGACATTTCATATGCAGTTGCAAGGTAAATGTTCCAAGTTAAGATGCTTGCTATAATTATTAAGGACCATGCATTCAGCATTTACCAAAAAGAAGCAGTGTGTTACAAGATGCTTTTTGCATGTGGACAATCCATATGAACATTTCATGAAAAGACTTTAAAAGTGCAATTTAACACACTTGTTAGATTATCTTTGCTGACATTTACTGAAATTCTATCAACTACGCCTTATGTTGATAAAAACACATCACCAGTACAATTTTAAACATTGGGAGGTAGGAGTTGTAAAAGTGACATTATAAATATGCTATATTGTCCATGCAATTTTGTGCACTTCAGATTATTTCCTTATTAGAAATAGAAATTTAAAATAACATTTATAACATATCATGTAAAAATTATATGGAAGAATTCATGTTGTTACACAAAATTTACATAAATAATGTAACATTTTAGACTCACCTCTAAATTCTTACTACAGAGAAAATCAGCTATAATCCCATTTACTAATATGTGTAAATAATTTATTTCAATTTGCATTCAGTTCCAATACAATAACCCTTTCATGCAGCCATTCCTCGATAGGTGATTGCCTGGGTATTCAGCCATACTTACATTTGTGTATACATGTTTATAACCATTGCAAATTAAAATCATTTATGGAAAAAGAATATATATTTTCAATGACTGTCAAGACAACAGAGCTGGTACTACCATTCTAGCACCAGTTTCACTTAGCCTCACATGCAGCTGCACGAGCCAGTGGGATTATATATATCTCCATGCACAGCTCTGTGGAGCTCTGTGGTAGCAGGGCTTCAAGCTTGGAGATCTCTGCAGATGCTCCCTCCTGATCAGAGACCAAAAAGGAGCATTCAGAAGCTCTACTTGCAGCCCAAGGGCTGCAATTAGGGGGTGACAACCATGACTGTTGTCAAGGGGCCAGCAGTCCTGGACTTCAATCAGGAAGGTACAACCTGTAAGGGGCTCAGGTCACCAAGAGGCCCACTAGCCTGTCTTCCTTGAATACACACAGATTGTGTAAGGGAGACCAAAGATCTTTCTAACCAGGTCTTTGCCAAGTTTCACAACAGGAAGGGGGGCAGGAGGCTCTCAGCCTTCACCTCCATGGGGGCTGAGTCCCAGCTTTCAGAGTGTTGT